>CM056827.1:17282197-17849697 GCA_029853015.1 Chelidonichthys spinosus
ATATATCTGCCTTAAAAATAGGTTTTTTACTTTATGTCTCTCGCATATTTTAAAATCGGTGTAGGCTATCAAATATGTAAGACAGACAGATATTTATATAACATGCAGCAAAATCAGTATTTTTAATCTCGCGGATAAAGTAAACAGACTGAAGTGCGCATTGCTCCAAGTCCAACGCCTCCCTGACAGCCAAACTCTTGGACGTCGATTTGATCGAGATAAAAAATAAATATAGGCTATAAAAACGCTGCCTAACTAAACCTACATCTGTACCACAATTAAGACTTCCTTAACCTCAACGCAGCCTCTTTTTGAATCAACTAGGAATTCGATTTAACCGAAAATAGGCGCGGATGTTTAGGTGGAGACGGAGGAGGTAAAGACATGAAATAAATATCACAAAACATGCGAGTCTCTTACCAGATATCGCGGCTTGTCAGTCAAGCATCTTCAAAGGCGCACTCCTCGTTCAGCTGTGCGTGTCGTGGTGCGCCACTTTGGTGCCGAGTCTGGAAGAGTGGTTTCCAGTTGAACGCGGACTCACAATAGACCGGCAGGGGCGGGCCAACTGCGTTTCTATTGGCGATTATTGGGCAACGTGAAAAAGGAGGGCTGCTGAGGACATTTATCACACTTTGGGTTTTACTCCGAACATTTCCACATCTTCTTTCTCCTCCTAGGGTTTCTTCCACAGACAAATAAGCAACCTGCTGAGTTAAACGTGTCAATTAATACTCTAGCATATGGATGCCAGTTGCATTTTTTTTTTTTTATAATGGTTGCACAAGGCTCTGGGAATGTGTATGGCAGTGGTGACAAAGTACATGCACAGTCTACTGCACACATCATATAGGTGGAAAATACAATGCATGAATAAATTACGGTGTTATGGGTTTCAAATTGCACATCCCGTGTAGGCGAGGTCATGGAAATGTAAAAGCACCTAATTCATCATCTCCAACACGTGCATTCCTCTCCCTATACCTCTCTCCCTCGGGTTGCATTGCTGTAATTGCTTGTACGCTGCATCCCCGTGTTTAACAAAATTAAATATGACAGAGTCCAGATGTGTTTCAGTGATGTGAGACTGAAGACAGAGGCAGCAGCTTTACAGGAGAGGGGGGGGAGCACGAGTTACGAAGCTGATGCTCCAGAGAGCTGACTGCAGATTTATGACCCAGAAATGTGTTTTGTTCATGGCATAAATTAGAATAAAGGAACAGAGAAAACTCAAGTGTGCATACTGCAGTTGTAGTCAAAGTATACGTGGGCATGGGGAATAATCCGGGGGTTTTAAAGAGCTGTCTTTAATCCATGCTGCTAACCAGTGTAGTCCTGTAGGTCTGGGGCCACGTTCAGTATAGCTCTAAGCTTGTGCAATATAGGAAGATACTGACACACAACAGATGTTTCTGAGCCTCTGACAGGAGCTTAAACCCTCTTAAAACTCTGTTTCTGTGAACAAATATTTCAAAATAGGTTGCTGTAAGACATCAAAAAGAGAAAGACAGGAGCCATTTTACAAAATCGCTGACTGGGTTTGGTAATTTTAGAAATAATATGAAATCTATGACTGGATTTATGCTGAGTGGATGCACAGGTGGGAGCCTTGGCGGCCTGTCCCAAGTGTCCTTAAATCCATATCTCACTCATTTTAAGTATAGCTGTGGATAAGCCAACTGGTGCCAAAAATGCAATATATTTTCATATCACACTTTCTAAATTTGGAAATAAACTACAGAATATAAGCTGCAGAATCCAACCATAACCACACCAACGAATAATCGCCCGCCTCATATTCAAAAACATTACTTTCACTCAGCAAATCCCGATTCCAATCACTTTGCGAGTACACTCCGGTTCAGCCTGACATGTTTTCTACCTCCTCCATATTACAAACAAAGTCGGATTCCTCTTTGCCACCCACAAAACAAGGTCTCGGATGAGCTGCCTCAAAAGGATCTTTGTTGACGGTGGCTATGGATGCTCTGTGCCAAAGATTGGCCGGCACCTGTTCTGCTTTATGATTTGATTTTATAAGGAGGAGAAGAAAAACTTCCCACAATGTAGGGCAGTAGAAAAATAATCCAGCTACCGGCAAAGATGCTGCGTTTGTGAAACACTCATGTTACTGCCATCACATTGTTATGGGAAGTAGTTCCCGTGACCTACGGGTGAAAGAGTATTAGATTGCGTTCTCTTGCAGAAGCTGCAAAAGATTTAGCATTTTGTCCTGCAGACTGTCCAACTTGCCCTTATGACTTTAACATTTTCTTATCGAGACATTCCCAGGTAATAAAACTCACCCAGAGCACGGTAATGGAGTGGACCTTCTTATTCACAGAAAGAGAAAGAAAGGCAATATGAAGAAGAGAAAAGACTGGAGAGATTTCCAGCTTTTTTTGTTATGTCACACGTTGCTAATACTGGGTCTTTCATCTTTGGGAGGGGCATTCCCATCCACACTGCAGCAGTAATTCAATAATTCAATTTAATTCTCTATGATCATCTGTCACGGTTGTTTAAGACACTGTCCTCCAGTCCCGTCCCTCGTGAGTGATGTGTCTCCTATAGAACGACTCCTATACCATTTTCTGATCTTTGTCAAAGAAAAAATAAGAAAGAAAAGAGATCATCCCTCACACAGCCATGCTCCCAGGTGATGAAGGTGCACCGCAGTACTGTCAGTACACTCGCACGTACTGTAGTGTCAAAAATAGTTCCAGCGGATCTCCTTCTGAAATCTAACCGTCTTTGTTCCGCTTGTGTATCTGCACAGCCAGAACACCGAAGAAAGCGTTCACTTTGCCCTCTAGCTTCCTTTACTTGTCAGACACGCTGTCTGTGCGCAATATGCTGGTTAGGAGCGAAAATATATATCTGAAGCAGCGTGCGGAGCTGAAGGGGTGGGTTCATTTCACTATCAGCCTGGGCTGTACTGGCTAATTGGGGATGTGGGAACTTGGGATATGGGCTCAGTGAGAGATCAACTCTCTCTGGGAAACATTGTCATCATTACAGTCGTATTTGCGGCAGGAGTCAGAGGGCTTTGCAGTTGGAGAGATAAAAGCAGTGTTTCCTTTGAGGCCTTAAAGATGAAGACGTAGGAGCTGAGGGCTTTTACAAATTCTAGGAGGATAATGGGCCATCAGTTAAAGTGGGAAGAAAAACTCTGGTTTGAGTTATGAGGAATGAAAAATTTGCATCATGTCTAATTAGAAGGGCAATCAGGGCAACCACAATGCAGCTGACATTATTATTGTCCTTATTGTCAACACAAAAAGATCTTAAACAATATGTCACAAGTATATCTTTCAATTACAAATGATTTCACTAAACAGATGGGCATAGTTTTTGGAAAAGGCTACTCAAATTGGAATAAATTGTCTATTAGTAAGGGACTATTTTCAGCTAGATTGATATGCATTTGGTGTTCAGCATTAACAGCTGCAGAATGATGTGTGGGATTGAGTTATAAAAAAAAAAAAGTCTATGACCCATTTGTTATACCTGATTTGTTTTATAACCTGAATTATCCGTTAGAACTCCACGAATTCCCGAAAGAATCACACTATCAAACATCCTCATGCATAAATCACAACAGATGCTCTCAGTGCACAAAACAGGGCCAAGAAGAAACAACACTAAATAAAGTTTTCTTCACCAAGCCAGGATGCAATTATTAATAATCAAACACAAAACATCAATCTGTTGACCTTTGCTTTCCACGCCGCGTTCATTATCTTGCACAACGGGAAACTCAAACAGTGAAACGAAGGACTGCCTCATACATCACCCGAGAGTTTCCCACCGTAACTATCTTTCAGCACCATTGTCTGCTCAGGTACTGCAGGGAGAAGACCTCCATTTGATGAATGACCATTAGGGTCCATCTGCAGCTAGTGGTTGCAGCTAATGAGATGCGCGACGGCAAACCGACTGATACAGGTCATGGAGACATATGGGCATTTCTGGTCCATCCTTCCATGCTCAGCAGCCAATGCACCGCTGACATCACGTGGAAGATTGGAAATGGAACAAGACGGCCAGTTGTAGCAGGCACGGGGACCGGTAGTTGGGTTACCAAGGAGAAAGGGAGGATGGGAGGATGGGAGTGCAGAGCAGCAGGTAGCCGGCTTCCCTCTAGTGACCTTGTCTCATCTCTACTGTATAAATGGCTGATGAATAGGCAACCGAGGTCCTGAACAGGAATAGAGGCCAGTATTAGCTCACATATCATCAGCTGGTAACACTAATGGGAATTCATGGGTAAAATGTGGAGAACGTAATGGACTGTCCTAGATAGAGAACTTGGACATCTCTTTTAATACTCAACTGAGTTGTCCCAAACTTTGCCAAAAGAAAAAAAGAAAAAAAGGAAGAACTTCTTTGTTGCGCCCCTTTCTCCGAAGATGCTTATGAAGAGGACAACAAACAGCAGTGAGCGGAGCGTGCATTGTCTCGAGAAGAGACGGTAATTGCAAATCCTCAACATCAAAAGCTCTGTCCCGCCTAAACTGCAGGATCATGAATCCTGTAGGCCGAGGAGCTACAAAGAAGCTGTTTTCCTCTCTGATTAGCTCCATGGCCACATTTTGCAGTGCAGCGAGGCAGTTGTGCAATCAGAGCTAATTCTCTGGGTCTGTAAGATGCACGCTTCATGGGCTCTCAAGAAAGCCTTCTTTGATCTTCCATCCTCGATAATATAGGTCATCTCTTCAGGGACAAAAACAACAAAGACCAAATGAGGTGGAAAATAGCATTGAACCCACCTTGGAGCAAGAAGCAAATAGTCCCCCCCCCCCCCCCCCCCCCCCATGTACAGAGCACAACCAATAGTCTTATTTGGGTCTTAATCTTTGGCATTTTAACCCAACAGTCCAGCTTTTGTGTTGACGAGAGGAAAAAGCTTATTTTTTTCTAAAAAAAAGAAAAAAATAAGTGAAATATTGCATCCGTCCTATTCTGCTGCCTGTATGTGGAGCCTTTTCAGACTGGGTAACCATGGCAACCGTTTTATAATGCCTCGCGAAACACCTCAGAAGAGGTGCCTTTTTATCTGGGCTGGAGGGCTGGGACAGAAGCAGCGGAGACTCAAATGAGAGGGCAGAAGTGAGAGCTGACGGGTTTGTACACAGAATCATTTTTTTTATGCTGACGTCTTTGTAAGTCCCCCCCCCCCCCCCCCCCCCACACACACACACACACACACACACACACATATACAACAGACGTGGATTTAAAATGGAAAAGGGTATGGGGAATAAAGAAAAGAGCTCACCCTGAGAGCAACACAAGTTGAGTTTTTACAGGAACAGGGAAACCTAGATCTGGTCGCAAAATTTGAAGCTTCTACTTAGAAAGATACCATCTTTGCATGTGATTCACTGAGACAGTCTGACGTTGACATTCACTGTACAGCAACATGGTTTTCTGGTCCTGCAGGACAAGTCCAGTCATGTGGAATTCAGCAGGCGTGAGCATGATGGGAGGGGGCATACAGCCAGCTGGGTCTTCTGCAGGGGTGAGCCAGAGCCCATGCCAGGAGCTGACAGGACCAATCAGGAGAGAGCTCAGGCCTCATCCATGCATGCTAATCAGCACCGTCACAGGAGCCCGGGTCGAGGGCATCTGCAGGGGTTCATCGCCATGGATACAGCAAAGTCACATGATATTACCTGAGCAGGTAAACCAAGTGGAAGGAATGTGGCATCTTGGCATCGACTACGTGACCTTCAGTTATGTCACCACTTCTCAGAACAGTCTGCGGGGTGAGACAGAAAAAATATTGACATTTTTTCTGTGTTTTCTTGGATGCTTAGTAGCTAAAGCATTCTGTGATGGAGGAATACAGAAGTAATTATTATGCCATTCTGCTTTCAAAACAAGTTGGGGAGAACATAAGAACATTAGGTCTGAAAAAAACTAAGAAAAGCAAAATAATCTTAAAAATATGTAGGCTATTGCACAATAAGTCATTCATCTTTTCAGCACAATCCTATAAGTGGGTTTCTGGCTAATGTGGCCAGTTTGTCTTTTTTTTTTTTCACAGCTCCACTTCTGTTTCTATTTTCAGCTGTGTGACACACATGTTACCTGAACTTTTGGAGACTACAGCGGTATTTGATGGGAGATGAAAGAGTATTCTAAAGGTGATTTAATCATAATAAAAGGCTCCACTGAGTCTCCAGAGTGAGTGACACAAAGACATCAGGACATGATAGATAGAGTCGGCTGCTGGGATAAAGGAGTAGCATATTGTTTTGACTTTGGAGGGTCACATGTGCTATAAATTCAATGCCATGCAAGCTCTCCAAAACTAAGACTGAGACCATACAGTCTTTTTTCAATGCATAGATTTAGCACATTAATCACTTGCCTCCATCACAGCGTTTCCCAGCCGTGTAGCAACTGCTTGAAAACGCGTTTCCAATCAAAAGGGTTTCATCTCCGCGGTCGTCCCTAATACAACCACTTTTGACTGCTTTTATCCGGGGCATCTTTGAGGTCATTCATCTTTTTATATGCTAATATTTTAATCAGCATTTCTCAGTGAATTAAGGTCTTGGCAGGGCTCAGACTCATTTGTGTTATCGGGGAAATTAACCTTCACTGCTGGAAGGACAGAATCCTAACACTCCGAGTGTATCCAGAAGACAGTCTATTTCGTTTTTTTCCACTTCAAATTGAATGATATGAATTGAGTAACAACATATTCTAAAGAGAAAATTTCAGTTTCAAATAGGTGATACATTTGTGGATTATTGACCAACATTCAGACCTTTCTTAACCACAAACAAACAATGTAATGAAACTAATGAATCATTGAAGGAATGATTGTGATCTTTTGATTCTCATATACGTCTTCAGATTCAGGGAGAGGATCAAATATCTGATTGATACACAACCTGTTCTGTCATCTGTATTAAAGGCTGACATACAAATATGAGGTGGTGGTTTGGAAGAAACACAAAGCAAGCAAAGAACATCAAAGGGAAAAGGAACATTTCCAGCCTGCTTTTAAACAACGTTAAACTCACATTAATTGATTTTTGTGCAACATGACACAACTCTGAGGCATTATCGCCTTAATATAGCAAACAAACATCCGAGCTTAAGTACTATTAGCATCTATTCGGTATTGTGTTTCCGGCCAGTTGATCATAAGTCCAGTATTCATCCTCCCTGTAGCTCCATTATTGGTCTGCATGGAAATATCCGTCTCTTTCGCTGTTAAATCCTCCACCATGTTAACCAGCTATACTCGACATTCTCTCAACAAACATTAAATAGATGCTGAACTTCAGTGTCGAGGCATTTCTACATTTTAAATATAAAAGTGCTGATTAAGCTTTAATAGAGTAACACACCAATGCAATCTGGTAAAATGTTCCTGCAGCGTGGCCTATAAAAATCACAAGCATCCTCCGAGTAAGGCATTGCAGTAATACAACCTTTAAAGTTACCTGGGACCAGAAATGGTAGCTATATCTGTTTGCCATGCTGACAGGGTTAGCAGCACTAATAATAATAATACATTTTATTTGTATAGTGCTTTTAAAGGTACTCAAAGACATTTTTTCATATAAATGTATAAAATTAATTAAAAATAATCACAGGTTAAAAGCACACATTTTGTACATTTGAGCCATAAAAGGTCAGAATCAACAAAAGCCTATCGTCTCACCATTTTGGTAAATGCAATATTCTTTGTCATATTGCTGGTTATTAAAGTAAACAATCCCCACTGCCAAACCCTCCCAAACATTCAGAGTGCAGGCAGCACAACATGTTAAAACCACTCACACACGTTATCACCTTCTGCTGCTCGGGAGAGCTCGAGTGGGAGACAGAAAAAACATGGAGAGTTGGTGGAAGTGCAGGCTGCACACTGGCCAGCGAGAGTGCCAACTCATCACTTTCCTCTGAAACACACTTAGAGCAGTGGAGTGTGGCAGGACACTGACCGATCGGCTCTTTGGTTTTTAACTACATTAAAGACACAGACGGTGGCTTGTGTGCGCTGACTTTGCCCTATGTTAATGCACACACACCTCTGTTGTGCATCGCTAACTCCTCCATGGATGTGTGTACAAAAATCAATGGACAGGAAGTTGCCTTTATGTTTTTGTTCACACTCACCGTTGTTCTAGTGTTATTTCCCGCCGCAGTGGGCAGCTATTTTTAGCGATAAGCATTCTAAAAAACCCACAGCACTCCCGCTGAGCACCAAATGACAGACAGTCTTAGTTAGCAACTATAGCTGGTGGACACAGTGGAGCATTTAGTGGCTAGAGCTTCAGGAGTTGGTTAAGAGCAAAAAAAGAATTAAAAGAGCCAATTTCTATTCTGTTTGCGAACAAGTTCAACGTTTAATTCATTTAAAAGGTGGTGATATAGAAATGCTCAGTTTTTGCAGGTTTATATCCTTTTATGCAGCGATTGCATTCACTTAAAACTATTGCATCCATTAATAAGGGAGCTGACTCTGTCAACAATCATGTTTAAAAGCGCCAAATAATCAAGTGTTCCACTGCCGTGTGCCAAGAAAAACCTGTCAGGGTCATTACGTTCCAGCCACCAGCCTGCATCTTTGACACAAGGCTGGATTGATCAGTTAATACTGTTAACAGCAGCATCTGATCCCGACATCAGGATCCATTTCCCACTAATTTGTCAGTGCTGCCAGCGTAGCTTCATCTACTTACTCTCAGCTGAAGGACAGATTTGTCTTTGAACGGGCTAAAACAGGAAGAAGGAGAAGTTCCCGAAGGCAGTTCCGATGTAATACCAGATGCTGCCTCCTGACATCTGGAGAGAAATGCTTCAAGACAGAGTGGCCCACAAACTTCCAGCACAGCCTGACGTGATGAGAATGCTGACACATAGGTGTGATAGTGGGATGTGCAGGATGCAGCCCCGTGGGTCCTGATGATGGATGGACAGCAGGCAGGGAAAGCATAGAGCAGCATCCTCCACCCTGGAAAGAATCACTCCAGGGGTCTTAAGACCTGCGTCGGCTGAAACAAGGTTCTCGGGCCATTTTCTTCTCTTGAAGGCCGAGGCCACCCAGGCCGGACGTGTGCAACTAAACATGTCTGCAGAAAGCTATAGATTAATTAAGATGTATGGATATGAAAAACATACTGATCTATGTTTCTATTCTAAGTCATTGCACCATGAAATAACTCACAAAAGTCCCCCAAACTACCTCAGCAAAAACAGTGTAGCACAACATTTATCTGACAGAGAAAGATGCACTACTGGTTATGTTGCATATTCAGATTTGGCTTAAAATACAATGCATTATATTCATTATTCCAGCATCATGAGAATTGAAACATCCATCTTGAAGCACATTGTGCTGATATGCCTCTTTTGCTCTTCACTTGAAGTAAAAATGTAGTTGTTCTTTTGAAAAAGTTTTTACTTCTATGAATACTGAAACTGACATTCTCAGTTATACAAGGAGTGAAAAACAACCAAGTGTTTACCTGGTGGCCTCAAATCACCCAATCTGCCCCTGCAAGCAGCAGCAGCAGTGTCGGTCTCACTCAACCTCCTGTCTGTCCTCACAGGGAGGTTACCTAACGATGGGAGCGACGGATGCAGTTCCAGCATGGACCATCATCTCATAGCTCTACTTTCAGAGTGATGAAATAAAACACTGACAAAGCACGCTCCGTCTCAAGGTGAGCAGTTATGTGTTATGTGATGTACCCTGAATGTTTTGTCATTGTTCATCACTAATTCAAACATTAAGCCTTGCAGTATTTTCTCTTCCAACATAAGAAAAGCCGTGGGGCAAAAAAGAAAGATAACAATCTTTTCACTGTTTGGATAGAGGGGTCTAGAACGTCATTTGTAGCATTAGAAACAGTGAAAAAATGACCTTTTAAAAAATTAAACAGCTACATTACTTTCCAAATCACTGCTTTCCTTCTCCAGTCGACAATCATTTCAATGTAACCCCCTTTTTATAAATAAAATCGTCTACTCTATTTTAAAGTAGCTCTCTGATTTCCTGGTTGATTTCACGCATCATCACTGCAAATGCACTATGACCGCACACAACAACTCATTCTAATAGGAACTGAGTCAGCTGGAGTGTCCACTCCAGGCTACCTTGTCAGGCACGTCTCCCCAACATACACCATCGCTACACACCGCCTAACCAGCATCCAATCAGGATGCTGCACATCCAAGCCCAGCACCACTCTAGATCTCTATATACAGACACTATCGTGACATCTACCTTCTCACCGTCCTGCTCCTTTTTTTTACCGAACACAGGCGAGCTCAGCTCAATATAATGCGTTGGAAGATAAAGGGACTGACTCCCTGCCATGCAAAATCTATCTGGAACGCTATTACGGTGCCATGGCAACAGATGAAGACATCCAGGCCTCTTTGGATGGGGGCACCGCTGGTTCACTCATCTTCTCTGCTAGACTGACTGGCAGGAAAGCTCCACGGGGCTGCTATGGCAACAGACTGATCATATGCAGAGAGGGGGCTGTTGGCTTCCACGGCAACATGGGGGCCAAGTCACCGGTTTCCCCCTGAGTTGCAGGAAATTAGATTGACTTTGATGAGGACTTGACCTTGGGCAGATTCACAATATTGTTCTTTATCTCAAGGATTTTCTGATATGATGGAGATTGATTTTCTGACACCAGCGTATGTTTTTTGTACATAAAAATAATTTTGAAAAAAGCTTGAAAGTGATGCAGTATGCCATTCAGTGAACTAGGCTTTCCACTTGTGGGCTGACACTAAGCTTGCAACTTCTAAAATATGTAGTCTCAAACTACTGAAATATGTATGTCACATCTGTGCGCAGGAACTCTGTTTCTCCAGCCTTTCCACATGCAGCCTCTATCCAAGAGTAGTACAGCACCAGGAAACACAAGAGGGCTGACATTGCGATCACATCACATGTCAGGGGGGATAGGACCGATGTCAGGGGAGCGGTGGCAGCTTACTCTCTCTCCCCTCCACTCGCATGAAAATGAAGGAAACATGAGATATGGATTTGCCTCAGATGCGAGGGCCGCTTCTTTTTTCTTTTCTTTTTTTTGTATGTTGAGCCAGTCCATTGATTGATCGCTCGCTCCCCCCCTTGGCAGAACGTTCGATGGCAGGGCAAGAACTGAAAGCAAATACGCTGAATTATTGGAAGGCGGCTCAAAACAGCTGCTGCATCATTCCTCCAAAAGAATAGATGTAGGATGGATAAGAAGCTTTTAAACATGAGATAAGTGTGAGTGGTGAATTTAAGGTGATGAATTTGATCATATAGCCGTGTGTGTGTGTGTGTGTGTACGTGTGGTAGGAAAGCATGGGGGTGGTAAAGTGATGAAGGCAGGAGGCAGAGAGAAAGAGAGAGAGAGAGACAAAAGAAAAGAGAATAATCCAGTCTCTGGAGCCAAACAGGCTGTTGTGCTCCAGTTGCTACAGTCACCCTTTGACCTGTGTGTGGATCTGCACTCGTTGCGCGTGCGTGTGTGCGTGCGTGCGTGTGAGAACGTGCAGGGATGGATGCGAGGCGGTGCTGGAGGCTGGTTTTGGAGGAGGCTGCAGGCTGCGGTTCAGCGACGCTCTTGATTAGGAGAAAACACACCACTTAATCTTTCGTCGGCAATTGCGGAGTCATTAATTATTCATCGGTTTATTCATTACATTGTTACGTCAGAGCAGAGGAGAGGGAGTGTGAGAAAATATTATGATGTTCATGAAATTCAATATGCATATTCAAGATGGGGACAAAGAAACGTGTAATCCTATAACGCTGGGCATTAAAGGCTACCTTGAGTGAATGGACATAAACCGGAAAGACCTGCTCTTTGTATATTATTTTCTCTCTCTCTCTTTCCCTTTATTAACAGGATTCATAAACTATGGGCTTTAAGGAAAACCATATTAATCACTTGGATTGAAGATGAGCTGCAAACAGAGATTTAAGGCACATTTGTTTCCCTAAAAGAAGCTCCCCACCAGCCGCTGTTGCCTTTAGAAGCCGACATTGTGTCTGAGAGCGTTGGCTGCTCTACACTGCCATCTGCTGGACATGTGACGACAAAAATCATCTGCATCTGCAGCAGGGACCTTACTCTTCTCAATTGCAGCTCATAAAATATTCATCTCCAAATGCAATGCCTACCATTTTGGAAAAATGTGACACTTGATTCTTGTGATATGATGTCTGGAACAAAAGTTAAACTCGCTGTAAAATTACAAGCGAGGCTGTGGAATAAAGCGATGAGTATCGGTACTTTTTTTTTCATATTCTTTATACAATTTATGTCTCTTTATTGTCATTTTGAGCCTTTGTTTTAGTCGATTCTCTGTTTTTTTTTTTTACATTTGCATCCCTTTGTGGTTATTTTACACCTTTGTGTGCTCTTCTGTGTCTCCTTTGTGGTTGTTGAGTATCTGAAGTTGTTTTTAATCTTTTTGGTCATTTTGAATGTCTGTGGGGTTTTTTTGGCACTTTGAGATAATTTTGCATCTCTTTGTAGTTTTTTTTTTGCCTTTCTTTGAAGTCATTTTGACTCTGTGGTGATTTTGCATCTCATTGTGGATGTTGAGAGTCTCTTTGAGGTCATCTATTGTGTCTTTGTACTGGTTTTGCGTGTCATTTTGGAGTCTCTTTCAGGTTGTTATGCTCTGCACTGATATAGTACCAAATACTACAGCAAACTAATATGCCATTACCTCTGTGTTTATGCTTTAAGACCAAATGAGGAGGAAGACTCCTAGACTAATATAATGAATGACCTTTGAAATGTTTTTGACTTTAACTGGTACAAACCTCAGTTGCCAATTGAATCAGATATCAAATTACTATGCAGCTCGTTTAGTGCACGTTTGTGTGTCCAGATGTTGTCCCTTCAGCTCAGGGAACATCTGGTGTGGACCCCCCCAACTCAGATCAAGCCTCGGCAGCAGGAGCAACTCCCAGCCTCCCTCCATCTCCCTCCCTTCCTCGCCACGACTCATCGGCTCCCCTGGTCTCCTCTTGTGAACAGAGAAATAATTCACCAGCAGCCCTGCGATGAAATATGAAACCATCCCTGGTGCCACAGCGCCCGTAGCTCTGACCAACTGGAACAGTCTGTAAAGGGAAAAGATGAGACCTTCAGCTTCCATGAAGATGTGCCAAAGATTCCTCCTTCCTGTCCAACGGAGATTCTTCAGGGGAGATGCTGCAGCCTGGAGACAATCTGGTGCATTACGAGTCAATACAAGCCTTTTTAAAGAATTGGGATGCTTTTAGAACCTTATGTAATACCGTATGTTTTTTAACAAATAAGCCATCAAAGTCCAAGGTTTTAGTTGAGAGAAGAATACCAATAGAATTGCAAAGAGATGCACGGCGTTTGCATAATAATATGCTCAATTAAAACATCAACTTTCAATGCAGCCTCTGTGTATTTCAATATTTCCCAAAGCGTTGCATAATACCAAACTGGAAAGCATCTTTACGCTGACCTCTTGTGGTGATGGCCTCAATTCTGTCGCAGCATGTTGTCAGAAGTGTGCTGTTACAGGTGTGACTGCCTCACTTTCTCGTTCTTCACAGCATGTCAAGTCAGAGTCAAATTAGCTCCCGAGTCCCCGCTCCTGTGTTCACTCCAGGAGAACTGCCCTGTGACTGACGGACTATAACGAGGAGGATTAACATTCAGACAAACCTTCCACTCGACTGCAGAGACACTGGAGATTTGAGCATTTTTATCTTTTGCATAAACATCTGGGGATAAGCTCTGTCTTGTTGAAAATCCATTAAAATATAAGATTAGAAATAATTCTTTCCATTTTTTATGTCAGAAAATACTATATTTTTTATGATGACATGCCAGTAGTCCAATAAATACATCTCTGACCCTATGAGGATTACCATATAATTAACTTTGTTCTTGATCAGGCTTCTCAACCTTTCCACCTGTGTAGGGAAATACATTTGCAAATAAAATAGGATTAATATTAATATACCTCCGTTAGTTGTAAACATTAAGCTGATTCTGGACTCGGTACCACTACAAAATAGTTTGGACACACTCAATGAATAATAATTAAATGTTGCACTACAGGAATTATTCTAGGCGGTGTAGGAAAGTTACTCAGGGACGCCACCAGGGGGAGCCAAGCCCCAATGAATCAGAAGGTACAGCACAGTATCTATACAGCAGTTCTAGAATCACCAGATATAATTGATTCCAGCTTTGTTATAAATAACCTTTATTCTAATAGAAAACCGTGTTTAAATGTGCTTTCTTTTTCATAATGTTGGTATATAACTTTTGGATGTAATTTTGACTTGCTCCACTGGACATTCATTAACAGCTCTATCCGAGGTGTAACTAGAGCTGTCTAACCATTAATTAATAAGCTTTTATTCCTAAAATGTAATTGAATTAGTTTTTCAAAAGCACACTCACAAATCAAACAGACCTTTCCCACTCACTTACACTACAAGGTGCAACTGATTCAATCAATGTATTCACTTCAGACAAAAAGTCTGCCGACATTTAACTGTAACCTTGAGTCAATTTTGCTTATCCATCCTCTGCATATAATTTAAGTTTTTTGTTACCGTGCTGCGAATCCTTGACAAGCTTTTATAGAGCACAGGTCTATTCTGGTGGGTCAGTCAGTACAACGACTAAAAGCTTAGTGTCACGAGGCTTATTCATACATTTTGTTGGTTTTGATTCCAACTTCTCAAAGCCACTGCACACCGACCACGGTAATGTTGTTTTTGTGGAACTTTTGAAAATACATTTATGAAAGGCAGCTTGCAGATGGGCCAAATGAAAACCATCTTCAATTCTTCAAGGTTATAAAGCTTGTGGGTCTTACTTTTCTAAATAACAGGGAGCAACTTTACAATATCATTCACACCATTACACCACCACTTACTACAGTCTGACGACATCACCACAAAGTTGTTCCAACAATTAAAAATGGTGTATAATAACACCAATTGAGGGAGTATTTGGTGCACTGTGTACACATGTGAGTGATCTAAGGCCTTTATGTGGGAGTGGTCGATTGGCAAAAACAATCATGACAATTCTTGCACGCTATAAGTGGCAGATTAGTGATCTACATGCGTGTGTGAAGCGTGTCCTCCAAGCAGACAATCCCATTGTCCACACTCGTGGATTTACAGATTTTGAGGCGCATTTCCACAAAGTCCATGAGGGCTTTAGGGTTCTCCCGCTGCCAAATCAGTAAACGCCGGGGGGTGTCTCGCAGACATTCTGAGTCCTTTATGCACACTTTCTGTAAGTCGATATTTCCAACTTCACCCACAAATCATAGTGAATCAGGAAGTGTAAAAAAGCCTGTATGCCTTCAATATTCACAGAAACATGAAGGATTAACGATGGCACATTAAAAATACATGTCATCAGAGGAATGCTAGCTTATATTACACACCTGGTTCATACATAAATTATTCAACCTGTTTTTGAAAAGAAAACAAGTTAATTGTTGATTACCTATGGTCTGGTAAGGCGAGAGAATGGAAGATGTTCAGATCAGACATTAAAACATGAAGATAACATGTTTTGGTGTCATCATTGTGATAGGTCACTGTAAAGTCCCATTTGATTTATAACGTTTGAAGCCCTAGCAGCCTCCAACACTCCATTCTGAAGGTTCAGGGACTCAGAGGACACACTGGGACTGGGCCACAGAGTGCAGCAGGGATGATGCATTTTTGTAGGCCAAACCTGGAAGTTAGCACTGGACTGGTTCACTTGACATGCAGCCAGTGGGATCTTTCCATTGCAGTTTCAAATATTGCAGAAACAAACACACATTTATGATACTAACTCATTAAGTTCAAGAAGATAAAACACTTGATTTTTGAAGTGTGAATGCAATCAGCAGAAGAAAAAGGCTAATGTTAGTCTACAAACGATGCGCATTGGACACACGATCGTGAGTATACACAATGACTTTAAAGGCAGACTCGTTTGCCTGACGACGTCTTGCAGATTGCATTCGCTCACCCTCCCTTTCCAAGCGTGTCAGAGAACTTACCTGGGCTTCAGGATCAGTGATCAGGATTCTTTCTAGATCCAGTGTTTGGTTTGTCTGTTCCAGGCTTCTGTACAAATATGGCGATGGTGGGAGACGTCCCGCTCCATATGCAGATATGATTGGCTCATTCTAAACTCACAAAAAGGCAACAATTCTTAGTTTCAAGATACATGAATGAAATCATACTTTCTTACATTACTGCTCATAGAGCCCTCTAAATTCTACACAATGGTCCTTTAAAGGATCTCAACTATTTCTTTATTTTAGATTCAAACAGTTGATGTTCTCAGATGTTGACAAAGCTATCAGCTAGCTATAAAAACACATTTTGGCCTCATACCCTTCAACATTATCATTCACAGTGTACCAGTCTAACGGATCTTTAAAAGTGGTGTGTTGTTCCTCATCTCTCCAACAGATGTCGCCCTAACGTCATCTTTACAAGCTCCACTCAGAAAAAGAAGAAGAAATACATAATCCAATGTATATTATTATTGTAGATACATTTATATCATATCTTTTTTTTCTTTACAATGGAATTGATCTGTCACACAAGATGACCAAAAAAGAAAACAAAAAAAGCACACAGTACAGTCAATAAACAAAATCTCTAATATATGATTGTCACTTACTGCGAGTCACAAAAAAAGTACGTATTGTGAATAAATAATCTACAGTCATATGTACAATATGCACAACGAGAATTCAAATGGAAGTGCAAATAAAGCTTTGGATCCCTGTATGGGAAATAAGATAAGCAGATGTAGACTGAGCCAGCTGTCCCCAACATACAGTAAGAAGCAATAATCATCTAGAAGTCATACATTTACAGGACATTTAGTAACATTTAGGCTTTGACCTCCTGCATTTAATGACTTTTAATAATGAGCAAAAAAAAAAAAAAAAAACAGAAATCAGAGAGAATAAAATTAACACATTAACAGTATGTACAGTGTATCGCATTGCACGGAAAAACTGGAGAGTATTTAATGCTCCTCTTCCAATAAGGATCAAGGCAACAACCACGGGACTACAGGCGGCTGAAAGAGAGAGAGAGAGAGAGAGAGAGAGAGAGAGAGAGAGAGAGAGAGAGAGAGAGAGAGGCAACTCACTGCAGAGGAGGAAAAAAAATAAAAACCCTCATTGTGCTGCTGGCTTCCTCAGCGGCTGTGATATTTAACACTGTACAACTCTCTCACCTTTCCCCGTCTCGGCCAACGAGAAGAAGAAGGAGGTCAATGGAGCTGCGTGTGTGAGGCTGCGTTCCCGTGGTAACACACACACACACACACACACACGCACACACGCACACTTAGCACAACGCACACATGTTGAGCTGCAGTCCTCTGTAATGTCCCAAACTTTAAGTCTCTGAGGATGATCAGCAGCTCCGAGTTACCCAGAGTTCAAGTACTCCAGCGCCACTTCATAGCAAAACTTGTACTGGTCCTGGGAGACGAGAGAGAAAGCAAACAAAGACATTAGAGGGGCGTGCACGGCTGGATCAACCTGCTACGGGGCCCTGGGGACAAATAAATATATTATATATTCTATGGCATATTGCTATGCTGGAATACTTATTAATTTTGACAAAGGCCCCTCCTCCTGACAGGGCCCTTATGAGGTATTAGAGTTGGAGGCCCTTTCATCGATGTAGATATTGTGCTTAATGAAACTGTGCTAATATATGAACATATATGGCCCCCGGGACGCACAAATCATGCTATTTCAGTCCCGATACCAATGCCTGGGCTTTGGGGTATCGGCCTATACAGAGTAGCGATCCCTCCGTGTTTAATTAATAAGCTGTATGCCTCACTGTGTGGACGTGACTGGGATTCTTCTTTAATTGGAAAGGGAACGTCAACAGTTTGACTCAAACATCGCTTTCCTAACTTTGTTTGACAAAATGATACAAACAAATACATGTGTGTATATATATATATATATATATATAATAATGTATAGATCTACTGTGATCAGAAAATGGTTCAGATGTACAATATCATGTAAAGTTGGGGACTTTTTGACCATAACAAAGCAGAATTTAGTGACTTTTAAAGGGGCAGTGAACCAATTTTATACATGAATGTCAATGAAATACCACCATGGACTATTACTCACTTTTTGTTTGGAAGAAGTGAGCACTTCCCTGACTTTATGGGAGAGCAATACATTGCTTGAATAGCCCCTTATAATACATTTACAATAAACTTTATCAAGTGTGACAAAAGTGCTGTTGCAATGCTCCTCACCAGCAGGTCCACCATGTTGGGTTTATTGTTCCTTAGTGTTTTGACGGCGTGGAAAACGTCCACCGAGCGCTGGTGTTGAAGCATCTCACACACGATGCTGATGGCACAGAAAGTCCCACTTCGGCCGCCTCCGTTCCTGGAGTTGTCAGAAAGGGGAGCCGGGCGTTAGTGAGCATTGTCAAATATTTGTAAAGTTACGTTTATAACGTAGAAAGGTCAGAGCTGACAACAGAGCTAACGGATGGGTGAGGAGGTTCATGGCATTTTTTTTTTTTTGTGTGGATGCAGTGAAGCTCTTCCGTCTGTAGGTGGAGATGTTTCATTTTTAATGCCAGCGCTGGCTGAACTCCCCTCTGAGTGTAGTGACAACTTACAGACAGTGGACCACAGTGCGTCCCTCGCCTCCGTCGTACTCCTCCTGCCACTTGTCCACCTGTCGAATCAGCTTGAGGAAGGAGCGCTTGGACATGGGCGTGTCTCTGTACATGGGCCAGCCCAGGAACTGGAACTGCTGCACCATCCGGTAGCCATCCTGAGGCTGCAGGGAGGGGGGGGGAAGACGCCGGTTATCCCAGGTTAACACACACACAGTGGGGCGGGGCTGGGGGGGTTAATCGCTGCTGTGCAACGATGCAATCAGACAGTAAGGATGCGGGCTAAGCTAAGCCTTGATGCCGACAAGTAGGACAAGAGATGGATAAGGCCAAGAGGAGTCACCGGAGAGATGAATGCGCGGATAGATGGGTTGATATATGAATGCAGTCACAGCTGGAGACAGATAGTTAAGAGCCGCCGCAGACGCTTCTAAATCACACTCTGGGCGTATCGATCAATAAGGCTTGTCAGCGATCATGTGTGATTAGATTGTGTTCCACTTATTCACGGCGGTGGCGCCTCTGCTGGCCAGACGCGGGCGTGACACGCTGGTGTGAGGCGTGACTGTTGACAGCGGCGGGCAGACTGTAGCGCTAAGGAGCTTACGCAGGTGACCGAGGGTGACGCTGGCTCGGGTCCGGACCCGTTCTGTTGCAGTGATGTCTGCTAGCTCAAAATTAAAAAAAAGGTCAACTCACCTAAATAAACAAAGAAAAAGAAAAACACACACATTATTCACCAATTTCTTCCTTCACTCGATTAAAAGGTGCATTTGGTTTGTGTCGCTCATATAATTAAAAAATTAAAATTTAAAAGCTGGTTTAACGACTTCTTTACATAATCAGCTTGCTTGTTGCTCATGCTGTTAATGGCTTTCTTAGGGACTATTTCTTCATTAGAAAAGTACTTACATTAGAAAATGGTCTTTTATTGTCTAGCAGTCCCAAATCTGAGGGCTGTCTGTGACCCCCCCCCCCCCCCCCCTCAAAGGAAACAAGGTCAATCTGGGGGACACAGGATGATTAAAGGGAAACTAAAGCCTTTTTCTTTTCTCTTTTAAACACAAATTTAGGTTGATTTGCTTTCTGACTTTTCTTTAACATTTGTATATTTCTTGTGAAATACTGGATGAAAATAATTCAAACAAAACTATATCAGCTTACTGAGCTCATCTATCATGTCCTGTGATTGAGGGTCACAAGTAGAGTTTATTTCAGGGAGGCACAGGCTGAAAAAGACTGTGGACCACTGACGTAGAGATCTGGTTGCCAACGCCTTTGACTCATGTCCATTTAAAACAAAGCAATCTATATGTGACCCCTAGTCATAGGTCCAATATGTCTATGAGCTTGTGAGTAGTATTGAAAGGTTTTTTCTAACAAGAAAAGTGAATTATTATAGAAAATGTATCTTATCCCATTAAACATGGTGGGATCTAAAGTAGAGGTGGGACGAATCATGATAAAAAAGTTGATTGTGGTGAATTTCCATTATCGGGATAATCGTAAATATCATCACAAGCGATTTCACTAAAAAAAGACGCGTTTCAGCTGTGACAAAAACAAAAAAAAATGGTGATAACAGTGTGTTATATTGCATATATTGGTCGGGATAATATCATGAATCACAATTAATTTGACAGGAATAATCCAACATGATATTTTCACATGGTCCCATAGATTTAGAATAGAATCTAGAATTGTGCCTTGTATTGTGTTGGAAAGAAAGTCTCAGAGACAATAACTGGACTGATAAAAAACAAATCTATTAACATGGCTATACATCATTAGAGTAAGTGAATGTGTTTTTTTTGTAATTTGGGTGGAATGTCCCTTTGAGCTACATTCAAGTCTCACCCTAAAGGTGTTGACTGAAGGAACAGAAAGTTCTGCCTTTTCAGCCTCGACAATATAAAAATCCCCAAGCTGCCCAGAAGACAGGACTGTGACTGGAGGCGATGACACCTCGTCCAATCACTGGTTCAGCAGCGGAGTTAAAGAACAGAAGGACTCTGCCCCTGCACAGCTTGAATGGACAGGCCGGCGGAGGAGTGGGACGTGTGGGGTGTGCAGTCACAGAATAAATTGGCCGTTGTGACGACGAACACAGAGGAGGTAGACAAGTTGTGAAAGTTACAAAGAAACGGGCAGCAGAGCTGAGCAGTGTTTGTTCTTCTCCACCAAACAAGTTATTCTGGGTTTGAAGCGTGACCGTACCCGTGCTGCGTTGTAGATCCGAAATATTCTGCTGATGATGTCCTCCTCCAAGTCGGCAGAGACAAACTCCACCTGGATGGGTCCGTGGCGGTGGACTCCGTTCTCTGGCCAGTACTGTGGGCACAACTAAACAAAAGAGGCATGTACACACACACACACACACACACGCACACACGAAACAAAGACACAAGAAAGACAAAGGAAATGGAAGATGATTCATTAGTTTCAGATCCAACTATACCAACTGAAGCTGGTGACTTCATTTCAACTCTTTACACAGATGTAAGAGAGGATTATGTGGGATTACGAAGGTTGCGGATATGAACGATAAGAAGGCGGGGAGGAGGAAGGTGAATTAATTCAATGTGAAGTGCTTTAATTTTATGATGAATTGCTTGTTTACAGGAGAACCTTCAGACAAAAGCAAGAACCCTAAACACAGATCTCTAATTATGAAAGCAAACTCTAAATCAACTGATCATTTGTTCACAAAATCAAAGACAACTTCCTAAAAAAACTTGACTAATTATTCTGAACACAGAAAAAAACACACTCTCTTCTCGAAAGCTGTTTTTTTAAACATATTCTTCAGGTTGACCCTTCTGCTGACCCCTCCCTTTCCAAGCATGTCACAAAGCGTGGCTTTGGGTTACCACTCTGTATTTTTGACTATCTTCTAACAGTTTAAAGTATATGATTGGTTAATAATTCAAGCAATCCATAGATTTATGTAGACTAAAAAAATTATCAACAGTTGTCTCCCTAATTAAAAAGTATTAGGAAGCACTTGATTGTGTTATTGACTGCTCCGGCAGCAGCAGGAGAAAAGAAACCCCTCGGAGGGCATCATAAGTGCCAAAAAATCTCCTGTATTTCCCGTTCTCAGGAGAGAAAAGCCCGGTTAAGAACAAGCACCTGCGGAGCCCACTGCCGGCCTCACAGCACTGAATCAGACGAGTGGAAGTGCACACGCACGGATGGACTGATCCTGCACAGACGGACATGCCTACATGTAGAGTCGTGAACAAACAAGTGGAAAAAGAGGCTACCTGAGGAGAATGCAAATAACACACTCCCCGTATAAAAGGACACACAAATATATACGCTCACTTCTTTCCACCAAAAAACCCGTCTCTGCGGCAGCAGGTGCACCACTTTCTAGCTCCCTTTGAGAGCCTGTCAGAATTTGACAAATTCAACAGATGCAAAAACAAAAGATGCTGATGGAGACGATAGTAAACCTCCATCTCCCTCGTCTCCATCTACACATAGCCTCCCCCCCCTCCCCGCCACCCCCCTGGTCCTTCCCTTCCCACCTGTGCTGTTTCCTTGGCTGGCTGGCTACAGTGAGAATATTGAATGAAAGGCCTTTTCTATCCAGCCAGTCAGTCAGTCACCTAGGGAAGGGGATTTGGATGTGGAGAGCAAGCCTGGCTTCAGGCTTTGATCCGCGGGTGTTATGACAGAGCCTCGGGCTGAGAAATCTGGATAGTCCCTTCCACAGGCCCGTCTCTCCATCTACCCCGCGCTTTCATGGCAAGCCCTCTTCCACTCCGCAGCATCCACCTCATTTCAAACAAATATCGCATGTGTTTGCCAGTGCAGGATTTTTTTTTATTCTTCCCTGGGTTTATACGAAAAGAAAACAAACCAAAAAAAAAAAGCAATCTCTGTCTGAATCCAGTTCCCACGCTGTCCTTCTGCGTGACTTTATTAGATACAGAAAAGGAACTGCTTCATTTGTTTGTCAGCGAGCTTGCAATATTGCTGGAGGATTATTTGGTGAATTGTGTGTGTATGTGTGTGTGTGTGTGTGTGTGTGTGTGTGTTCATCAGGTCGGGTTTACCTGGGCCGGGTCCACGTCGTTGAGCATCACTATGGAGGTACAGTGGTAATCCAGCACCAATCTCCAGAAGTCCTTCACTGTGTTGGGTAACGGATGTTGGGTCACTATGAATGCAGAAGGCTGCTTGTAACTCTGCAGGAGAGGCAGGAAAAATAAAAACATACAGCTCATGTATATTATATAACATGTAAAGTTGAGAGTTTACCAAAAATAAAACAACTGCCGTTTTAAAATGACTAAAATTTGAGATCATATCTGGACGCCACACTGTTAATGTGGTTTCTGGCTCGCCCAGTAGTGACAGAGGGGGATCCTGAACCTGGAAGGTCACCTGCTCAATCCTGGCCAGAGCCAAAAACTCCATGACTGGACACCAACTTTGTCAATGTGTTCTTTGTTAGGTCCATCCTGAATATTTAACACTTAAAATCTCATTGGGTTTATTTTTTCTTGTCCTGTGGTGAATTTTTAACTTTTGCGAAAGATGAAAAATGTTTTAAATTTAAGTCCAAGTCCAGTCTTAAGTATATCATGGCTAGTCCAAATCAAAGCTAGGATTGGGCCTAATCTTTAAAAACACTGGACCGGTTTTAAATCTCTAGTTCACTCTCGCTATAGTTTTCAAAGCTTACCAAAGCTAGCTTTAAAATGCCATGGCTCTTTCTTTCCTTCCTTCCTTCCTTCCTTCTGTCCTTCCTTCGTTCCGTCTGTCCTTCCTTCCTTCCTCCCTCCCTTCTATCCTTCCTTCCTTCCTCCCTCCCTTCCATCCTTCCTCCTTTCAGTCCTTCCTCCCTCCCTCCCGTCCTTCCTCCCTCCCTTCCATCCCTCCTTCCTCCCTTCTTTCCATCCTTCCTTCATTCTGTCCTTCCGTCCTTCCTCTCTTCTGTCCTTCCTTCCTTCCTCCCTCTCTTCTGTCCTTCCTTCCTCCCTTCCTTCCTCCCTCTCTTCGTAAGGGCCGCACACCTATTTCACATGAGACATTTTGTCACATTTTTTCTCTCTTTGATTTGCTTGTCTTGTGTTGTTCTTTACATCTCACTCTACATCCTGAATCCTTGAAGTCTCATGTCTTTAGATTATAGTTCTACTTGAGGATATTTCAGGCACAGCCGCGATGGATTTCAAATACAGGAACCTGTTTAATCTCTTTAGCAGTTGAAGTTAATTAACTGACCAAAGAGAAGTCTGTTGTATAAAAGGTTGAAAGGCCAATGTCGCCACTCGCAGCAGCCCAAATAGACAATTGGTATTTTCCATTACATGTCAAAGGCAAAATACCTGCTTCGACATCGCTTATCAGACAAGAAGAGCAACATGTGGGGAAGTCTGAGCTCATACAGAGAAAGGCGGTTGCAATTATCTGCCTCGTGAGTCGGTGCCAATTTACCACTTTAAAATCGCAGGAATTCATTTAGCAAGAATGACGCTGGAACACTCATTCTTTGACACTGTGAAGTGAATATATTCCTAGTTCGACTCTTACATCCATGAGTGCGGCGTTGATGTAGTTGGAGCTCTCCCCGTCGATGGTGATCAGGAAGGGGAGGCAGCGGTCCGGAGGGAGGACGTCCATGCAGCGGTTCTTCTCGTGGTTCCGGGGCAGCAGGGCGATGCTGCAGTCCTCCACCCGCAGCGTGGGAGTCACCATGTTGAGAGTCTGTCGGGGTCGAAGCAGAGTCATGACAATGCTGGAAGGTAGGCACTCAGGGTGTCAAGTGTGCTAATTACCTCCCAATATGCTAATTAACAATGCAATTCTTTAATCAGTTACATTAGCGATAGCTCTTACTCCCCTGATGCGACTGTGATGAATCTAAGGGGGGCGATGCATCTCATATAACACTGATTAGTCCAAGGAGGGGTTGCTGCTATTACAGACTTAAGCAAGGTGATATATTTGTCACTGATTGGCCCAGCGTGGGACGGCGGCGTTCATCAAGAGACAACATATTTACTGTTGTTTTGAACTCGTCCTGCACTCGAGCTAATGCTTTATTAGGGATTTGGCAAACAGCGGCTCACCCTGAACTCCTCTTTAATGGGGCTGGAGTTGGTCTGCGGGTCCAGGCGGTTCATGTCGTAGTACACGGAGCGGAGCTGACCGGCGGGGATGGTGGTGTCGCCGCAGAGACACGCCTCCAAGATGGCATCGTGGATGAAGACATACTGCTCCTGCAAAAAACAGCATCCTCATTGCGGATCCGTCAAGACTTCCAAGGGCTCATGACAACGCTTAAAAAATAAATAAATGTGATTTTATTTGTACCAGCAGCGGAAAGGCATGAGCCAGTGTTCCTCTGCATTTTTGCTAGAAGAATTCAATGATCTTTTCATGACCTTTCCATGATTATTCTTTACCCCTCAGGCAGTTTCTGTGACTAATATTTGTCATTGTCTGTGCTCAAAGGTTGCGTTACATATTTTTGCATATTTTTGGTACACGGTTAATTTAACTCGGCTATAAAATTCTAGATTCCATGACATTTTAAAAAGCTTATAATATCTAGAGGTCTGGATGAAGGTATACTCTTCAATTCCATGACCTTTTTCACTTTTCCATGACCCCGTCAAACATCGATTACCTTCATAACTAACGTTGTTATTAAGACGTCGGCCTCGTTGATCGTGACGTTAGTGACGATCACAACACCTGCCGTCCTTAAATGCCACGCGGAGCAAAACTGGAAAATCACGGCCGCGTTTCCTCCTCGTCACATCAGTCAGTCAAGCGGGCGACGTGACACGGCTCGCGGCTTGATGCAAATCTATTCTGAAGTGACATTTCCAGCTGACACTCCCTTGTCACTTCGGACCAAAATCCGCACACATGCACAGGGGTCACTGATTTACGGGGTTTACAGAGAAACATGTGCTGCCGTTTGTTAACTCCGGTTGCAGGGTGTGAACTGCTGACCCCGAGGAGTTTGACTCGCTCGGTCTGGGTCAGCGGGGGTCGGGCGGGGAATCGTGGCGCTCAAACGAGGACCCGCCGGAGTTGATGGATCGTATCTGAGCTCATAAACTCTAAACAACAACAAGGCATTTCATTTCCGTGGACAGATTAAAACCACGTCGGAGAGTTAGTGTCTGGCTGCGGGCTGAGGAGCCGGTGCCAACGAGGCCCCGAACACCTGCGAGGGGGAAAACGCACACACGCATGCACACGCTTTGAAGGTCACTGGATTTGAGAGAGAGTGACTCAGGGTGAACAACATTTGGTCTCCAGTTACTCAAATCCCAATTCGGACGTCAACGATGAAACATTTGCCCATTAAGTCCAATGATGCCTGTGATTTAAAGGGAATTACGGTGAAATGATGCATCCAATGAGACTATGGATACCTCCAGATGGCCGGTGTTCAGGAAAGCGCAAAGTCCTTCAGTAGGCCACGCAGAGAGACGGAGGATGAGCCAGGGATGTTTCCAGCCATCAGTATGAGCTAAATGCTCTCGGTTACAAGCCTCTAAACCTTTTTTTATTATCGCACGTATTGCCAAGCACTTGTGCTTAGCATCCTGGGAAATAGTTAGGGTGTGCACTTCAATAAATGTCTTTTGTGAGCAATGGTCATAAAAATGTAAAGTTGGGCCATAAATACATCTGTTTCACGTATAAAACGTTACTCATCTGATATTTCAAGTGGGTTAAAACAAACAGAAGAGCACAGCGGCTGTCACATAGAGGTCATTTATAATTGCGATAGTTTAGCTACAGAATATAATATATTCCTAATGCGACACTTGGACCAACACTTGAGGAATTAAAACTAATTATGCTGCATTTCTAAAAGATAACAAGCCGACATCAGTCCCCGGCGAAATGGCTCTCTACACGGTGGATCGCCTATCCTGCAGAAATATTGACTAATAGTCGTCAGGTAATGATTTTCCTGAAAATAATATTTTTTTTCATAAAAGAGCTCCTTTCTTTGATGAGTTCTGAGCATTCGTTCTGGAGCACCAGAGATGAGGGGCTTATGCTAGGAATTACTCGCGGATACTTGTTAATCCGCAGCCTGTCTATCTGCATCCTCCCTCTTCATTTTTACCCATGAACCTCTGTGGACTGTGGGGTCAGGTTCATCATACCTCAGTCTGGACCATGTTGACCCTCCTCGAGCGCAGCTCCCTCACGCAGTTGTAAATGTCCACCACGCCCTCTCTCTCCGCCATGTCGAGCATGATGTCGATGACGATGAAGCAGCCCGTCCGTCCCGCTCCGGCACTGCAGGGAAACGCACAGATTAGAAACCTCAGGGGCGAAAAAGGAAACTTTCTTGTTACTTTCTTTAGTTTTTATATTTTTTCCAGGTGAGAACGTAACCACTAAGTTTCACAACATGTGGTCGGTTTACCCAAATAATGCCTGTTAGGGAGATTTGCTGTCCCACAGCCTGTGCTACTGTTACATTATGTTTCTATTATGTCTTATCCACTTGTGGCCACGGAGGCTGCTATTCAGGAAATGTTACAGTCTCACTTTAAGATATTCGTCTAAGGGATAGAAGCTATCAGGCAACTGTTCTTTTCTGGTGTACTTACAAACTTTCAAATGCCTCGTTTTGTGACTACAGACCCTATGTGTACTACTGCAGAAGTTTAGTAACATTCCATGCATTATTAATGGGGTAATTTACGAGATATACACACTGTACCATAGCCCTAGTACTAAGCCATTCGGCTGATCGCCCTATCTTGACCAATGCTGACCATCGCTAAAAATGCTTCCGAGGGGGTATTTGGCTGGATGTCATGGTGGAAATGACCTAGGGTGCATTTTACTCCGAACCATCACTTTAAGAAATCATTTTCCCTAATAACAATAAAACAAATGTCACTCATGTCGAAGGAAATAGTGTTGTCCTTTTTGTACTGTAGATTGATCCTTTTAAATTTTATTACATGATTTACAGTTCTTCACACCACGGAGTGGTTCGTTCCGGTGCACACCAACCTGCAGTGGACCACCATGGGCCCAGCATTGTTCAGAGTCTTGGACTTTACTCTCCTGATGAACCCCAGCAGGCCTGTGGCGTGATAGGGCACCCCGTGGTCCGGCCACCCCGTGAAGTGAAACTGTCGGATCTCCCGGATCTCGTGAGCCCCTCTCTGAGGAACAGAGTCGTTAAACACAAATGCGGTGAGGAGACGGAGGATACAGTTTGCAGAGAAATACAAAAGGTGGATTTAATACAAACACAAACAATACAAAAGTTTCCATTATCTAACAGCAAACAGGATGTTCAAGGCCGCTGTAGCTTTATTACTTTATTTACTGGAGAACTTCTCAGTCATGCAGATGAAGAATTAAATGATGCATCTAAAATCTGCAAATGGTGTTTTTGCAGTTTTAGTAACTTGGAACCAAGTGGTTGTGGCTTCTTGAAATATAATTGGAATGTGAGGAATTTTCAGCACAAACAAGTTTGAAAAGTAAAGAAACTTTTAAAAAAAAAGGTGCTTATGAGCCGAGCACATGACTTCTTCATGCTAGCTGCTCAATAGACAGAAGGATGAAGAGGTAAATGCTCTGAAAAACATCTAGTGCCTCTTAGTGGACAAAAGGGGTTAAAAGGTGTACCTTCTCTACGGCGAAGGTCCTGATGACGTACTCCGACAGCAGCTCAGTCTCTATCAGCGTCACCTTGATATCTCTGTAGATCTCAGTGTCATCCGGCCAGTACTTACAGCACTTCACCTGAAAGGGACAAAAACACCTGTTTCATAACCACACGCACTATGTTTGCTAACTGCATTCACATTTGCATGCACAATGCTGTATTTCACTGTACACTCTGTCACGGGGATTTGAATGTCTGCTCAGTTTTTCCCCCCCCCTCCCTTTAAAGATAATTGGCACCCAGCATTTGCCACCTGATATTTCATTCCTCTGAAGTCAAAATGAGATTTGCTTCGTATTAGATTCAACCCCTGGTCAAGGATCTGCTGTAAATGGGAATCTTATGTATCGACGTGGAGCTCATTCTCACATTATTGCTTTTTCATTCTCACATCGATAATGTGAGAATGAGTCCTGGACTGCACAGACTATGTAACAGAGCACATGTCTACCTTAGATTTTCGACTACTGGTGCGGAGAAATAGCACAAAATGTAGAAAGAAAAATAGCACAGTGCAATTGGATGAGGGAGATATAATGACAATCCAATAATGATCTGAAATAATAAACCCTCGACTATTTAAAACAGATTTCCCAACAGAAACCTAAAACACCCCACTGGAAATATTACATGTATTAGGTATCATAAGATACCACCCCCCACTCAATTAAACCGGAGACACTGGGGGAGTGAGGCTGGCTATAGAGATCGAGATCACGGAGGTATATCAGAGAATGATAATTTTTGGATGAGGGATAAATGCAACATCAGCCACAATGAGATTTCTATTTTCATTTCTGGAGTCTATGCACTGATTAGGAATGAAATGAGTTTTTTGGTTTTGTGGAGTGACACAGACGGGAGTGGGGGGGGGGGCTTTCAGGTCCCTCTCTCTCTCCCCGACACCCCTGATGACTAATCCCCGATGACAATCACAAATCCACCGTCCGCTTCCAGCCAGATTGAATTAGGCAAAAGCCATTACCTTATTAGATCACTCTGAATCAGGCGCCTGTTTTTTTTTTTTGGGGGGGGGGGGGGGGGGGGGGGGGGGGAATTAGCTTTTGGGCTAAATTATGCCAGCGTACACACAGATGTTCTTTTTTTTCCCTCTCACGTGCACCCTCCTGAACTGCACGGCACTTGAACTCCTCCGTTCATATGGATAAAGTGTATTTAAAGGAAGCGCATGTAGCGTCACCTCGTCGCGCACACGTCGGCGAACTACCTTCCAAACCAAATCTCGCATACATCAAAGCGTGCCGGGCGCCACCTCTGAGTGTGAAACCAGCGGGACGCGGAGGCTGCGTGTGCCAGGATCTTTTCCCAGAGTTCATCAGCGACTGCGCCGAGCAGATGGCCCACTGTGATATGGCGGAGTGATTTTTATGGGAGGCCCCTCCGAGGAAGCCGCCGTCACTGTGACCAACTGTGCCAATCGGGCCCGCCATTGGACAAGGATCATATAACAGACGGTTCGGGGGCTGGGGGGGGGGGGGGGGGAGGGGGGTACCGCCGAGGACGCCACCGCAGCTAAGCAGGTGTGGAGAAGGTGTGGGGCGGGCTGGGCTCAGCTACTGTAGAGGAACAGCCTAATGAGGTACCTTGAGATGAGCCCATGAATCATTATCAGCTCTGCTACATTTAAGCCCCGCCAAAAAATGCACATCAGCGAAATCGAGGTGTGCCCGTGTTTAAGGGGCCTTTCAGTGCAAGTGTGTTTAAAATTCCTGGAGAAAATCCCCCGGCAGTCAACGCATTACACTGTACGTTAAGACCTTCATTTTCTCTTGATTATAACCCAATTGGGAGGAACTTCAGTGCGAGTTAAGTGGAACAAATTAGGGCTGAACTAGGTTTTTTTCGTGAGGCAGACCACACGCTATAATGAACAAAAAGGAGAGTCAAGGCTCTGCCGTTAGCTTGAACATTATGGACTTTCCACCACCACTCAATAACACGAGCCTTTTGTCCAATGAGGACAACATTTAAGAGATGATTCTGGTAGGAGCTGGCGGCTACGACCGAGTATAATCTCCTGTTATAGAGCCACTCAGATGAAACAGTACTCAGTTGCCTGGATGCCTCTCTGGTAATGAAGGCCATCAATCAGTTTCTTCTCACTTCTCACTGATCAGATAGATGGAAAAAGAGCTGGCGGCACACGAGAACCATGCCTCACTAAGCCAGCGCACACACACACATGCACACACACACACACACACACACACACACACGTACACACAAAGCAACATCTGGGCACTGATGTCCAAACACACAAAGGCAGTAAAAAAAAAGAAAAAAGAAAAGATGGAATCAGGCCGTCACTAGACTGGGGGCAAGGTAATCTTATTTGAGATCTGCGGTAAGAGCGAACATCTAATTAATACCAACCCTGCCCACTTCCACCAGGTTGGTCACCATGACGATAGCTGCAGTGTTCTCCTGCCAGACCATCCTCCAGAAGTCGAAAACCGTCTCCTGCATTGGGCCTTAGAGAGTGAGAGAAAGGGAATGAGTATTTCATTACACGTCGTCATGTTATTATTACATTCTTTGGTCCCATTTGATAGCGTTCGTCACAACGGAGGCTGTTTTCCTTTTTCCAGACGAACCCAGTCATTCAGTCCTCCCGACCTTCAAAAAATATCCATTTTAATTTGTATACTCTGTCGTGCATCGTGGTATTTTTAACCACAGGCTGTTTATTCTATGCAGAGTTGCAAACAAAGTACGCTGGCACCGAACAATCTAACCATGTGTAAGTCTAATCACTAAAAAGACTTTCCACAAGATTTTGAACCTGGCTGCAGGGATTTGTTCTCATTCAGCCACAGAAGCATGAACAAGGTCGGCCACTGATGTTGGGCGATCAAGCCTCGCTCATCGTTGGTGGTCCGGTTGATCCCAAATGTGCTGAAGGGGGTTGAGGTCAGGGCTCTATGTAGAGCAGCCAGATTTGTCAGCACCAATCTGACACCATTATTTCCAAAAGAAATAGCGCATGTAAGGTTTTCAAAAACACAGTAAAAGTGCGTTCTAGATGCCGTTCTGCTTGTTTTTCTTGTGATGTCACGTTCAACATCACAAATGAACCAGAAACCAGGTAAGAAAGATGTGAAAATGAGACGGCTGTTACTTTTTTAAATATTTGTATTACTTATTATCTTGTTACTTATTCAGTCTCTCTGAAACAACAAACCCAAAGTAAATCTGACCAATTTTTCAACAATTACTAACAAAGGTGGTTTTGATGAGTTTTATTTTGTTTTATTATCAGCAAGGTAAAATTGTTGTTTCCATCAATGGAGTCTGGTAGCTTTGAGGAGCCCTAACGGCTGTTTCTTATATGAATTAAGAGTTTATTTTGATAAATCCAGAGTAAGTGATTGTTGAAACAGTGGAAAGACTAACAAAGATGGTTTTGATGAGTTTTATTGTGATTCCAGTGTGAGTGAAGTGTATTATAGGACATTTAGCGTTTTTAATTGATGATGATAAAAAGGTCTCACTGGAGCCTGGTGGCTTTGAGGAGATCACATTCCATGTTTTGTTTGTTAATTAATTTGAATAATTGTCAAAATCTGTAATACACAGAACGTTCCATCATTCTTCCTAATCTGTGTCTCTCTAATCTTTTATCTTTTTGTTTAAGTCAATGCACTACTTTTCAAACATATTAATTGGATGTACTATTTACTACTCTGTTTATGACGCTGTGGCAACATGTTTTTTGATGCGGCGTCTCAGTCTTCACAGACACACAGAGAAGCAGATCAACTCACACACAATACACTGCACACGGGGGATTTGGAGGTATTACAGTGCTACAGCAACAACACAGTTTATAGAGCATTTTCTCTCCACTTTCACTCCTCGGATGGAGCATTGAACGACACGTCAAACCAGATTTATTTATAGTGCTTCCTACAACAGATTCGTAGCAAAGTGCTTACTCTACAGCAGCGGACTTAAATACGGATGAAAACCAGGGAGTACAAATAAATCGCATATTTAAAGATGATGCCAAAGCATGTGTGTGTGTGTGTGTGTGTGTGTGTGTAGCTCAAAGTAATTACCACTACACCTCATCTGTTGCAACACCAACCTTCCCACTGAACCAGACCCTACCATGTCTGGTGAACATCAAAATAAATGAGCAGCAAACCATTGACTGCCTCTAATATTTAAAACTTCACTGAGCAATAATTGTGGATTGATAGGATTTTAATTATTATTCTGGTTAATTAAAATTATTAATATTAGTTTTAATCAAGCACCAAGTGGAAAAAAAATTACTTGTGACAAATTAATTAGTGAATGCAAATCTCTGCAGTTGTGTATTCTCCCACGTTGGCCCAAATTACCTGGAGACATGACAAATTATGCAGACACCCAGGCTAAGAGATGGCACAGACACAGCGACATAGTTTCTCTTCCTCGTCATTTACGTGCTAAGAAAACAGCCTAAAGGCCCATCAAACCTGTTATTATTGGTTTATTATCAGTTTCTGGCTGACAATGTTTGGTCAGCCTCCAAGTTTGGATGTGAAATTCAAAATTGTCATTTTAAAAATTTGGTCATGACTTTCACAAAAGATTTACAGTATAATACATTTTTGGTGTGGAATTTCTGCTTTCAATATATATCGCACATGGATTGTTGCAATAACAGAATTTGTTATGCATCTTAATGACTAAGCCACAAGGTAAATGTAAATGAAAATAAAGCAATACTTCAAAATAAGCATTTACATATCAATTATCACAACATTACCTTAAATTCTCAAAAAAAAAAAAAAAGTTTCCGATTTGTCTGATTTGCAGGGACAAGTAGCGCCTGTACAAGTGCTATTTAAGTGTTTTAAATTGGGAGGTTCAAGTAAAGGGACTGTATGAATGAGACTTGGATTATACTTCACAAGTTAGGTAAGAGTTTGTAAATGGATGTTGTTATAGTTTTGCTCAATTAAATAAAGGTGCTATTGCACATAAACCATATGTTATCATTAGGAAATGTATAGGAGAAGCTATTAGACACAAGTTGTAGCATCTTTTGCTATTATTGCCATATTAGTGTTCCTTATTAGCTCACGTCTTTTGCAACTTAACCTAATTTCCCTCACGGCATCAACAAAGTGGCATCACCATTTTAATGACTTGATTGATCAAGCCATGTTTGATTTGCTCTCCGCGGAGCCTGAGCGCTCACTGCCTATCCTCCAACTGTACTCGGGCACAGCCTCATGTGACATGTAGTTTTAAACTCTGCAATGAAATTCAGGGGACTTTTTTTGTTTTGTTTTGCTGAAAAAGGATAAATGATTAAAAAATGAACCATCATCTCCAAACAGCAGCCTGCTCACGTGTCTCTCTTTGGAAAACAAAAACAGTTTGCAGCATAATAGCTGTGTTTTTTTGTTTTGTTTGTAAAACTGAAAATGTAAGTCGTGCTGACTTACTTCCATCCCAACTGGATAGCTAGACATTTGGAACAAAGCTTGCATTTGTATTCCCACACTTCCCCTGCTACGCGTGAGGTGTTTTGTTTCGATTGTAACTGTAGGACCTCAATCTCCAATTCCGGTAACTTCCAGTCTCTCCAATAACCACCCAACCTGATTGAACCACCCACTCCGCTACCTCCCACACTCGTCCCAGAGGGAGGATACACACTGCTGAGAAGTTCGAGAGAGAGAGACATAGAGAGAGAGAGAGACTGAGAAGAAGGACAGCTGGTGTGTAGGACTTCAGTAACACAATAACACTTGGCATTATATGGTAAATCATCCAATCGGAGGCTCCTGCCAAGCCTCCGCCGGCCAATTTATGTTTCCATTTACATGAAGAGATGGGGAATAGGTGAGGAGGAGACCTGGTGACGGTCAGAAAGAAGGAAGAATGGCTGATGAGTCAAACAATTTGACAACGTTCACGTAAGAAGTGGTGGAGAGATTCGAGAGTTTTCATGATAGTGAGACGGAAGTCGCATATTCACTGTTAATTGCTCCATTTGCAAGTGATCAGTTGTTAACGGGCAAATGCAAATTCAGTTATTTTGTCTTATTTAAATCTCACAAAATGCCACAGGTAAAAGCGTGCTTGGTCATTGGTTCAACTCTCTGTGAGGAGCAAACATAACATTGTGATAATCACAAAAACTAAGCAAGTATGTTGGACTTAAAGGAGCGTGGCTGGTGACTTTGTGGTGATGTGCCGGCTTTAAAGAGGCGTCACTGAGGGAATGTTTGCCGTCTTAAAGGTTTTAGCCACAAGTTAGGAGAGAAATTGACTGGAGAGCTCTGGGCTCTTAAGGGCCTAGTTGGAGAAGTTTGGAGGAGGCACTTCACAGAGGAAGAACACCGGTACTTCCAGCTGTCAGGGAGCTAATGCTGCAGCAGCTGATGCTGTGTTTTTTCGGGACGAGGCCTGTTCCTCCTCAGAAGCGAGGAGGGTGACAGCTGCAGAAATCCCCCAGCCAGGTACACGCCGCAAAACTCTCGATCCACGCGCGGCAGCGTACACACTCGCAGACGAGCACGCGGGCGCCGCCTTCCTCTATCGCCCATTAATATTACATGCAGCAGACTTTGGCATAATGTACACTCACTTATCATTGATTTGCCCCCTCTCTCTCTCTCTTTCTATCTCCCCCCCCCCCCCGCCCGTCGGGCTCAGAGATGTTAACCTGTAAATAATAAAAACTTTTGCGCTGCTGGTGACATTTTGGCACTCGTGAAGAAGGGGAGGGATGAGCAGAGAAGAAGACCAGAGGCGGGTAAAGCTTGATGAAATTGAACCTTTTTCACGCGTCATGAATATTTTCCACATCACCGGGAGGATGCTGGGACTTATCAGAGCTGCTTTGCACCCCGGCTTCAGCGTAATTCACAGTCAGGCACCGGAAGGAAGCCCCGTGTCTGATCGGTATTGAAACGATCTACGGCGGGGACACAGAAATGGACAGAGGCAAGGCGGCGGACTGGAAGGACTGAGCCACATGCACGCGCTCAATCTGCTAAGTAGGTGAGCTGCAGTTGGCATCGGTTGAATTTTCTGGGAGTCTGAGAGTCAGTCGTTGTAATGCTGCGGAAAAAAAAAAAAAAAAAAAAAAAAGTCCTGGATGAGAGAATGACCTACATAATGAGGAGCGGGTGCTCGGGTGATGGGGCTTTTATGGAGTGACAGCTGTTCTACCTGCCGTTGTCACCTTGACGGAGCAAAGGGACTCATCAATAAACCACCAAACTAATGAGTGTCATTGTGGTTTATAGTGTAACAGAACAGAGGCAACATTATCCCACACGTCTGCCATATTAAGCATATCCTCAACCACCCCCACCACCAATTGAACGCTCTTTTGGAGCTCAACCAGCACTATTGCGGGTATCATCACTTTTCTGTGCTACCGCTGGTCCCGGTGGACACGAGTGGAAGTGTCACTCACTGAAAAACTTTACTATGGGAGCGAGGAGACTACTTCCTCATTTTCAGCAACTGTGCCAATGCCCAGGTGCTCTTTTCAGGTGCTACAGTATGCAGTTTGTCTGACTGAGAGAGACACGTCTGTGTCTGGCTTTCCTATCATCTCGGGCTGCTCTCTGCCTCGGTGTCAGCAGACTGAGCCTTCCTTCCTGTCAGTCTGCCGGAGCTGATGATGAATTATAAAAGGCCCTGCTCTCCCTGAGAATACAGATGTTTCCACACACACACACACACAGCCGCCGCCTCCCCTCTTCTCCTACTGGATGGCTCTACAGAGCGTCTGCGATACTGTTGTTGGAAAATGAGGACTTCTTATGCAAGCTCAATGAGAAAACAGGGGGCTAATTAATTTGAACGGCAACACGTTTGGCTTCTCGGGCTTTTCATCTTCGAGTGGGCTTCTCTGAGTGCTGATCTCCATATGCATGTTTTTTGAAAATTACATATCGAACGCTCTTAATGATGATAGGACAATTATGGAAGTCATAATAATCCAGTCGAAATGCTTTCAGGAGTGCCTGTTAAAGTGCCATTTTTTTTTGTAAACTCAAGCCCCCCCAATAGGAGAGGGTCGGCGCTGGAAAGCCGGACTTCGTTTGGAGCGCTTGACTCGCCTCACACAGGTAGGCAGACAAACAGAGCGCCCGCTGCCTGATTAGTATGCCTTCTCATTCTGGAGTAAGAGCAAACAGAGGGTTGTTTTAATTGAGACACCGAGGAAGAGAGGCAATGCACTAATAAACAGGTGATTATGCAACTCCCAGATCCGCCGGAGCAGATTGTGAATCCATTAAGGCCTCTTCTCAAAAACGCCTCTTCCTTTTTTTCCTATACCCCCCCCCTCCCCTCCACTCTAAAGTGGTACGCAAAATCCCCACGCACGCAGCCCCGTCATGTGGGAGTGAGCCTCTTGACGAAAAATTCATAACAATTAACCATCAATCAGACTTAACCTCGGGGGTCACGGTAAGTGCTCCTCGCCCCGCGAATCTGCCGGCCAGATTAACACGGTGACAAAATGTGCCTGTACATGTCAGCTAATCCATTTATTTATTCAGCTTTCGCCCAGACTGCCTGATTAATCGCTCCCACACCACCGAAAGGAAGACAGGGGGAGGGAGGAAGCGTGCTGTTCTGCTTGCTCAGAGGTCCGTAAGTGTGTGTGTGTGTGTGTGTGTGTGTGCACCGAGCAGTACCAGATTCCCCGAACACACACTTGACTGAGCATCACAGAGTGTATGTAAACAACAATGGAGATGTTCAGAGAGACACCTGCCCCCCAACAAACAAGACAGCCTTAAATTCTCACCGCCCACTCATTCAATTCCAGAGTAGCAATTTTCAACAATGTTCTTGTTCTTACCTTGAGTGGCGATGTAGTGATTGGGCCTGTGGTAGCCCTGAAAACAGAGAAAAAAAGTGAGTCTTACTATTGACTTCTAAAAAGAGCAGCTGTCATGAATCATCATCATCTCTCTCAGAGACGACACACTGTCTTAGCTATTCGTTGTTATATCACGATATGAGATTATTTCAACATCACACAAACCACTGAACAGAACAGATTTAAAAAAATGTCCCGTTTCTGCATGGGAAATGTACGTTAGTGTAGGTGTTGTTGGAGACATGTTTACGGTCGGGCTGCCAGCCGTTTGCTGCCGTACACCCATTCACTTCTTTGTTTCAACCGAAAGCTTGTGACGGACGCTGCCGGATGCGAAAGATGCACAAACACTCCCCATCATGCAAGCACACCTCTGGAGTGAGCAGCCAAAGTGATGATAATCCCCGAGATACAACTAACAGCACTGATCTTCACAATAGGCCCCTAGTCTCGTGGATTACTCTAATCCCTTCAAGTTTTATTTGTCCAATTCCTTGTCTTCTCTCCGGAGATACGAGGCAGGAAACAAAACATTAGGACTTAAAGGCTCTTCCCTGCCTGGCCCTGCCTCCTCTTGATTGTCTTTCCCCCCCCACCACCTCCAACACCCTCCTCCACCCACCCCTGCTGCTCTGCTTATCTCACTCATATTCAATTTAACTTGGACTGTGATTAACGCTCCTCCAATGAAGGCAGAAAGACACAAAGGATATTTTCCTCACACACACTCTCTCTCTCTCTCTCTCTCTCTCATCCACAGGGCTCTTTCAGCTCATTCAACTGTCCTCCATTTTTAATGACTTCTTTATCTCTGGACTGAGGAGGAGATTTGTTTGTGCTTTCATGTAAGTTCTGTCAAGTAAAGTGGAGGCCCCGTACGCTGTCGGATTAGAGGAGGGAAGACGGGAAGAAAGGCAGGCCCTGACAGTGACTGTCAGGTGAGTAGAGCTTACTATAATTGGACTTGTGGCGTTTTGGACGCATGTTACTTATTAGGTACATAAGAGTGTTTCCTCGTGATCAGCACAAAGAGATGAATACAGAAATGTGCCTGTGTTGAAATTATTAATTGAAAAGGGCTTTGTTTCCAGGGATGTGTAAATTACTAAAGGGAATTTAAATGTGTGTTATGCTCTTTGAATTTGTTGCATTGCTCATTACAATGATCATTTACATTCATCCCTTCCAGTAACAGTGGGCTGTAGAGGGTCAGGAGTATGCAGTATGAATTGTTTTTGCCTCTAGGCATGAATTTTGCTTTCAGCCTGAATATCATTAAATAGCCCATGTTTACAAATCTGGGGTACCAACCCGATAACCTATAGTACAAAGTAAATGTATGCACTAATTATTTGCTTTGCTAAATTATAAGAAAAAGTAAGTAAGTATGTGCCGTCTCTATTTTGTTTACTGGGAAGTGTAATATTCTTATGCTACACAGTTAGAGACCAGCAAGGCTGGACAGCTAAAAGGGCAACGTGAGGACCTGCCCTGAGGCCCCAGACCCCGAGGGGCCCCGGAAGCCCCAGATGTATTGTGTAGGTTGTTTTGGAGTAATTTATTGTAATGTTTTTGATTATGCACAACTAATGAACTGTATAAAGTTAAACTATAAGGGAATTAAGGTGGGTTCTGCATCATTAGCTGTCCTGTGGTTTCCAACCTACCAGGTACTAAGATGACTGACAGCAAGAGAACTGACAAAATAATATTTCTTCTTCTTTTGCCTAATTTTTCTTCCACCTATTCAGGCCTCAAATTACAAAAAAACATCACTCGCGTACACTAACACTCAACTATGATGAGCACGACTCCTTAAACAACAGTTTGTGTGAGCTCTCACAAAATGTTAACAGTAATTTTCCTATGAATGACCAGCAAAGAAAGTGCTCACTGAGTCTACACAAGCCCCTGCAACGTTTAGGCAACAAAACTCCTTGGTTAGGTTGAGGAAAGGATCGTGGTTTTGGGTTAAAATAACTACAGAAGTGGCGGTACTTAAATACAGAGGTACGTGACAAATAAATCAATGTTGACTTTGTTTCACACGGGACACGAACAGTGGTCTCCTGAGTCAGAGTCCTGTGTTTTTGGACCTATGACAACTTCCTCCCTATGCACTGCTGCTCTTTATACTACATTAAAATTAACATTCAAATTGATTACGAATAGTTGAACTAGCAAAATAGGCAATAGGAACTCACTGAAATTATCTGTGATAGGCAAGATTCTCCCATCACAGGCTAGATTTTCTAAAGCCTGAGTCAGCAGGCAGTGCAGAAGTCTAGTTCTCTCTCAGACCACGTGAATTATAACATACTGAAAAGATATTATGTATTTTTTTTGCCCAACGAAGCTAAAAATATACCACCTACCCCAGCTTTAATCTTTGTCGCCAAACAACAAAAAGGTTGGGAAACACTGTTAGACACTGTGCCAACATTTACACCGTGTATATTTCTCATTCTCAATAAAATTTTGTTTGGGTAAATTACATCACAGCACGTCAGTCAGGTTGCCTTAATAATACAAGTCCTACAATAAACATGCTTTAGTTGTCAGGAGTAGCTATTGCAGTGGGAAAAACATGAGTTTGTTATCATTAGGAGCCCAAGCTAGGGGTACCGGACTTCATTAATGAGCACATGGTCAACTCCGTAGCACATGACTGCATTATTTTAGCATCCATTGCACAACCCAAGCTAAAGTTGGTTTGCCCCATGTGCACAGATAAAAAAAAGGCTATTACGCTTTGTTTCCTCGCCTCCTAAATGCTTATGAAAATACTCACTCAGCTGCAGAAGAAAGAACCACATCCCACCGGCTCTGCTTACTCGTACATGACTTGAAATAATCGGCAGTATAATAGAGTACAATAACAAACACTGTGGGAAATGTTCCACACATAAGAGTTTATTGGGCAGGACAAGATTCTAGATGGGTTAAAAAGCTTTCTGAAGAGCAAAAACATCATTACCCATCTGCCTGCATTCCGACTAAGTACTTTTTCAATGAAGCTGACGGAGCAGTGGAAATCCTTTTCAATCAGAGCCCTCTTTAATATGCGCGTATTCTTATCTTATAATGGGCCCCCTCTCTATTGTGAGTCTCTTCTCTGCAGCGGCCCTTCTCCGCAGCATAATGGGCCATAAACTGAATAGTGGGAAAGGTAAATAATTTAAGCCCCCTGCATTTGCCGTGGCACACCTTGCATTATGAATTTATGTTTCAAGGCGTAACAAGAGATTACAAATTACCACATTAGAGGGGCGGGGAGGGGGGGGAGATGGGAGACAGAGAGTTCTCTCCTGAGCAGAAAGCCACTTAGAGAGTCAGGTACATCACCAGGCCATTACGCATGGAGTGGAAGCATCTGCTCAAAGAGGCCAAAGAGCCGCTGTGATTGGTCACATCCTGCTATCAACACCGCTATCAACAGAAAATCAGGTCGGATCAGGAGGTTCTATATTGTGTGAGCTAAGTGGGTTAGTTCCCTTTTCAACAAAAGGCATGTCTCACGCCACTTTTTAATGACTTTTACTTACTGTATAGGTATGCTAAGTCACTCAAGTGCATGCGAGTGCTGTTCGGCGAGTGCTCTCCCCGCAGTAAGACGCATAACAAAAACCTCTGTAGATAACTGCCGCGTCTCGCTTTGATTCGCTAGTCGGCGAGCGAGGCAGCAGCCTTGTGTGGATGTGAAGCAGAGTGGAGCTGGAAAAAACAGCCCTGCAATCTCTCAAGACTGTTCTCACCAGAAAATGACAACTTTGGTTGTTTGTTCAATTGCTTGAGAGGGCCGGACGTGAAAATGACAAGATGTGCGAACAGTGAAAGGAACATAAAAGGCAGCAGTTGTGTTATTATGCTGCAAACATCTCAATGAGATAGATCGTAAAGTGCAGGAAGACTTTGACTCTGCAGAACAAAAGTCAACGTTGGTTTCAAGGGTCCAAAAATTAGGAGACGAGTGCTAAAACGCTGCCTTTTTTGTATACGATGAATACATGTTTTAATCCTAAAATACATGTGCAAATCTGAAAATGAGCCTGATATGTTTGTTTAACCATGACCACGATCCACTGAACTTCACCAAATAGTTGCCTCAACCACCAAACCTCTTCTACAGAGGGAAGAAATCAGAAAATGACATGAATCATTTTTCTGACGCCAAAGAGAAATGACCTCATTTGAGGAAATGTTGAATCTTAAATTGATGGATATAATTTGACCACAAGTGATCATGTAAATAAGCAACAGAAGAGTTATCGTAGCTATACTGACTTCTATTTGTGATCTTAAAGGCACCATATTGTGCTCTCTTTAGCCAATATTCTTTTTCCACTATGAACCATTGTTTTAACTTTGCTTACTAATCAGCCCAGGAATTTCTCCTCCTTTTCTTCTCATTTTTGCTATTTTTTCGCAGCGTGTTCATGTTGTTGTTCAAAGCAAAGTCCAAAACTATAACCTCAGTCTCCCCTGTGTGCTGCTTTGCCTTTTTTCTCTCCCAGCGCTGTCAGCCTCTGATCTTCATTCCTCTTAATATATCCAATGAATAGAGTGATACAGCAGCCCTCTAAAGTTGAATATAACAGCAGTGTGTGTGTGTGTGTGTGTGTGTGTGTGTGTGTGTGCGTGCGTATGATGGGCAGGCAGAAGGGGCTGCTTCATCCCTCAGGCCCCCTGCAACGACGGCACCAGCGCCCTCTCTCTCCCCGAGAGGAAGCGCGGTGACCTTTGCGTTGGTGGCACTGGCTGGTGTGTGTACTTACATCAACGTAATTTGCATTAATGTAATCGGAGCTCTGTTCTCCCTCCAGGGCCTGCAGTCTGACACGGGAGTGATCATCTGGAAGAGAGGCAGAGGAAGAAACCAGCGTTGAATTAATCATATTAACGAGGGCATCAGGAGAAGCAAAGTGGGAGAGGGACGGAGAGACGGAGTGTAAAACAGGAACAGAAGGTGGTGACGGAGGACTGGCCATTTGTGCCACCGGCGTCGTGCTGTGGTACGACTGGTTACAGTCGTAGGAATGCAACATGGCGGGTGAAAAGTCATGTGACTGGCCATGTTTTCATTTAGCTGTCAAGTGAATTGTGTCGCAAAAAAATAAACACGATTAGGTCGCATTTCCATCAACTTGCTTTCAGTGGATAACCTTGGCTACAGGTTTTGAAGTTGGCGCTATGGGATACACATGTCTATAATCTGCCAGGCAACAGAGCAGAAGACGTAGAGGGTGAAAACTGGAAACAAACTCAATCGGCGTGGCCAACTAACCATCCATGAGAGAGAAACATCAAGAGAGGTCTTTGTTTCAATTGGGCAAGCTGTCATGTCAGCTACTAGTGGCCATGTTTCAAACTGTCTGGAGACGGAAGACAACCATTTGCACGTTATGAGAGTATCTGAGGAGACACTGATAGTGAAAACAGCCGATCAGTCATATGAGTTAAAAGCTTGCTACGTCAAGAATTTATTTGGCAAAGGTGTTTCCATATTTAGCGCATCGACTATTCTTTGATAAAAGTCAAATCCACCTCAAGCAAGTGTAAAAACATTTTTTCGTAACTTTAGATAGTTTTATAGAATTTTGTTTCCACTTTTCTAATGTGATACTTAAAAATGCGCATACGATTTGCTGTAACTGAGCTTGGATGACGCACATATCTTTGGTATTAAATTAGGGGCAGCTCAGGTGTATAAAACTGCAGGATGGAAAATGTTCAATCAATGTTGATAAGGTCAGCAGGGAGAACGAGGTGAGAACAGAATGTGGACACTGTATAATACAACCACAATACAATTATTCTGAATAAGGACATAGATTTATGGTCAGACACACTTGTGAAATGGAATCCATGCAGCTTGACTCAAGATAGTGCTCATATTATATATATATATATATATATATATATATATATATATATATATATATATATATATATATAAAAAAATTAACATACTACATCATTCCTAAACTAAGTACCTTAGTCATTTTCTCTGATTTCACCCTTTAAAGGAGCGATTAAAGAGGGTTAAAATTAACTGTCCAATCAGCAATAATCAGCAAGCTTAGAGAGGCAATAAGAATGCATTGTGAAATCAAATTCAACATCCCTGGAATTATTTGCAGAGGCTACACGTTATGTACCATTATGCTGCATGGCTTATTTCTCATAACGCCCCCCAAAAAAAGCTGCAGGAAGATGAATATAAAAGTAGATTGGAAAAGGTCAAAGCTGCTCTCGTTGGCTGATAATAAAACTCTGTTTGAGCAGCTTACAGTTATCCAGAGTCAAAAGCCTGGCCAATAAATCAGCCAGAAAAATGGGAACGGCACACAAAAATTCATGAGCGCTCAGGAGGTGCTTTGTACACACATGCAATAATATTCCCATATCGGTTCTTCATGCGGTTCTCATCCTTCTTGGCAGAGTCCCACGGCGCAGACTGTCCTTCAAAAAAGCTCTGAAAAGACAGAAAACAGAGAGAGGGAGGGGGGAAGAGATGAAATATGGTGTCATGTGTGAGCACTCTAAATGATAACCAGGCTAAAGAACAGTCTTCCTCTTTCAACTCTTCAAAAAAAGGGGAAGGGAACATCGGAAAAGGAAAAGGAAGACAAGGGGAGAGATATATTCACATCATTATTAGACATGAAACACAGAGAGGGTTGGTGGATCCCGGGGAGCGGTGACAAACAGCGAGCGCCATTAGGGCAGAAGCGGCGGGTGTCGCGCTCAAACCTCTTCCCCCTGCGCCGCTCTGCGCTGGGCGGAGCCACCGCGGCGGCGGCGGCTGTCTGTCTGCCTCTTCTGAAAGGACTCAATCAGTTCAACGCGGGGAGAAGATAAATAAATAAATAAAGCCAGCTCATCGTCTGCAGATCAAAACCGCTCCGCTTAGATTACCCTCATGAAATATTTATCATCTCTCGCTGGGGAGATTTCCATTCTGATGGCACACCAGGCACAATTAAGCCAAATTATGAAAATACATCTCCGCTGCCATTTCCACCACTGTTCAGCAGGGGTGGTGGGATGGGTTGGCTCCGAGCAGACGAGCTGAACAAAAACATGTTATTGTTCTGGCTTATTCTAGTCAGCTAATGCACATTAAAAAATAAATAAATGGGCTAATACATTAGAATGCAGACCATCTGCAAGTAAAGATTCAGGGTGCATTCATGGGAGGTCAAACAGATTGTTTGGAGAGCTGCTTCTAGTGCGGCTAGTCAGTCGGAGGGAGCAGGTGGGCATTGTCTTCCATCATCAGTGTTCTAGGACTTGATCTTGGCCGTTTGTCTAGCAAATAAAGGCCTTTCAGATACCGCACAAGGACACATTCCTGTATCAGGTCCCGAGGATTAGTGATTTCACTGAGAAACAGCTTTAATATGATAGAAAATATGTCCCAGCCTTCCAGTGAAGACAGAAGCAAGTCTCGGAGATGGATCGTATAGGCCTCTCCTCCTGTGGCAGTATGTCTTGAGTAAGTGCACAGGCCAATGTCGTTCCCTCTGTCACTCTGAAGGATACTCTCTAATATCAAGCATCCGAAGACAAATCATCTTCACGCCGAGACGCGCTACCCGGCGACTTTAAAATAGTTCCCTCTTAAACTGTGTGACCCCATCTGTCTCAAACGCTATTGTCTTATTCCTCAGGCTGTTTAGAGGCTCCATTCAGGGAAAAAAAAGAAATGATGGTTGATAAAGAGTCCCGGGAGGAGGGAGATTAAATGAACGCTTTCAATTTAAAGGCAATGTACCCACACTTTGGATTAATTGGCTGCCTCACATTCATCACACAGTGATGTGACAGTGATTGAAAAACAACGGCTGACTCAACCTGTAAAAACTATTTCGCAGTCACGGTCAGTGTTGTACTCTATTTTTTTTTTTATTGCATCAGCAGGTACTTTTTTCCAGTTTAGTGACCAGTTCTTCCCATTGGCCCGGATCCAACTTGGTAGATTTTTAATTACAGGCTACCTGCTGTAATCCCGGCCCAGCTGCTATGATGTTTCTTTGTCCATAACCACTTAGGAGTAAGTGAAAAAGCACAGTGCTTTATCTGCATACAATCACTATGGGAACAACTACAAACAGTGGAGCGACGACACAGTACTTGACATACAATGCAGACCACGCAAATTAAAAGAAATGATGAAAAATTAATTAAACAAGGATGGTAACACAAAGAAGCGGAGTTGTTCAGCGAGTTGCTTTCTGAATGAATAATTTACTGTGTGAGAAAAGGAGACTCATTCAAACTGACCAGTGATAATTTGTGGTTGGAGCCTATAGCATTTCTCACAGTATAATATGCAACACGTTCACGTTAAAAACAAGCTGAAAACAAGTGCAATGCAATGACAGCATAACATTTCTCAAGCAGCTGAAACTTGTTTTCCACCTTGCCGTCCGCCAAGTCAAACATGTGCGTCAACGTGCAGATGGATTTTGGACATGCAATTACTTCGTTGTAGGTCCTTTCAAACATGGCTTTATAAAGCTTTTGTAAAGAATACACCAATCAGTGTGAAGTGTTGTGCGGTGGCATACCATGTGTTTGGTCTAAATGAGTTTGGGGGTTTGGTGGGTTTAATTATGTGACAATGAAACACACTAATGCATTTGAAGACCCACACCTCAATAAGTATTCGACTAGAGCAACGTCAGAAGTTGCTGGTTGTTATCTTCCAAAATATGCCAAATGTACATTGCATTAGTTAATTTTATTTTCATTGTAGTGGTGCGGTAGCCAGTATTAAGTTGTGGAGTATTGATGATTCTCACAGTATCTGATTATGAGGATAAAAATCAATTTAAAAAAAAGTCACAGTAAAGACTTGACATGAAGAATGTTTTTAAAAATCTGCACTATTTCATACATTTCATCACCTGTGGACTGCCAAATGCTTTGGTAACATAGCTTCTGTTGGTAAATGCCCTTTTCAGACTAGATCACATACGTGAGAAGATGTAATCCCACAGGGCCTTAAAAATAGCCAACAAGCACCATCAATCTGTCAGGTTTTGTGATATCATCTACAAGTTACAAAATAAACAAAGAACCAAAAAGTATTGGCTTACCTCGTTTATCTGATCCAAAGTTAAACGTACAGAATAACAAGAAGCATGGGTCAGAGAGAGATATGGTACAATGTAAGTCAACAGGTTTAGAGGTGCACTGGCCTCCAATCTCACCATCAATAATAAAAGGGTTAAAAAAGGGCATTAACCATAAAACAGATTGATATAGAAAAGACAGTAGCGGAACACAACATACAAATGAATCGCTCTAGCCGAGTGAGAATGAGCTCCGTTACACACTTCCAGCATCCCTTAAGCCCTTTTTTGTTTTGTTTTTTGCAACAGGCTGTGGACAGCGAGGTGACAGCGGGGGTAAGGCGATGGGGTTGGATCTTCCATTGTAGCATCGCATCCTTTTGATGGACTGTTATGTGTCCGTATGATGCCATGCAGCGTGAACCCAAAACACCTTTATTCACAATGGATTAGGCCCGGAGGGCCGCCCAAAGCACTCCAGCCCCTTAATGATTTGATGCTGCAGGTAGCAATGGGAGGCTGCATTATTTAATTCCGCAGTCATGACGGGGAAGTGGGGAGTTAATTACTGATAAATCTGGCCCACACATAGTTAGGACTAGCAGGGAGGGAGATGAAGAGAGGGAGAGCAAAGGGGGAGTAGATAAGTAAATTAGAGAGAAAAAAAAAGAGATGAAGCAAGAGAATGAACAGAAGAGGTAAAGGGAATACTTTCCTCTGGGTGAAGAAAAAAAGATGCTATGAAAGTTTGAATAGAGAGGGTGAGAGGGGGGGGATAAAAAGAAGACAGAAGATGTAAGAATACAAAAAAGTGGAAATACAACCAAGGAAAAGGGCCAGCGTGATGTCAGATTTCAAAAGGAGGATTTAAAAAGTATAGCTCGAAGCCAGTCTGTTATAACGTGGCATCGGGGGTGAGATGAGGCCGGCTGGTGTGGTGCTGAGGGGATGGCGAGGAGAGGGTTGGCACGCCGCCAAACTCTGCCAGCCCTCCTGCGCTAATGAGAAGAAATGAGACTGATGCTCTTCTGGGGCACAAATTCTTCTGTTTTGGTGTTCGGCGAGTGGCGTGGTGTCAGATGAATGCGTGTGACAACAGTGTTGAGAGAGCAGCGGGCGGACCTGATTCACGTAAAGGAAGGGGACATGTGTGTGTGTGTGGGGGGGGCTTCAGTTCATGTACAGCTGTGTCTCTGAGGGGAACTGGGACAGCAGCATTTGACATGCGCACACACACACACACACACAGATACATACACACACATAAACACACGCGACTGCTGCAAACAACAAGGAACAGATGAACAACAAAACGAATCACACCGTAAACACACGGAGACGGGGTGCATTAACAATTTATCATAAAAGTGCATCTGGGGAGAAACAAAACAGTTCTGCTGTGCGGTGCGAAACAGAGAGAGATAGACAGGCAGAAGGAGAGAGAGAGACATAGGAGAGTGTAGACACAGACGAAGCCTCGCATCAGACTGATGAACATCTCCACTCAAGCAGTGGAGATGCTGCCAAGTCGACCCGCCAGGCTCCATTTGTGTTTGCACACACGGCGGCGGCCTACCTCGTACTCCTCCTTGAAGCCGTAGCCCTCAGCGCACTTCATCTGGGTGATGTGCTGGAGGAGGTCGGCCACGCGGATGGCCGGGTGCAGCTGACCCGTCTGGTACGGCACGTCCACTGGCTCGCGCTTCCTCAGCGAGTGGGTGTGCGACTGCACCAGGCTGCTGGTGTCGCTGCCCATGTTCTGGCTCTCATCTGTTGGGGGGGGACACAAAAAACCACAGGGACAGGCCAGAGCAGGTCAGCACGGAGAGGTAGGATCGGCGTGTTGTCAGACATCATTCCGGTGACAAAATGCTTGGAACAGGAAAAGAGTTATTGTTATCCATTAAACGATTGAGGCCTTGAGGCTCGGTTGCCTAGGTGTCGTCCCTCTTCTACAATTTCATATCTCGGCTACAAGTGTTCCCATTAACAGATGGCACATTATCTCATTTACTGTCAAGCATTATGTCACCACCCTCCAGATTGACAAACAACTCTCAACTAGTAATCTGTTTGTTATGGATGGTCACAACAACACAACATCTTTGAGTAATAGGATGAGTCATGTGGTGGGAAGGTTCAGGTCCATCTGTCTCAATGTGTGGCTGGAAAATATAAATATATAGATATAATTTTACAGGCCTACTGTACTGTAGAGCAGCCGAACCATTAAAATGCAAGGGCCTTTGAGTACAGCTTGCACAATTAGCATTTAATATGGCTACTGTCAGAATAAAAGGAGTCAGCAGCCGCCAACTGCAAGAAACAGTATAGAGCAGTCGTAAAAAATCCACATGATGCTGTAAAACAACAAGTTTACTTCTTTCTTTTTTCTTTTTGTTTTTACTGGCAGTACAGTATGCTGGTTTGGGCTGCAGCTCATGTTGAGAGTCAGAGTCCATTCCAGCTCTTTCATACTGTAATCCAGTCAGTGGCAGACATGAGGCACAGATGCTGTGGGGAGCCAGCGAACAATGGAGGGTGTCCAGAAACATGGAGGAGGAGGAGGATGTGAGGGGGTGCGGCGGGCCACAGTGAGCATGTTGCAGCAGGCACCGTCGGAAGCATCACACAGAACACAGCGTGTATTCGAACCCCTGCCACCCGTTCGTCCCCCGAAAAATGAAAAAAATAAGAATAAAAATAAATAAATCAAACCTAAGAAAAAAGAAGAAGAAGAAAAAAAGGAAACAGGAGGGAAGCGGAGATGGAAGGAGAATGCATGGGGTGATGCTGCCATGGGGCACCGTACGTACTTTGACCATGCTAGGCTAATGGTGGCACGATACGGAGGGTGGTGAGATGCTAACATGTCCACTGGTCATGCAAATAAATGTCGTAATGTCCATGTCAGAAGCAGCCTCTCACTTTCGGCTCGCTCTCTGAGTAAACACCACCTCCTTCCCCTAAAACCCAGGGCCCACTTGGGAAAACTTACCATTAATGGGCACTTTTTAGATAGCAGATAAATAAGAGGTTACGTATGTAAAGAGAAAGAGAGGAGAAGAGAGAGGAGAGAGGGGATAAGCAACAATACAGCATGAGAACCTGTTACAGTAGAGTGATTTTTTAGAGCTAAGCTATAGGGCACGATCACATGCCTTTCTCAATCCAAACTGCCTAGGTAGAAAGCCTAGTCAAGAGGGTGCGTGGGGTGGATGGATGGGGAAATTTCAACATTGCAAGAGGAAAGTAAAAGAAAAAAAAAAAAAACAAGGAAGTGATGGATTTCAAGGGAGAAAATAATGGTGAAATACTGGATTGTTTCAAATCTCTGACTTTATTGACTTAATTGAACATTCTGACATTTTGGATTTCTCTCTCATTGTTATAATCATATTTGTATGTGCTAGTGGTGACACCTGTATTTAAAGCAAATTTATTTATTTGTTTATTCATTTTTAAATGTTTTTTTTTTCCCAATAGGACTGTGCGATGAAAATAAAAAAACATTACAACTCCTCTATGATCGAATCAGTTGTGATCATTAACCGCAACTGATGAGACAATGCTGTGACACAACGTGTCACAACCGAAAGCTTGTAACCTTTTTTTCCTCGTCGCGGTAATTTCATGCTAATTGTTCCGTGCTTCATTAAGTGTGGAACTAACATACGCAGCTGTCACACCAGTGATGATGAAAGACGTCGCTTCGAGTTGCATTTGTGCGGAGGAACGAGGAAAATACGCCCTAACTAGAAGTTTTGCACAAGTGAATGTGGTTCCAGCGCTTGTGGTGAAGCAGGAGTTGCTTATTACATCTTCCTTGGCCTTGAGTATTAAATAATTACAGTTCTAGTGCCCCACTTAGTAGCTACATCATGCCGGTATAAAAGGCGTCTGCTCGTTTAAGATTCTGCACTTTGGGCTGCTATGCATGTTCGACAAAAGCGGGTAATAATTAACAGAGGAACAAAATGCTCTTTTTTTTATAAATTCTATTTTATCACTGAACAAGACGGATAAATACGGGCAAAAATAAAAACAAGTAGGTCACTAGCAGTTAGCCAAAGGCAGGGGGAGCGACATTAAAAAGAATAATAGAAAAGGTTGTTGTTTTGGAAGGGAGGGAGGGGAGTTTAATGCGTAGTGAGGAGAGAGGGGAGGGAAGGGAGGGTTGCACAGCTAATGCAAGACTTTAGATGTTCAGACCGAACGCAGCCCGTTTTTAGGATTTTTTTTTTTTTTTTTTTTGGCGAGAGAGGCCAAGAGAGAGTGTTTTTCTGTCTCCCTCTCACACCGTTTAATTTCTGCTCGTGTCTCAGTGCGGCTGCTAGAGCTTCAGCACACTGTAGCCTCGGCGCTGGGGCCAACTGCCCCACCGACACCCTCCCCGCCGCCCCCTTAGACACTCCCCCCACATCCAGTCCACATGTCTGTCCATGCATATGAGAGGTCAAACACGTATGTGACATCACACGCACGACACGCAATGCGGATGGGATGGAGTGAAGCCAGCCTCAGCCCAGGAGAGCCCCTCGTTTGACGGGGAGGGAGAGGAAGAGGGGAGGAAGGAGGAGGGTGGAGGAGGGGAGGGGGGGAGAAGCAGCAGGCAGGTATGAAGGTGAGGAAGCCATTTTTAGTAAAAAAAAAAAAAAAAAAAAAAAAAAAGAATCAACCAAACCAAAAAATGCCAAGAATAAAAAAAAACAAAATCTGTGCTTTTTTTTTTTATCCTCACAGGTAAGTCTTCAAACAGCCATCTTATGAATGTAATGTCATTTTCTTCAGCGTACTTCAACATAGAGGTAAGAATAAATAATCAACAGCAATGGGAAAAGAAAATGTGTCTCACCTAAGATAGCGGTTGGCACAAAGGGATCTGCTCATACCCCCATAACAAGTGCAGAAGTTGGAGGAGGAAAGAGAGTTGCAGTAAATAAGAGACACCAAGATAAATCCACAAAAGGAAACAGCAACAACAACAAAAATAACAGACAGTATGTTGGTTTCTTGCCAAGCAGCAGAACAAGAAACGTATCATATTTCCCAAGAAAAAAAAAAAAGCTAATTATCCACTAAGTTTAGTTGATTATAAATCTAGCTGCCCTTCGCTCCATCTAATCAATGAGCCGTGATCTGATTACATAAGACGTACAATTATGCATATTATTTGGAGAAACTGAAGTCACGATTAAACAGCTAAATTCCATCTTTGCAAAGTGATGTAAAACACTGTCTGTTGTAGATGTAGCAGGGTGAAAACCCCATCTAAAGTCAATTCATCTACCTTCTCATTTGTGAAATTGTTTTCTAATTTTTAAAGCACTTAAATTCATCAACACTACCCATTATTCTATTAGTACGTCTGAGCAAGAACATAAAACTAATTAATGCTTTTTGGAAATGTTCTCTATTAATTCATCCTGACACACTTTGCACTCGCAGGTTTCTTTATGATTCAGTATCGCAGCTCCCGGCTTCACTCGACAGCGCTGCTTCTATAGTAAACACTGCTATGTTGACATACAGGCTCAGCGTGTGTTTACCTGGGTAGTAGGCGTTGGTGGGGATGGAAGTACTAAGAGTGTTGGCTTTAGGCAGCGTGAAGGAAGAGGGTGATGATCCAGCTAAAGATGGAGAAAAAGAACACAACACAAGGCGATCAATAGTCTGGCGTTGCTTAGTGTTGGAGGTAGTATTCCCAATTTAAGCTTAAGGAGAAATAGCAACCCTGCAATGTGGAAGAAAATATCGATAAACTTAACTGTCTTGATGTTTTGTGATACTGTATTGATTCTCAAAAGCACTATCATTTTTAATTAATGGTTTACAGGCAAACATGTGGGGTTCAGATTGCACAGAATGTATACTATAATGTTCTGATTGCATAAAATATGACTTAAAAACAAAAAGTAAACTTAAATGGTGGTGTATTATTTATTCTATAACAGTTTAAACAAATCTTACTATATCGCCTTGCCTTTCAGAATTATATCCTTGGACTAGTAAAAATACACTTTTGCAACACATTTTATAATTCATCGTATCAGAAATGTTTTTTAGCACACAAGCTATATTCCACGGGCCTTCACTGTATGGTGGTGGCAGCAGAGATCTGAGACATTAGCACACTAAATTAACATTGCACTAATAATGCAGTTTGCACAGTCACATATGCAAAGTGACTGAAATGATTGCTGTAGGGATGGGTAAAAATATCGATTCAGCAATGCATTGCGATTCTTTTCCCCGCAATTCAAGAAGATTGCTGAATCGATTCAAGCCCCTGGCCAGTGGGGGTGCTGTGACAGACACCCTCGTGTGATTCGCGCTGTACGGACGGGGGCCGCACTAGACCAAACCATTACAATATGGCGACCGGAGTGAGTACGCGCCGGCCGTGGAAGCGCCGCGAATAGGCGCGTAGCGGAGCCCGCTTCCTTTCGGCGCCCTTGTTAAGCGATAGTGTAGTTCACACCAGACACGGAGCGCCACGAATAGGCGCGGCCGTCCCGCACCGTGAAGCGATTGTTTCGGCTCAATTTTTGCGCGTCTGGTAGTCTTACTTGTGTATTTCTACTTGATACTGAATCGATATCGAAGCATTTCAATCAATATCGAATCGAAATTGAATCGAATCGTGACCCAACTAATCGAAATCGAATCGAATCGTGAGATTCTAAACAATACCCAGGCCTAGATTGCTGTGTAAAAAAAACGTAAAGACGTTATTTCCTTCTGAAATGTAGTGGAGCGTAGCATCGAACAGGAAAGGAAAGCTCAAGTACAGCTGAAGTATATCAAAATGAAATACTTGGGTAAATGTGCTAAGTATAGGGCAATACTCTGGCAATAATATGAGCAATACAGTAAATGTCATATTCTCCTTTAACAGAATAAAGACTCCTGGTGGAGCATCAGCAGGTCCCACTGCCCTGCTAATGTGGATGTAATTGCAGTATGTCTGGGACTGTAATTCATCAGTCAGAATGTTTTGAGCCTAAATGACACGATTGACAGCCATGTAAGGTCATGAAGAGCTTGAGAGGGTTTAGGTACAGTATTGAAGGGATTACAGCGATAGGCAGAGTCAAAAGTAATGCATTTAAATCATTTGTGGTGGCAGACAGAGGGCCGGAATCGAACATCCACACTAACAGACAGTTAATCAAGGTCAGAGCATCTTTGGGGCTCATCCCCTGCAGGGGTGCGGAGACAGAAGCTGCTGTGGAGTTTTTTTTTTTTTTAATCTGATGGTTTTGACTGGGATTATACCAGGTCAAGCCCCGAGTGCAGATTTAGCTGAGCCGCCCATCAACAAAGTATTAAGTCTAACCTGGGACGGGGGAAAGGAATAGGTTATAAGAGAGGAGCACATCTAGTATGTGTTGTGTGTTCCCATCATGAATTGGACAGGGAGTCGAGTTTAGCACCTCAAAACAGACTTCTCAGAGAGTTTGGGTTTGCTGATCAGCTTTGAGGTCAGTTTTAGGATTTCAAGCAGCCTTGAGTATTGATCCCTCCAGGCCATTAACAAGTGTCCACACTATTAACCCAGCTATGCAACTATAGTAAAGTGCTTGTATCAGCAGCATCACAACAGTGAATTATTAATATTGGTGAGTTTAGTTTTCTTTTAATTTATTAAACAATAAGGTATTAAAGAAACCAAAGAAGTGTAAAAGGGGTACAACAAACCCTTGAGGGCTTACAAAGTATAAAAACTAAATAAGATCAAAATATTTCTGAAATTCAAAGCAAAGTATTTTCTGTCAAATTTTGTTAAAGTCAGTTCCCTATTGGTTACCACTAATAAAAAATGGGTAGTTTTTCAAAAGCTACAAAATGACTGTCAAATCATTTGCATCGGCAGAATGAAGTTTTGGTTAGAAGAACAAACCGTTCTTCATTAAAAATACATTTTCAACACTAATTTATGAAACTGACAAATGACGAATAAAGATCATGGTAATAAGAAAAAAAAGTAACATGGTCTCACACTGGGTTTGCATATTTTATGCAGGGGGAGTCAAAACAAATGATTGCAGTCCTACTTTTAAAGCAATGATGGATATTTCACAGTGCCCCCCCCCCCCCTCCTAAAGCCACAGCTCACTTGAAAGAAGGACCACGATTCACACATTCAGGTCGTCCCGGAGAGATTATTTCCTGTGCAGCCAAGTCTGATTTCTTCCTCACCTGACCAAACCAAATAAATTGCTTCCACCATGCACCATGGTGTGTGTGTGTGTGTGTGTGTGTGTATACACAGGTACAGGGCCGATGTGGGGTCCCAGTCTTACCTCGGCCGTTGAGGGTGAGCGCACACTCGCTGCGGCCGTTGAGGGTGAGCGCGCACTCGCTGCGGCCGTTGAGCGTGAGCGCGCACTCGCTGCGGCCGTTGAGCGTTAGCGCGCACTCGCTGCGGCCGTTGAGCGTTAGCGCGCACTCGCTGCGGGTGTTCAGCGTGTGGTTGTGCGTGTCCATGAAGGACAGCGCCTCGTCACAGTTGGTGCCCTGCTCCGTGTAGCTCTTGTCCATGGAGTTGACCATCACTGTCATCTCCTGGCGGGTGCTGTTCAGGGTCTCCTTACGCTTCTTGGCCAATTTCCTTGATAAGACGGGGAGAAACAAAAAGAATCAGCCAAAAGCAACAATGACTGCACTTGAATTGATGATGATTTTTAGCGATGACTCATAGATTGCAATGAGATGGCGGAGCTAATGTGCCCCGGGTTGTGGTAACATTAGGCTTTATTAGGCTCCAGATGCTTTTTTTTTTTTTCCAAGTGGTGCGATATAAATCCTTGAGGATGTGGAAGTGTGTGACACCCTAACCCAAATACATCAGGGGCCCTGATGATTTAAAATTAGCTATAGGATTTGGGGGGTGGAAGAATTAGAGTTGTGAATGGTTGAACTGCAACAGTCAACCTGCTTTTACTGACCCACTTTGAGTTGATGTGCTGGAGCCTACAACCCAATGTGTTCCTCACCAAACAGCATTAGAGCGTTGTGTGCGGAGGGAACTCGCGGACAAAGAAACACGTATTCCACATGGTTTCTTCTGTAAAATCAGCTGCTGAGCTCTCCTGTCAGATTCCAGGTCTTACCCATCACCCATAAAGCTTTCCACAATCAGCTCAATGTCTATATATTCATGAGCTGTTATACATCATGTATGATTTGAAGGTCTTGTGCTCAGGGCTTGCTGTTTCTTCTGTTGTCCCATAATGAGGGCTGGAAACACTCATGTGCATCTTTTCATATATCTTGTGTGCGTCATCTCTGCTGTGTTTTCTAGTATCTAATATTTAGTCTATTCTCACTGATATACATCGGAGGAATACATTAATAATGCAATGTAATTTAACAGCAACACAAACCGCAACAGGAATGCCAAATACAAAAAAATGTGAACATTATCAGCCAAAGGTAGGATTATCGTAGTGCCGTTGTATCACACTGCCAGTGAAATAAACATGTAAATACTAATAAAAATGTTGGACAATGGACATAGTTCCCCTTGAAAAGAAGCTGGACTGTGAAAACCAAGAGGAAAAACGACTGCAACCATACTTCAACCTCTGCATTCCCACTTAATAAATATGCAACAGATGAGAAACCTCCAAGATTTGAAGAAAACTTGGAGTTCAAAACAGCTTCCCTCCATTATGCCATCCTCTGGCCCTGCTGATGTGTCCTAAGTTAGAATCTGAATCCCTGAAGGGGAGGCTGACCCTGACCTCTGACCTCCCAGCGATATGATCGACGTGCATAAAAAAAACGTCTCCACGGTGATAAATAATGCATTTCTCTGAGGAGTTAACCCTAAAACGTTTCCACAGAAGTTCCCCAAAAGGAAAAAAAAAATGGCAAAGAGCTTAAGGGGGGGGACATCCTCTAAGATAGAGCCTGATGGCTGCCATTGCTCTGTGGCTGGAGGGGAAACAGGCGGCGTCAGAATTAACTACGGCAGCCCTCACGCTGATCCGGGCACTTTGTAACTCTCTGTGTGACCCCGCCGCCTATTTGAATCGGAGTCTCTCTCACGTACGACTGTGGTCTAATGATGCACTCCTGCTGCTTTGTTTTCGCAAATCTCCTCTGTTTATTCAATTCTGACGCTGTCTGGTGCCATATGGCAACAGGCCCCCGCTGCCTTCAAACAGTCATTTGCTCTGAAGGCCGCGACGTGAGGCTAATAGTGGATCCGCTTCTTCAGAACGCAAAGTGACAAAGTAGTGACATTTTCATCTACCGGACTCACTTTTTTTCTGTCTTTAATCTGCAATTAGAGTCGGGAACACAATGGCAATCTTGTCTCTTTTTTTTTTTTTTTTTTTCTTACATTATAGCTTCATATTGTAACAGGGAGGAGCGAGGAAGGGGGAGGGGTAAGCTGTGTGTACCCCGGGCAATATTAAGAATGATTTGGCAGCGTGCGCACTCATGGAGAAGACTATTAAGAACCACTATAATCCCAGTTTTTATGACTGTTTCACTATTCTTTTTTCGGCGTCTGTTAGGACTCGGATTTCCACGTTGCTTCAGCGTAACAGCTGAAGAACGAGCGTTCGGAGATAAACGAGGCTGCACCAGGCACCATTGCCAAAATGAGCAAAGCACCAGCAATGCTGGGATGTTTGCAAGGCACCGTGGGTGTTAGATGAAGATGAATTGGCATGCTATTCTCTCCTCATTTGTAAGAGGGGGAAATGTAATGATAGATGGCTACATTACAGGGTCTGATGTGCTGACGGAGATAGTACGAGGAAGTGTACAGTTGGGCGTTTGTGCATCTTGATGAATGTGACCATTTATCATATCCCCTGATTGTTAGCGTAAAAGCTGCACATGGAAAGATCCTAACAACAAAACAAAAAATGATAGGAATGATTGTTGCAGATAGGCCCCGACAATAAAAATCACAAAACAGCAGCGAATGGGAATATGAAGGGGATGCGACAGACAGATGGCAGAGGTGTTGGTGGGAGTAAAAGACTGAGCAAACACTCCAGGTGACTATATTAGGCGACTCTCATTAGAGGGATTGTCTGCGGTTTTGTACATGACAGGCGTGGCGTATCGGGGATCTAAGTGAGCAGAGCTTCTAACTCCATGAGTTCAGCCTACAACAAAAAGGAAAAAAAAAAAAACGCGGGAGTTGTGTGTCGGCGTGTGTTTGCCAGAATCTCTGTTCTGTGGGAGGTGATGCTGCCGCGACTTCTGAAAGGAGAGCTTCAAAAACCTCAAGCTCAGCATGGTGGGCCTCATTTCGGCGCCGGAGCAACCTAAACCTTGTGACATTGGGACAAAGAAGGCTTCATTAGATGAGCTGCACACATCCGCAGTGCAGGGCCGTGTGTGTGTGTGTGTGTATATGTGTGTGCGCGCGTGTGTTAGATGACTGACATGCAGCTGGGAGGGGCAACAGAAGCGTCTTTGATTCACCCAGTGGGGGCATCGGAGTAGTTGTTTGCACTGTGTCTCATTTTCAAACTTCTCCCCATCTCTAACACATTGAGGTTTCTATTTATCCGTTTCTTTCATGCAGGTAAATTCAGTACAAAGTTGCATACATAAAATGCAGAGTTTATTAAGTGAAACAAAATTACAACAACAATAAAATAATTAAGAAAGAAAGACCGATTCTCCCCCGAAACACACTCGCACACTCACAAGAATGCACGCAACTGGTATGGACATTTCTTTTTCACCACACACACCATCAAACATCACAAACACACACCCACGCACTGCATTGGCTAAAACTGTAGAGACATGGCTCGGCACTTGACATTGATGAGTGAAAGGCCATCCACACCATGAGGGATTGGTTCACGTAGGAAGACGGTAAAGAGATTAATAATGTTAAAATTACAAGATAGCTAAGAATAAATAGCTTAAATACATGGAAAGCTAAATAGGCTAGAATAAAATCTTATAAACTACTAAAATAAGAAGCTCTTAAAGTAATAGTTGTTTTTTTTTTGAATTAATAGCAGACTTAAAATCATAGAAGGTTAATTAAAAGCCAAACTTAAAAATGAGTCTTGATCTGAATGTCAAAAGCATCAACATTCTATGCGGCCCTGAGGTTCTGCGGTAGGTTGTTACCATTGTCGGGGACCATTATAACTAAAAGCCGCCTCCTCATGTATTCTGATTGTCAGACCTTGTGGAAGGGTTAAAAGGCCGGTGGCAGGACCTCAGTCCGTGAGGTTACCTAATAGGAGTAGGTCAGATAAATAAGAGGGCCCAAGACCATTAAGACATTTAAAAACAAGTAAAAGAATCTTAAAATCGATCCTGAAACGGACAGGGAGCCAATGCAGCGACTTTAAAACTGGTGTAATGTGCCCCCTTCTGGTCCTCGTCAGCACGCGTGGGCTGAGTTTACAGCAGTTGGAGAATGGATGCTCTTTTTAGGAAGACCAGAGAGCAGGGCATTACAATAGTCTAGACGACTGGAAATAAAAGCATGCATCAGCACCTCTGTACTGGCCTGTGAGAGAAACGGGCGGACTCTGGCTATATTCTTCAGGTGGTAAAAACCTACCTTTGTTACATTTTTAATGTGTGAATAAAACTGAGCTCAGAGTCTAAAATCACGCCCAGGTTTCTCAGAATTTCGATGATTTAAAATTATTTAATTTTGGTAAAAGTTTCTCTCTCTGGCCTTCAGGACCTATGACTAAAACCTCTGTTTTGTCCTGGTTGAGTTGTAGAAAGTTTGCTGCCATCCATGACTTGATGTCTAAAATACAGTTAAAAAGGGCATCAATTGGCCCTGTGTCATCAGGAGACACGGCGATGTACAGTTGTGTATCGTCAGCATAGCTGTGGAAGCTGATGCCGTGCCTCCTGATGACATCACCCAGGGGAAGCATGTAGAGATTAAAAAGGGTTGGGCCTAAAATTGACCCCTGGGGAACCCCGCACTTAAGGTTGTGTGTTTTGGAGGAACAGGTATCCAGACTTACGAAGAAGCTTCGGTCAGTGAGGTAAGAGGAGAACCAATTTAAAACTGCACCAGAGAGACCAACCAGGTTCCTCAAACGGTTTATTAAAATGTGATGGTCCACTGTATCAAAGGCGGCTGTTAGATCTAGCAGAACCAAGACTGTGAGTTTATGATTATCGAAATTGAACCTGATGTCATTTAAAATCTTTAAAAGGGCTGTCTCTGTGCTGTGGTTTGTCCTAAAACCAGACTGATACTTCTCCAATGTATTGTTTAAATATAAAAAGTTATTTATCTGTGTAAAAACCAGTTTTTCTAGAATTTTGCTTAAAAATGGTAAGTTGGATACTGGACGGTAATTATTAAAAATGGTGGGGTCTATGCCACTCTTCTTCAGGCTTCACATTGAGGTCGTCCATCATTTATCCGTTTCTCCATCTATTCATTTACTTTAGTACAAGTTGCATCCAAACATGCAGAGTCTATTCAGTGGCACACAATACAGTTTATCTGCTGACGTGATTGCTTTGTCGATTCTGTACAGATGTATTTTTCTTTTAAACAAGCAATAAAAGGATGTCCTTCGTAACTTTTGGGGTTTTAAATTTCTTTTTTCGGCTCCTCGTCCATCCAATGGCTAGAAAATGATTGTATTAAAAAAAAACGCACTCAAGGTGAGCAATTACATTAGTATATTTGCCGCATTTATTGGACGGGTTTCAAACTCTGAGGTATGAAATGTATGAATGTAGGAAGCACGTGTAGTGGGTTTGAATTATTTGGGATTTCAAAGCTTCTCTAGAATACGCAGTGCTTTGTTTACATGGCGAGGCTGGCTGTAAGAGCCTTTTAGACCATGTGAGCGTGAAGCATTTAAGAAGTTATTAATGTTGTGTTTTTTATTTGTATTGTAGCGCTACTGCCTCAATCATAGAAATGCTACAAATTTCAAATCTCTGGTTTGATTCTGAAGACAAAAGCCTCGACTTTTAATGCTGTACAAAACGTACAAAAGTGTTTGTTTGTTTGTTACATTTGTATCTGTTATTTTGCATTTATGCCTCTAAAATTCTGATTGTCAGCCTTAGCAGAACTTGCATGAATCTGCTTTGGTCTCTGATCACCCCGTTCCTACATTATGGCTAGCTTAAAATGCTATTTACAGCTGATTAAATGTACCTAATTCTACAGCAGCGTATTAGGGCCACTGTCGAAAAAAAAGAACGAAAAAAAAAACACTTCCGATATTCCGTGACAAAAATCGCAAATTTGCTCATTTTAAAGTCGCAAATGTGCTACTTTATTGCAATGCGACAACTGGCATTTATGCTAGCTAAAATCTTTATTGTATTAAAAAGGTGACAAAAGGTGTATTTTAAAATTATACTTTTAAAAACATAATTTCTACACATGCGTCTCATTGTCTCATTGTTTATGCTCTGTACCAAAGGTTTCAATTATTATGGTCTGTACGGTATATGTAGTTAAGTAACTTTGTAAAGTACAGCACCAAACACACGCTTTGTAAATGACACATCATGTTAGAATTTATGCACTGAAACTTCATCATTCTGTGCATGACATCCCTTCGCCCTGCTCAAGCTGCTCTTCCTCCTTCCCCATCCTCATCAACATTCTGAACTTGTAGGTGCAAAAAAAAATCTGCAAGGCTTGTACCAATTAATGTGATTCTTGCTGCATGTTCTTCTTGTAGGGTTTAATGAAGGTGTTTGCCCTGAGCACACTGTGTTATACATGGTGTGTTTAGTAGGCCTCCGATGAATGATGATTTATAAGTCTCTGTGTGTTTTCAGTACAAAAAAAGGAAGCAATTTAAGCATAGTTTTCTGTTCTTGATTCATCGCTGCAAGAGTTTGGTAAATTACCGCACAGAAAGTGGCATACATGGTTTTACCACCAGGCCCACTAAATGAAATGTTTGCACTCATCACGCCAGCAGAGATTTATGATATGTGACCACCTGCCAGACGGAAATGGAACCGGTCTCTCCTGAATTAAATTGCTTTTCATGAGCCGATATAATAGAACAGCAGGCAGAAACCTTAAGCATAATACCGGTATTTATAGGCTAGATTAATGAGATGATATTTTGTGCATACATGTCTCAACATTTTCATAATTCTATTTCAAATGTGCTGAATCTCCCTCTGCTGTGTCAGGGCGGAAAGAAACATTCAATGTGTTTGCAAGTTGGAACCAAATGAAAACCCCCCGCGGTGACTTGACCTCTTATGCAAAAATCAGGGTATTTTTCAGGACCTTCGCCGTCCTCCCCCAAATAACACCAGGGACGACACTGAGACGGCACCATGTCACCACAAGCGTGTCAGAGAACGACAGTGGCCTTAAGGTCGTGTAAAAACACGAAAGATCCTCTCAAGAGCCTGTGTGTGGTTTGTCTATTTTGGGCTGCTGTAGAAATACAGTAGGACCCGCTCCATATGTAGATCTGAAGGGCTCATTATAAGCTAACAGATACAGAACAATTCTTAGTTTCAGGTGATTCTACACGAATGAAACATGGCTCAACACGCACTTTTAAAAGTGGTTGCCACACTAGCTGCCAGGCATCAGCTTCTGGTTGCCAAAACCGAATCATCACCTAATATATTAAGTTATGCATTTGCCTAATAATGGGACTGTCACAAATTCTTTTTGCGTCTTTGATACTTAAAATAATGTAATTTGTATAAGTGTGATCAGTTAACTGTGTCTGGTATACAAAGAGCAGTGCAGCTGTTGTCATGTTCCTCATAGATCCCTCCAAAATTAATCCAGCGATCCACTTTACTTCCTTGTTGATCCACTGAGGATCATTTGACAAGCCTGACAAGATCAGTGACAAAGTAATGCGGTAAGTGTGCTTGTATTTTGCATTCCCGCTACTTGACAGATGAATCCATCTCTCGTGGGAATAAAAGCCCAATTGCAACCCTTGCCCCACGCCATTGATCTCCCGCTTGTCCCCAGCAGCAGACACAGCTGCCGGTACGGCCACCTGATTAAAGGACGGTCATATATTTGATCACACATGTAACCGCATCCCTAATGAGCAGCCTGACTGATGGTGTGTGTTGCAAGCTAGCCCTCGTAGCAACCTCTGGCAATGGACCCAAAGTGCATATTTTGGCGACTGCAGGATGCTCGCATGCCTTTTTACAAGACTTTGATGAATGCATGAGGGCATTAATGGGGCTCATCAATCATAGAGGTGCTGTAATCTCATGGCTGGCAACAAGGCCGTCATCGGAATTGCAGATGAAGCCTCCAGAAGAGAGCATCTTAAGAAAGCAGTCTATAATTGATTTGTTAATATAAACTTTGGGTTCTTGCAATGTATTAGTTATATATAGATATACGTTTGAGCTGACCTTTGACACCCAGAGAGTAGCGACGTAGCGGGGGGGAAAGGATTAAACACCTGTCCAACAGAGCAACTTTGTGGTGAGATTTAACCTCCTCCGCTCCTGACTTAACGCCTCAAGCTGCAAATCGTCTTTCTTATTAGCTAACACGCGTCTGCGATCGCCTCTCTAGCGTCGCTTCCTGGTGCCGAGCGCTGAATGACACAAGAGACGGATACGAAGAGAAGAAATTATGTATTACACCTTAGCCATTCATAAATAAATTATTCAAATAGGCATATTTCATGTTATAAAAGTTGCACAAATAACAATATTGCTTGTTACAGAGATCCAGAAATCTCAGGTTATTTCTTAATTCCCACATTCTCTAAGCCCGTCTTATTACCCATTAGTATTTGCTGCTGTCATGGTACATTTCCCGATGGGGGATCATAACTCTTTATCTAATTCTATATTATGTTGTCACCTTGCCAGCTTTAAAGGAGTCACAGCATTCACAAGCCTTTCTTTCCCTCCTTATTTAAAATCATAACAGTAGCAGACACTGTGGCAAAACACGGGGGCGTGGAGAGGCTGACGTCACACGCACATGCTCGATGTGGCTTTACTGCTCCCGATGTGCGTTTGAAGCCAGAACATCCAATTTGGCTAACCTAAAACCTGCCAATCAAAGCAAATACGCCTCAAAACAAACGCAGCTTTAAGGCGTAGCGTCCTTCAAATGTAATAACAAATTTCAAACATCATCACCAAATGTAATGTAGCTATTAATCTCCTACACGTACAATGACTAAACTTAAATTCCGATTGTTCAGCTGACAACCTGCTTAGCTCGGTCAATGTGTGCGCTCGGCTCCAATGACACACCTTCTCCGAGTCATCCGGGGCCCGCAACGCAAGACAGCTGTGATCTAATATGAGTGACACGCAGCGTATTCAGAGAAATATTATCTCCAGGTGCATTCCGAGATGTTCTTTGATGTGAGGCAGCCTCCGTGCTCTCCTCTCATCACAGCCATCTCAAGACAGATTAGTCGGCATCTATCACAGAGAGCGTAACAGAGGGAGCCCACGAGCTACAGCGGCGGCAGGCAGAGCTGCAGAATAAGCTTCTTTGCCATTCAGGAGGCGCGATTCGGAATCATCTGTTCTATTAAGAGTGAAGGACGACTCTTGTTTTGTGATGTCGGAAGACGTCGGAATAGAAAGGAGGTTATTCTGTGATCACATCAGCTCATTCAGTTCAGCGATGCAAACACCTTGTCAGCTAAAGACACAACTCCACCATCACCATAGATCAATGGATGTGCAACAAAAAAAAAAAGAAAAAAGGAACAACATGCAAAAGGGAAGACAAAGCATGAGCTGGTTTGATGACGGAATGAGAGGATGGAGTAGGGGGAGAGAAAGACTACAGGTCATCACATGCATATTGAAGCCAAATTGATGTTAGCTCATGCGTATATGCTTTTACTTCATATGATCAATCCAACATAGAGCTAGTGAGAGCATTTTTTTTTTTTTTTGTAGTATACACGAGTGGACAAAATGTGAAATATTTGGATTACCTCATTGAGGTTCTGGGCACAGCTAAAGCATAGATTCACTGTGATAGGCACTTCAAAAAAAAATCTAACTTTGACAAGTCAACAGAGATGAAATCATCAGAGGCGAATGAAAAATTCACACTCATGCTGCAGCTCCTGCATTGATTTTCTTTCTTTTTTTTTTTTTTCTTCTTTCACAAGATGAGTTTGGCAGCCGTACAATCATTAAGGCAGTTTAGTTCATCATTTGATAAACAAACTCCTTAAAAAAGTCTAGCAGAAGTCACTTGTGCAATAACATTTCTGTGGCAGCGTTCTGTCGTGGGGGCGTAGCTTTTCGTGCTTTCATCAGAAGTCGTGCCAATGTGACATACAGTGTGATGCGCTTCGTCGCATGGGGATGCATCGGAGTGGCGTCCTCTGTTTTTTTTTTGTTTTTTTTCTCCCCTCCAGCAGAGATTACAGTCGGGCCCTCTGTAATAGCTCTGAGCGGGAGGAGGGTGACATGGCTCTTTGCATGCATGGGAAAACAGCGTGATGGTGAGAAGCATGGCACTAACATTACACAAAGTGGTTACTTACAGGTAGTAAGTGTAGGAGTGATAGGTTCTTCTGCCGAGTGGTGTGGTGGTAGGATTTTTAAGCAGTGGAGGAGGGAGGGGGATGGAATGGAAAGGAAAGAAAAAAGTAAAAATATATTAATGTTTGAAAAAAGAGTCGAAATGAACAAAATCAGATATGGTGGCATACGTGGAGGTAAACTAGTGATCATGAGGGCAAAGGTGATCGCCTGGAGTCATGTCATGCTTTGCAAGGGGGAGGGGGGAGAGTCTGTACAATACAGACGAAACTCTCTAATTATATTGATATTGAGCTGGTCTACAATATGCTGTTATATCAGAAGCACCCACGCTGTCACCCCCCATTTATGAACACATCATTTTATACGCCTATAACAATGACCATAGCTGACCTCCGAGGTTGAAACTAAATGAATGCTTTGAATGTCTCAACACAACTCTCAGTCCCTCTTGGTAACAGTAAATTACACTAAATTCAACCAATGAAGTCATCTCCATCTCTGGTTTGATTAAGGCTAATTGAGAACAATTCCATTACGGAGGGCTGATTTTCACATCCACCCACTGATCGCTGCGCTAGCTGCCGTGGATCACGACGGATCTCGTCTTACTGTTGTGATTATATTAGTACACAACTATGTCTAACATTACAAGGAGAACCTTCTACAGGTAATGCAGTTTTAGTTTGATTGTTTCTTCAGGAGAATCTCTACAGAAACTGACTATTATTTCAAGCCTTGCCGTGGACAAAAGGGGGCTTGATATTTGCTGAGCTTTAGCTGCCCCGATAGCTGGGATATGTACAGAGGACCTATCCTACAGTATGGGGTCCAGGGCTAATGTAAACTTAGCCTTCAGCTATGTGGTCATCCTCTTTCCTTTTTGAGCCTTTCATCATATTTTCTTTCTTATCTCCTCCCCGCCTCTCTCCATACCACGGGGCCTCAAAAAACTGTTTTTTTCCCTTCCTATTCCCACTCCAATGTCATTGAAGCGCTGTGCATTTGTTTGAGGGTGCCGTGGAAACGGATTAATTTTTCATGGCACACTGTATCTCATGGCTGTAAACAGCCTTAATGGGGCGTATCAACATAATCAAATTAATTATTTACCACGACGCTGACAATACTGCCATTTGAGGGGGGGAGGGGAGGGGGGAAAATATACAAAATGATGAAACGTGGAACTACTTATTCGTTAGCACTCTGCAAGTCAGTTCAACCTTTTTTTTTCTGACAAAGTGGTATTTCAACGAGTAACGAAAAAATATGCTTACCTTTTCTTCATGAGGAGCACCACTCCTAAGAAGATGATGACGAAGAGGAGGATGCCGGCGATGACCCCGGCGATCTTCACGGTGTGGTCTGTTTGTTTCTCTGGCTCTACCGCGTCAGGTTTGTGAGTGGCTGCTCCTAAAAAATGTTTAAAAAAAAACATCACGATGCACAAAGATCAAACAATGAAAGGACACGTCATCTGATTCAGGGCAGACACTTTCACTATTGCCTCTGGTTGATTTGACCGTACGGAGGTCTGAGGTTGATTAATCAATTCACTGATATTCCGTGGCATTCCGTGGACCATAAATATCAATACGTACTTATTGGCTCAGAGTAATGTTTGTTCTGAGAGTGAGAGACTCTCTAAAGCTCCACCTTTTAGCTCTGTCCTTAGTGGACATCAGCACTTGCTGGATCAAGCTGCACTGGGAGAGATAAGTGTGCACCATCTTTACCCTTGGTTAATCATGTTTGGGGCAAATGGTTGCCGGGCTGTAAAAAATGTAGGACGCGAGGGTGGAAAAGATAATACCCAAGAAGATAAAAAAGCCTGAAATAACCAAAACATGAAATATCAGCTCAGGGAGGAGATAGCCAACAACTAGAGACACAAAGAGAGAGAGGGGGGAGGGGGGGGTCTTGTTTTAACAGCATATGCTCCCTGGGAAGTGATAAGAAGCATCGCAGGAAAGCAACGTTCCTGGAATGACAACTGTCCACCTTAACAACACCATTATTCCTTGTCACTGGGGGTAAATTTAGAATGATAAATTGTTATGTCGGACCAATCTGTTCGAGCACGCTTCCCGCTCTCCTCAGCGTTGCCATTTTCTCTTGCTATCAAAAAAAGGTAAATATCCATCCTCCGCTGGTTGTGACATATTGTTTTTGCTCCGGTGTGTTGTTATCAACAGCCAAAGCCTTTATTTATAGATGTATGGTTTTTTTTAAGGCGGAGCTATGGAGGGATTTAAAAAGGCCGGTGACATATTAACAATTATGTCTGGACAGGTGGTGCAGACTTTGTCCCAATATATTGTTACAGGCTAATCTTACAGAAATACTGTCAGTGACAAATCCCCATTGGAGCTGTGAGTGCTGCGCATTTGCTGTTACAAGTCAATATTCTTCCATTCCAGCCTGAGAGAATTTGAGATATTTTACACGCGAGTAGAAAACTGAGCAGAATTTTAATGGTCAGCCTCTACACTCTCCAGATCCTTTATGATAAGCACTTCCGCATCCCTTTGTGCGTTTACAGTCGTCGCGAATGCAGTCACCAATGCATAGCAACACTTAATCTCCCCCGGAAAATATAATGAGAAATATTCATGAAAGGGGGATTAACTCCTGTCAAAAAACAAAAAAAAAATCCAACACTGACACATGAAATGACGATCGCACCTCGAACGGGTCTTTCATGTCCGGTAATGATGAGGAGATGAAGGCAAAAAGACAATGTCTTTGATACAATCACGCTGATTCTATGCAAATGGAAGGACAATAAACAAAAAAAAAACACACGTGCGATATGTCCTTTTTTCTCCTGTTGAGGGAACCATCGTCTGAACGTGAAGTTGGTCAAACTAAGTTGTACGACTGAGATGTTCTGATAATGAGCAGGAAGCTACAGGTCTGACCTGTTAGTTGGTTGTCGCCGGCCGCTGGGGCGATGCGGATGTAGGGAGTTGTGAGCTGGGTCACGAGTATGGCGGCTGAGTAGAGTCAGTGGATCCGGATTGCATGCAGTACGGAGAAAGAGAGAGAGAGAGAGAGACAGGCCACACTGAAGCTGAAAACAGCCACACCAACAGTTCCCATCATCATGCAATCACAGTATTAGAAAACTTTTCACAATTTGCTTTAAAAAGTTAGCATCATTCCATAGAAAAACGTAGTGCATTAAAGTGAGACATTGCTTATGTGATCCTTCTACTATCGCTACATGCTATATATTTTTTTACTTCGGCCCAATGAGCCATGTGGATGGAGATATCTGGGAAAGTGGAGCTGCATAATATACCAGATTGTCGGGGCATGTAACAGGACCTCCCATGGCCCAGAACAGTGTGTGACTAGGACTCCCTCTGGCCTTATCAGTTCTGCTCCCGGATCAATGGTGCTTAGACTTCATCACCTTTAATGTGTGAAGCAGGACGTACAGGCTGCATAGCTAAGTACCTGCAGACCTTAATAGGCACACAGGCCATCTCCCAGTCGGGGGAAAAAAACATGTTCTCGGTCAATGTATTGATGGGGAGACCATAATCACACATTTTAGGAGTTTAGGCTAAAAATCTAAATGAGGAGTGTCAAGATGTGATTTGTTAGCTTATATCAGTTTCATGTTCATTTGGTTTAGCACATGCAAGTGATGTTAGGAGCTACATAAAGCAAAAAAACACAATATGATCTTTTCCTACCTTTCGTGGCTACTCGAACACAGTCGATTTTTGTCTCCTGTGCAAACAGATGAATGAAACGGAAATGGCAAGAGAAAAGAATCATAGTTTAATACGACATATATGCACGGGTGTGAAAGACACACTTGCAGCGGCGGCAACACCTATCGGAGAACCCGCGGTTACAACAGAGCAGCTCGGCCAGTTGCACGCCATCCCCTATCATCTGTTGAGCTCAACGACTGTGACACCAAACGCAGCTAGACAAGGGGGCCTACAGCACAGATTAGTGGTGCTGAGCTGCTGATTTGTCAGCCAACAGCGATCTGTCGGGCAGCCTGCAGCTCAAGGTGGTCAGCCACTGTGGAGGAACCAGAGCCCTGTGACAAGCGACACCAGCCCCAAACAGGAAAAAAAAAAAGGACACAGACGGGAACGACGAGGCAATGAGTAATACGACATAAAAGACATGAGAGCTGCGTCCCTGTGTTTGACCCAGATAAGCCGTCCTATGAGCAACGAGCACACTTGAGAGAGATAGCATTTAGAGGCCACGGGAGGCATAATGAAGACCAAAAAAACAACACGTGTGAGTGCATGTGTATTCACTTTACTGCGGCTTTTAAGCTGCCGAGGTGGCCCTTTTCAGTTAAGGTAGCATAACAAGATGTTATGTAGGATTTTTATTTCTATAGAAGGACTATTTCATTTTGTTTCCTTGTCGTTACCAATGCTTTACTCTCAAGAGCCGCACCTTATTTCTGTTGCCTCCTTAAAGACGTGCTGATGTTTCTCAAAGAGGCTGCTGAGGGTGATTCTAATTCAGGACCATAACCGCTGGGGCTCTTGAAGTCGCCATTGAGCTGTCTGCCATCCCCGTCCCCCCCCTCGCCATTTGCAACTTGATGACAGAGGCTGCGACCTGTACGATCGGTAACCCCATTGTTGTTTCCTGCCTCCTGCACTTAACTGCCGCTGGGACGACTGCCTCCCCCCTAAATGCTGCTGATCAAAGGCTCGTCTGGCATCCGACGTGGAGCTCCATAGGAAAAGGCGGGAGAAGAGGGGCACCGCAGTAATGGAGGGAGTCAGCGCATAGAGCTCCGCATTCTACGCTTGACCCTGCTGGAGCCTATTAAGAATGGAGACTGTGCTGCTGGTGCATCCCACCAGGGCACTGACACATCTATCAGAGGGCCAAATGCAATTGTGCTGCTGCATGCATGTGCCTGCTTTCCGGTAGAGTCAGGGACTTCTGGGCTCGGCCACTTCAGTCCCTTTCAGTCGCCCAGTCAGTCAATCTGTCACTCAGCCTTTCCTTCTCATTAAACATCAGAACGTTTAGGGTTGTTTCATGTACACTTTAAAGTGGATATGTCTGTGATTTAAAAAATAAAAAGGGGAAAAAAGAAGAAGCAAGGCTCGATTAGGCTGCATGTTGCAGTAAGACCTCTATAAAAACTAGAAACATAAAAAAAAAAAAAACTTTCAAAACTCCTACATTCATTCTTTTAGTTGCATGTATTTTTTCTGATGTCAGCACTTGAGGTTCATTAAATTAAGTTCACAAATCAGACACTCTCTCAACCGTGCTAATCTAATTGTCAGGTTGCTGAGGTACTGTATATACTTATTAGCACAACACTGGAAGACATGCTGTCAAAATGTAAACTGTCAAGCTGGCACGCAACACACACACACACACACACCGTGGAATCTGGAGGAAGCGTTATTTTTTGCCTCTCTTTGTTACCATTCTTTGGTTACAGCCACTCAAGCAAGAACTATTTTGATCCTTAGGTACTAATACCACAATGTAAAGATGCTACATAACAAATAAAAGCCCTGCATTTAAAATGTTTTGCATTCTAACCAGATTAGTGTTACTGAAAAACAAACGCATATGCAGCTTTTCAATGCTGTAGTTGATTGAGATGGTTATAGTTTAAACGACTTCATACATAATGTTTTCTTTTTTAATGTAAAATTTAATGTGAAAAGCCATTGCCAAATAAATGCTGGGGGGTAAAAAGTACAATATGTCCTTATGAAATATAGTGGAGTAGAAGTATAAAGAAATGCCAAAGTATTAAAGTACCAAAATTGTGTACTTAATGGCAGAATAATCAAACACATTCATCGTTAGGTTACGTAAGCATAACAGTGCTTGCCAGAATACTCTCGTATTGGAAAAAGCTTTTTCTGCTTGGTGTTTCTTCTCACTAAATACATGTTTTTGTTTAGTTTTTTTGAGAAGCAGAAAGTACAAGCAGAAGGCAGAATTGATTGAGAAGGGCTTTTTGTCATCTTACTCATTCTGTCTTCAAATGCAGTATTTGAGTAAACGGTACCTGGTTGCTTTCCACCACTGGTTGTAGAGCAACAATTAAAAAAAGGTCTTATTTGGAAACACCATGTAGCTTTAGTGTAAGGAACTGAAATTGCATGCATAAAGTACAAACTAAGTAAACACCCACCCCGTTGGCTGTGCTGACAGCCTGGTAATAGATGCTGTAGCTTTTCTGCGGCAGCAGAGGGGCGTTCCAGTAGCCGTTGTAGGTCTTGTTGTCCCCCACGGTGAAGGGCTGGGGCGAGTGGATGCCGCCAGCAGGGAACTGAGCAGTGAAGTAGTACTGGGAGTTTAGGAGTGTGGCGTTCTGGAAGTGAATGGGAACCGGGTAGCAGCGCAAGATTTCCGCTGTGCCTCGTGCTCTGCGTGGACGTTCCTCCTCCACCACCACCTGGTACGCACTGCAAACACAGAAACAGGATTTGCAGGCGCTTGCAGAACACTGTTGGCAATGAAAGCATTTATTTGATATTTTATTTTAGCCTGTTTTGCCTTTTCCCAGGATTGCCTCTTTTTGAATTGCACATTACATGTTTCAAAGCTCCAAATCTCAGAGTAAACCAGAAAATATTCTTGATTAGATGTGAGAAAAGATTTTTTGAGAAATAATGTATTTTCTCTCCAACGATTTCAGAGTAAGCAGTACACCATAATACACCATCGTGTGCTCATCTCACAACACATTATAAATACATGACCTTTCCGTCGGTTCAAGTTAGACAACAAGCTACTTGCTTGAAGCTAAAATTGATTAACTTAAGCAGAAGTACTGTTCACACTTTTACCAGCATTATCACAAGACTGTGTTGGACAAAAGAAAGAAAGTAATTATGAAAAAATTAAGTGCAAAGTTAATGAAGTGTACTGACATTAATTTAAATTTACATTAATACACATTTTTCTTAATTGATCAGATAAGAATTCCATAAGAAAGTCACTCCCAAGTGAAAAAATTGCATCATGAGACATATGAGCAGTGAGACAGGACTTGGCCCGGCTATATTTGCATTTTTCTTATTCCACAACTGAAAAGGTTAACGGCTCTGTCCGCTCTCCCTCCATCCCCAGCCTTGTGTTTAGATCAAAACTGCAGCCCTCTGTGCCTGTGACAGAGATGTCATTGTCTGTGAGCCGGCCACTTAGCTTGAAGGGGAGACTGACTGTCTTATTCACGTTGTTCACGTTAGTATGCGTCTCACATCAACCTGTTAAATCTATTGAGTTGCCGAGTGACAAAGAGTACAGCTTCCACGGAGAATAACCAGCCATGATTGGGGACTCGTGTTCCATTTCCAGAATAGTCGTGAAAACAACAAGTTACTATTACGGGAGACGGAGCAACGCTCCTCACTGAATGATTGCATGACAACATTTAGGAGTTAATGAATGCTATGATGCGACATGCTCCGTTTCTCTAGTATTGGAAAGCTGATTTCTGATTTTAGCACATTTCTTTTTTTCGTAATTTGATATGTTTGCAAATGGAAAAAACACAACATACATGCGAGCATGCAGGCAACGCAATTTTATTCCACTAATTGACAACTGGTGGCAGTAAGGCAACAAGGCTTTGCAAATGAGGAAGGAAACGCATTCAACATGTTTTTTTTTGCTGCAACTTGTAGCTTTTACTGGGTTTATTCAAGACAGGGACAATGCACACTAAGACATTAATCTTGTACAACAAGAAAAGATGTATTATGGCAGGTTGTAGCAAATTGCTATTTTCCACCTGTAGTGGTTTAGTAAAGGCAGTAGGAAGAGAAGGAGTCAGGTGACCGTACATCTTTCTAGGCCCCCTTTTCTTAAGAATGAGCTCACGTTGCGTGGATGGCCTTTATGGCCGGCTGAGATCTGATGAAAATTTAAGCCAGAATATCCTCCAGATGTGGCCCCAGACGATCTAATGGCGTTTAGGTCACAATGCATTCTAGACGCAGTTCCACCTGGCATCACCAGGCGTTTATTTCTGGTCAATATAGATTGTGTGTTAATGTCAGATGTTAATGAGGTACAAATATAGAACTTTTGCCATGCGGTGGCCCCGCCCCTCACCTTTACAAGATATCAATAATGTTTACACGCTACCAATTTGCCTTGTACAGTGAAACAGCTTGCAGCTATGCTGATCCCGGATTAGATCAATGCTAATTTGTGATGATCACTTAAAAGAAGACATCGCCATTCATGTTTGCCAATTTAGTCGATTTTGCAAATTAACCATTGAAATCATTGTGAAGGATTCCTATTAATCTCAGCATTAATGTCATTGTGCCATATCATATAAACATGACAATGGGTCAGGCCTGGCAGGATGTAGAGCTTCGCTGCCTTAGCCCACATTATTAGAACAACAAAAAAAATCTGCGGCGTAGTGGCTGTACTACTAAACTGTGTAGCGGCAGTACAAACAGCCCTGGAGATGATCAATTGTTCGCCGCGGTTGGTACCGGATGATTAAGTGGCCCCGTATGCGTACAGCACATGCTCTTTAACCCTATAGTTTATCATAAGGTGCTTGCAGTGTCATTAGAAAATCTCCCTTTGCTCTCGGTGGGTGTGTCCCAATTCCTCCGAGCTCTCGATTTAGTGCTGGGTTGGGAGGTGATGAAATATTTAATCCTGCAGAGAGGCTGCAGGAGAAATCAACCTTTAATTACTGTCCTCTATTGAGAGCAGAGGTCAAAGGGCAGGTGCAGATGGTACACGGGAGCCCCTTAAGTAGCTGCAGCGTGGCAGAGAAATGAGCGATGAGGCTGCATGGAAGCCAAAACACTGTAGATCTGATATGAGTTTAAATGGGACTACGGAGTATTCAGGATGATATCTGCTGTCAATATGAGTGCAGTGCCCGTCCAACTAACAGATATGTAACTATTTTAGGATGCATCCTGTGCATGTCATATTTTTCTTTTCGAAGGTAGATATTGGGTACCAATGATAGCCACAATAACTATGTTTTTGTTTTGCTGCAGCGATGCATACTTACTCAGAGCTCGCCCATATTGGTATTTTATATTCCAAGTCAATCTGCAGATAGTGAAATAAAAATAAAAGCTGCCCCCCTTCCCGGGTGGCTCCTTATGATATGATGATGTGGTTGTGCCATGACTTAATGATAGACACAGAGTGGATGGTACTGCATTTCTGCCTCAGGCTAGATACCAAGTGCCATAGGCTATAAGGCTCCAAGGGTAAGAACTCTCCTGACGTTGAAATCCAAACCACCGCTTCCCTTCCACAGAATATTCACTGCAGCAGTATTCTCAAACCTGGCTCACAATGAATTTGCAATTTAATAAAATATGTAACAATAATACCCACTTTACTTTACTGGCATCACTTTCAGCAGTATCTTGCACTTCCCTTTTCAACTGCTTAGAAAGTGTAAAAGTGACTCTGGTTTAATGTTGGCGATTTGGAAATCCAGTGATTCCCCGTTTTTCCTCCTGTAATTACTGCTGTCACGTTAATGTGCTTTTGAGCAGCTGACATCTTGTCACCTCATGCTGAGTTCACAATTTACATGATGAGTCATTTTGACAGACCAGTGTCATTAAGTCACTTTTTTGATTTAGAATGACATGAATGAGCAAAGAAAAAAAACAGCAAACAACAGATGAACAACGATGGCTTGACATTTTGAATTTGAACGATTAAAAAGAAAAATGGCACACTGGTTCTGCTTTAGGCCATGAAACCACAGCCAATCATGGATGAGGGTTGATAACATGTGTAGAGTTATTGTATGTTCAACATGTGGCCAAATCCAACAGGAAAATCCTTCCACAAAAATGGCGGAAAACTGTTGGGTTTGGCTCCACAATTCAGTACTATATAGTTGACAAAATGAAAATATGAATTGTTCATTTTTGAATACGCACAAATATCTCAATACCAGGTGGTTGAAGGAATGAAAGAGGGAACCTGTGTACACACGGTTGGAAACAGCCTGCCATTGGTGGAAAACTTTGAAAAACAAGACACAAAGAAGCAAAAAAGCAGCTCCTGCCATTAAACTCTTCCATGTTTTGACATGATAAACAAGCAGTTAGGACATTGACCTCAAATGGACCAGATGATTTGAGAATTGGCAAAAAGACAACTAACGAAAATATTAATTGCATATGAAATTGTTATCAAGTGGTAATTATTGCAGTTAAATAACTGTAGTGAAGTCAAAAGAAGTATCCTCAAGTACAGTACTTGAGTAAATGTACTTGGTTTCATTCTAATTCTTGCCAATTCATAATGTTTTGATGCAAGTAACGAACAAGTTGAGCTAAATGACATATAGTCGTCATGGTAACAGACAGTGTAACCTTTACAAGCGTACAGATCACAGATTAAAAGCAACACTAGCACACTGGAGTAAACACGCATCTCTAAGGTGTGTCATTGTTCTTAATTGCAAACTTGTTGAAATACTTCCCTCTGTGAGCGGAAGCTGGAAAGACAAGACGAGGAAGGAAGAATGAAGGCAGCAGCCGTACGAGCAGAACGGTATAAGCTGTTAAAAGTGGTCTGCCAGAGGGGCCGGCGGGGCGGACCTGTATTCCTGCAGTAGCGCTGCAACCTGAGCTGACACCAATTAGGCCTCCTCCAGCCTCGCTGCCCGATAGATTTCAGCTCTGCCGCCATGTGACGCCAACCAATTATGGCGGATTGACTCGGAATCGACTGGATTGTGACCTGAAACTCAGATTTATTTTTCATGTGGGCTGATAGGGGAGAACTCTGGGCTGTTTGAGCAGATGAGGGGAGGGTTATGGCGAGCATTTCAATCACTGTCTCTCTCTCTCTCTTTCTGTCTGTCTCTCTCTCTCATGCTAATCGGTTGGCTCTAGATGCCTACGTGTCTGATTTAAGAGCGGTTGTAAGTAACACACTTCTCCTGACCCAGCATCCTTCCTCCCTGCGTCCATCTTCTTGCTCTTTACATTTCCCAGGTGTCCATAAAGCAAACAAATTAGAAGGCGTCGTAGATTACATTTGCAGTTCAATCGTAAAAAAAAAAAAAAAAAAAGCATTGAGTTGTGTCACGTTTAGGCACAGCTATTAGCTCTTGCTACGCCGCGATCAAAGAAAGTCGGTGCTTATTTTTGGACTGCAGAAAATCACTTAACTGATTTCAGGTTGTGCTTGAGAACAGATAATCTGATGCTACAGGGTAGAAATTAAACTGGAACTCAGTTTCCTCAATGTGCTACTAACAACACCACAAACTGCTGTATTTTACACCATTTCTGTTTATGTATATGTGTGTGTGAGGCCTCGCTCAAGGCAAAGGTTATGTCAGGAAAAGAGAGAAGGGCTGATTTTGTGGTGCGGAAGATAAGGAAAAGCATCTCAAATCATTTATCCCCACAGAAGCATGTAAACATTTATTTTGATGCTACGGCTGTGAGGAGGCGTATTCAACTCCTGTCGAGGGGCCATTGCAAACATTAGTTGAACACAACATGACTGATAGACAGTTCTCTAATCCTCTTAAAGGAACAGTGTCCCCTCTGGTAAAACATGTTCCCGGCTATGCGTCGTCCCCAGAGATTAGAAGCCAAATCCAAGTTGGAAACGTTATACCGATTAGCAATTACAAATATGAAGGGAAAAAAATCTGACTGCCTCCCTCATCGTTGACTTCTGCCCCGAATGTATCTGAAATATGATTCGTTTTTTTTTTACTGCTGCTGAAGTGAAACAGAGGTTTGTCATCTGCTGTGTCTTGATTTTTTTATGAACCAGCAGTATCGTGTGATCTTCCAGTGTGTTCCCTTCCTGTATTACAGCAAAACATCTGCTGCTCAAAACTCAAATGTCTGGGGCTCTATTACCTCCCAAACCCAATCAGCTTGCGAGATTGCGTTATCAAAATCCAGCTCCATGCTGCTCTGCTCTGTGGTGCTGCGGATCAGTGTTCTCCCTTGTCAAATCCCTATTACATATGGGCTTTAAAACTGATTTCATAAAGTGTTCAATTTCAAAATGAGCTGCCCGCCACTCCAGAAAAGTGACGGGTCCTACTCCAGCGCAGCAGCCGAAAAAAATTAATCGAACTACGGCGTGAAATTTAAGTCCTCGGTTGACAAAATGCTAACTCTTCAACAGACTGAATCAGCTGTGTTTCCAAGTTTTAGACTTCGGGGAATTTTATAGTAATCGAGGTCATGGAACAATTTGGGAAAACAACTCTTTATATATGAGAATGTCACTTAGTCATGCTTTTAACGCAGATGAAATCCAAGATGTTGTTTTTTTTTTTTTTAGCTTGGGAATTTCAGATGACTAAATTTATCATTATTGACCAGACAGCAGATCCCAACAGACTCAACTCAAGCTACTTTAAAGTCACCTTACGTTTTCAAAGGGACGGTGTCACCTGAGGTGGAGGTGGAAAACACCTTCAAAAGCCTGCCAGCATCACGTCAAAGCCCTGCATCATAAGCTCTCCTGTTATGCTGCCCTCCGCCGCCTCCCTTTATTTTGCAATTCATATTTTTTCCGGAAATCGGGCGCACAGATGAAGGCAGTATGCTGGCCTTTATGTCCTGCTAGATTTAATGGGAAAGGGAGGAGGTGGGGAGAGAAAATGTGTACCTGAAAACCCCTGAAAGTTTAGACGTGTCGAGGCTCTGATGTGATCAAAGGATGCCTCAATTAGTTTGGAGCTGCGGTTGTGCCGCGTGCTGAACTCTATTGATGAATGGTGGTACATGTTTTAAGAGATTTATTAAACATATATGAGCCTTAAAACTAAATATATGTATCGAAAAACAGTCTTTATTTAATAATAAACGAGCACTGTCACTGAGTTTATCCCCATCTAAAATGGATTAGATGACAATCCTCACATTTACGATAGCGCTATCAAGCATTAGTACACAGTTATGTCTCCGCCCAGTCAAACAGAATGAAGTGTATGGCGTCATTTCAGTGCCAAAATCCGCGAGCATAAAAACCATATTCAGCGCGCATAAAGACCACTCTCTGCGCGCTCGCCGTCACTCTCTGCGCGCTCGCCATCACTCTCTGCGCGCTCGGCATCACTCTCTGCGCGCTCGCCATCACTCTCTGCGCGCTCGGCATCACTCTCTGCGCGCTCGCGGTCTCTGTGCACACGCTCGCTGTCACTCTCTGTGCCTTCTACGCGCTCGACTTTGCTGAGTTTTGGCACTCTGGGGGCGGGCATTGAATAGACGGCCCCGCAACCCCCCCTCCTTTCTGATTGGTCACTTTAAACGCCTACTACTGTCTCCAGGTCAGAGCCAATCCGAGGCAGAGTAGGGCGGGTCATCATTGCAGTTGGCGGCAGCATTTGATGGGATTGCGGATGAGATGTCAGAAAAACAAGAGGTAAGTTGAGGAACAAACAGATATTTAAATTATGAATTTATTGAACAGCTTGCGAGTAATTGTGATGGAGATCCGCAATCTCTCATCTCAATTCCGCCATCAAATGCTGCCGCCAATTGCAATGATGACCCGCCCTACTCTGCCTCGGATTGGCTCTGACCTGGACAGTAGTAGGCGTTTAAAGTGACCAATCAGAAAGGAGGGGGGGTTGCGGGGCCGTCTATTCAATGCCCGCCCCCAGAGTGCCAAAACTCAGCAAAGTCGAGCGCGTAGAAGGCACAGAGAGTGACAGCGAGCGTGAGCACAGAGACCGCGAGCGCGCAGAGAGTGACGGCGAGCGCGCAGAGTGACGGCGAGCGCGCAGAGAGTGACCGCGAGCGCGCAGAGAGTGACCGCGAGCGCGCAGAGAGTGACGGCGAGCGCGCAGAGAGTGACGGCGAGCGCGCAGAGAGTGACCGCGAGCGCGCAGAGAGTGGTCTTTATGCGCGCTGAATATGGTTTTTATGCTCGCGGATTTTGGCACTGAAATGACGCCATAGAAGTGGCCCTCAAACTTGAGGTCACGTCTCTAAAGAACAAATCTCTTTTATCTGGCGGCGAGGTGAGCGTGCCTTTCCGACGGTACACAAAAGAGGAGCCGAGCATGCTAATTAATGGAAGCTCCGGATTCACGACACACCGTTAATTATAATTAGGGGGTTTTGTAATGAGCCCGCTGAAAGAATGGCAGCCTGAATAAGGCCTTCTGAGTTGTACCTGCGAGGAGATTAAAAACTGATCGCTCTGTCCTTCTTGCTCAGGTCCCATCCATTTGGCGCCGGGGCATTAATCTGGGCAGCTGCACATACGGTAAACATGAGCTGACAAGCCTGACTAAAGATCTCCAGGCTGTAATCTTTTAACGGCTCAGATGAGTCGATGGTGTAAAATTGAGTTTTACAAGTGTTTAACTCGCTATTTCAGGGTCCTGGTGACAGGAAGCCCGATTGTTGTGCGGTTCTGTCCTTTGGTGTACATTAAGTTGACAGGTTCTATTTGCTTTCAACTAAGGAGCTGCTCTTTAAGGGCGTAACACAGACATGGGACCCTGCACTTATGGGCAAGATCCCTCACTGACTCCCACTATAGAGTATCTGTCAAATATGAAGCTACATGTTTCTAGCAGCATTCCTGAAGCTCACTACTTAACAACATGTCCTACATCACTATGTGTACCCGTTTTAGACAAAAACGTAAGGTTTGAAGACAGAATACTTAAAATTATCAAGCAAATTAGCTACTTTTATCACCCTTACTGGTAACTTATTACTGATAACTTTCTTTAACCTTTATAACATTTAGGTTCACATACATAGAAACAGGTAGGTGCCCTAAAACTAGATGTGAAGAAAAGAAAATAATAGTTTCTGAAGGATGCTCACATAAAAAACTGTAAATGCTGCATAGGCTGAATAGTGGTTTAACTAACCAGCTAATTCTGACCAACAAAAAAGATGATCGCAGCTTTCCTGTCAGAACCACAGTAGCCTTGGGTAAACTAAAATGATGACTTTTTGCCCAACAGCTTTGCATTTAGTGTTCACAGTACAGCTGCACTGCTTCCCCTAATAATGACTAACAAGTGCAGAATCAAGCAGGAGGAAACCCTCCGTGGTGGCTCGCTGGGGCAGCCAGGCACATAAAAGACATGCAACGTCAAAAGATCCTGAAACTATAGCCTTGGCTGCACCGGCCTCTGTTCTCATCTTCAAAGGCAGCGCTTCCTTTTTCCCAGGATCAAAATCCACAAACAAATAAAAAGCTCCTGAAAATGAGATGCCTGTACGGCGTGAGGTACTGGATTCCCTGGCAACTATGCTTCACGGTGGGGTATCGATAAACACGAGCTCTTTGATAATTTGCGGTTGCTGATGGTGTTTCATTGTGTTTTAATATGCTGTTTTGTTGTTTTTGCTCTCTGTTTGTGTGTGTGAGAGAGAAGAGAAGGAGACAGCGAGTTCTTACCTCACAGGTGCACCTCTGCTTTGAGCCGGTTTAAGCAGCACGGTGACGGTGCTGTCGGTCTGGTTCAGAGAGGTCTCCTGGTCGTACGCCGGCATGGAAGGAGCTACGGAGAGAAGAAGGTGTTTTTACTCCACTTGCAAAGCAGGAGTTCAAAACACTTCAGTTTTGCTAAGCATCGCCTTGTAAAATGAGTCATTCACCTCGACATTAAATTGGGGGAAAAAAATGAAAAGCCAATTCTCACTTTTTTATACTGAGCTCTTCCTGTCTTTTGCCTTTATAGCTCCATGATTTAATCATTAAGTATAGCAATAACAGAGCACTGAAATATTGCCTGCTGTCAGAAAAGTAGTAGTGCACATGGATCACAATTGCCTCGCCAACTAGCATATATATATCTATATATATATATATAGATATATATATAAATTATTAACTATCTAAATAAGTTTGACTTATAACCAAGTTCCATTTTTCCATTCAAACATTCAGACATGAAAAACCTCCAGCGGCGGCGTACACTAATGATTCCACATCATCCACACACACTGACAGGCCACGCTTTTGACCCCGCTGACCTGAAATCTTGGTAGTGAACTGGGTGATGATAGGGGGGCCGTAGCCCTTGGCTGTGCTGGCGCGCAGGGTGAAAGAGTATGTGGAGCCCGGGTAGAGGCCTGTGAACATGTGGGTGGTCTCGTTGCCCAACTTCACTACCTTCCCACTCTGGTTGGAGAGGTCCAGCTCGGGGTCAAAGGAGCTCACCGCCTTGTAGGAGATCTAAGAAGGAAGGAAACAAATATTCTGATTCTGGCCTCTGGTTCTCCGCGCTCAGCTCTCCTCAGCCGGGGAGGATTTGAATTCATGGAATGAAAAACATTTTATGTTGGAGGCATCCAAGTGGCTCGGCGAGTTAAATCATTTACTCTACTCACTGTGTTGAGGGGTTTTTTCTGTCATGCTGGCGAAAGTTATGCTATTTTGTAATATCTCTTTGCCCTCTGTACTTCTCAGTATTAACCATTCTTATGTTGCACAATACTAATTCATGTGTATGCCTATAAATAATCAGCTGAATTTAGTATACTTTTATAGACAGAGCTAGTAATATAATTATCAGCTGCCCTTCATGTCTATGGCAAGGTGATTGTGAGCATCATTTTATATAATTATACGATAATTACACATAACATAACATTGTTTGATTTTTTTTTAAAGAACAATATTAGAAAAGCTTTTATAAAACACAAACAGTTTTTAATTGGCTTCTCTATCTCCTCCGAATCTTCTCAGTAAAGCCAAATGCCACAAAGCAATCTTTAAAAACAAAGCCTGAAGTTGAGAAAATAAGCTTTCGCGTTGCGTGTGATCTTTCCACTCAATGTCAACAAGGCTTCAAAGTTGGCATTTCCAAAATTAGTGAGGCACAAAAGGTCTACGGAGAGGAGCCGTTTGATAACAGCTGTAAAAACCGACGGAGCTACGGTACACATTTTCCAACCGCAGCGGATGTAAGCTTGTGGTTTTAAAGGAGAGGGGAGATACACGTAATGTATTCTTTCTCCATTAATAAACACAGGGAGCTCTGGAGGGAAGCATTAAGGTGAGTGTTTTTGCTAATATCCAAGTCCCACTTTAAGAAAATGCCTCTGCCCTTAAAGGAAAAACCTCCATTATAATTCCAATCAAGGAACACAAAGGGAGTTAGGAGTGCTGCATAATTTGTGTCCATCAAGTTTTGAAATGCTTCAAGGCCTTCTCATTTAGTCTTTGTCTGTGAAATGAGTCTCTGATGCCAAATCCTATATCATAACATTTCAGGGAGAGGGATTCTGAAATGACTTGTCAACACTGGGCACATGGACAGGTTTTTACAATTATAATGGAACCGACGGGGGGAGAAAAAAAAATGGAGAATATTTGAGCAAATTAATTTGGCCTTGCATGGAACTATTAGTCGATATGATATATTAAGCTTTTTAAATTGCATTGGTTTACATTTTTCTGTGGGAGGAAACTGTTGAATTTATGAAGCATTTATGGAACCTGCATAAGCTCCGGCACCTTTACTCGTACAATAATGAAGAAAGCTGAGATCTGTTGATGAAAGATTCTGTGTACTCTTTGCTATTTAACGATTTACCCTTGTTCGTCAGACTTAGAGTAAACATGAATAATATACATTTAAGTGATTCAACAAGGCTGGAGATTTTGGAAATATAGTGGCTTTTATGGGAAGTAGTCTTACTTAATAGCACTTTTAGTCAGAATGAATCCCCTTTTTTCATAATAGTTGCCATTTCCCTTAAAAAGGTAATGTAATGCAAGGCTTTTGATGATAAACAAAATGCTAAATCTAATTTCATCTGAATTGTTAATGTCTGATGAATGAGAAATGACTGGGAAATATGCTGTGTACCTTTAAAGAGAAGCTCATGTCGGCCTGAATGCCTGCCAATAAAAATGGCATTCGCAGAGCTCGGTCAAAAAGGAACGGAGCTGAAATCTCTTTGATATCAGACCTTGTCAGCTGTATCTCACTTTGACTCCTTTGATAATGTCAAATCAAAGAAAGGTCCCGACTTATGAGAAGCAACTTCTGGGGAATACCGGCAGAATACATTGTGGTTTATTTTCTTAAAACCAGAAAGTCAGACTACAGCGATGTGAGAAGGAAACACCTGGAGCAAGCTCCTGGTTGCCAGGTCTTCCTCATCCATCACCCTGTTTAAGACGGGATATGAATATTAATACTCTTTCTTACTTCAAATAATACCTGGGATTCTAGGTTATGTTGGGAAATGCATAATGATGCTTTACTGTATACTAATGCCGGGAAATAGTCAGTGACATATTGTTTACGTTGACTTGACACACTACTATATGGATATGGCTTCCGAGACACAGACTAAGATAAGTAATTGCTGCGGCGTATGAATATAATAGCCTGGAGTGGGTATTTCATAAAGTGAAACACATTTGGCTCGATGTAAATATGAGTGGACCTGACAGAGCTGCAATGCGAGCCGCGCCATTTGCTCTGAATGCTTTTTCTTGTACCATGAAATTTTAAAAAGGTAAACAACTAAAACATGTTGCTCTAAAAGTGATTAAGTATGCAGTAAACATACCGTTTTTATGGACATTGTTTCCCTGCACTCTGCTAGCACCTCTGAGTGCCAACGCTGTTTACGGGGAACAACGCTAGCATTACAAACAGGACTTTAAGACTTTCCTGCTTGGAGTTAACCATCTCTTTGCCGAGAGTATCTATATGTCATATTTCAAACCTCGTGGCACGGCAGCGGATAGAACGACAACCTGGATTTCCATCGCCTTTACAATTTAATCTGCTCTCTCTGAGAAGCAGCCCTGTCAATGATTGCTAACCTAGTCAAAATATCAAGGAAGAGCAAACGGCGACAAGAGGGAGAATCAACAGAGGAGAATCAATCTGTGGGAAAGCCTGGAGGATTACTTCCATCGTAAGCTGGTTAAGATCAATGTGTACATATATCTTCTGTGTGTGTGTGTGTGTGTGTGTGTGTGGAGACTGTTTCTATTATTCAAGACTCAATGCAGCTCCTGGACAAGGTTGGCAGGGGTTGTGCAGAGCCTTGTGTCAACATTTGCTCGGTGCTGAATCGTGAGATGTGTTCAATGTTTCTGGGATGGTGTTTTCTTTGGAGGTGGCCGGTGTGCAAAAGGAACCGAAGACGACGGCAGATTGCAGATGATTCTCTCCTCGTTGGAAAGACATGTGGGGGTGCTTCTCTTGACTTGGGTGAACCTGAACCAACTGATTCAGGTTTAAGCTGATGTGATCAGTCTAAATAAAGCCTGGTCACAGTCATCATGCTAGCATGCTCACAATGACAATGCTAACCAGGTATAATGCTCATCAAGTACACCTTAGTATCTTAAAACGTCTTAGTTTAGTTTAGGAAGGAAAGCAAAGCGAACACAAAAGTTATTATAATTCATACTGAAAGGAACATGAAGGTTTTTGTATTCCACTCAACAGTTGTTGAGACATTTCACCTAAACCATAAACTTTATAGTGCTGGTAGAGAAAAAGTCAGGGAGCAAAATGATAATATAAAATTCTGGAGCGGCAAATTCATTGTTGAGATATTTTAGCCTGGATTATTAAGTGGTGGACTGACTGACTGACTGACATGACCCAGCCATGCTGTGAGCTTTTCTTAAAATATAACAATAAGAGAGAAAACCTTGATATATCAAGGGCAAGTTGGCAGAAATTTTAAGCAGAAACATGATTCCAGAATCTGGCATAATGACATATTAACCCCATCCTGCCACCAGCTCCGTCTGCACCCACTATACAACAATAATGGTGTCAAGATGGGTTCAAGTTCTGTCAATACATTCGTTTTATTTACCTTATCAGGAGTGCTTACATTTTGTAAACATGTCTAAAGATGGGAATATTAAACCCACTAAAATAATTTACTTGTAGAGCTACATAATGTATTTTATGAAAATACTGAAGAAGAACTACACAGGATTTTCCGATTTCCTAAAAAAAATTAAACAGCATGATTTACCATAATGATCCTGATAAACACAAGTGTACCTCGAACTGAGTGATGATCCCGTAGGTCTGCACGGGTTCTCTCCACTTCAGGACGATCTTCTCCTCATAGGCGCTGCCCTGAATGGACTCGAGAGGAACAGCCCCCGGCACTGTGGGAAATTAGCACAGACATATTTCTTAAACTGGTGGCAAAGTGGGTTTTTTCAAAGTAGGAAAAAAAAGTGTCTAAAAATCATACAGGGAAGGATTTCCATGGATACGTATTTATTGATATTTTATTTTCATCTTCTGTGCATGTTTCTTAAGTTAAAAAGCTGCCAATAATTTAAAGCTTCAATCATTCCCATTATGATTTACTACTGCAAACAATCAAAAAGGAGCTCTTCAAGGACAAGTACAAAAATGGCCATGAGCACAAGTCAAACATCTAACTAGGAATGTTTATAAAAAAAAATTAGAAGTCATTGTCACTCACAACAAACTCCCTGACACGTTCTACAGCGACCCTGAACACTTTTCACACGGATAAAAATGTGTTTCAAAGAAAGATGAACTAGTAGCCCTGTGGGAATAGTGGGAATCTTAATCCTTCTGCAATATTTACTCGTACTGAAATACTGCCAAAAAGATCTGGTCCTTTAACCCCTCATGTGAATTGTTTTCACTGTGTAAGTGAAACAGAATGATGTTGAGATGTCTTTTTTTTTTCTCCTCCTCCAAGATTTATCTTCAAGAAACACAACTACAGCTACACCCCGTCTGCACACTCGTTCCCACGGGACTCTAAACACACAGATCCACAGACACACAGAAAGTCAGATAGTGAGAAACAGTTGCCACTTTCAAGTTTCCAACCACAGATATCTGAGCCAGACATGACAAGGCTCTCTCTTTTCGTCAGCTGAGCCTGTTTGTTATCTGGCGGCCGGGGTTCCTTGAGACTTCCATAGATTCAGTTTCCTGTGTCTGCTGAGGCAACACGGAAGATCTTTCATCTTTGAAGGAGGTGAAACAGCCATACGGCACAAAATGTTTTCTCCTGAAAATATTAGGAGAATCCCAAAGTGCAATATTGACCAGGTGAGAAATATCTACCCGTTCTTTAGATTGAAATGAGAGCAGGAAAGCTTATATAGAGTCGCCCATGAAGTGGGAATAATTTGCAAATGTCTTGTCTTTTATAGCGCCAAACAAATGTTATGCATGAATACATTTTCATCTGGCAATTTTGACACATAAAGTAAGCATTGCACCTGGTCAAAAGTCATTACTGATGCATTTAAAGAGAGAGTGTGTGAAAACAAAATATTCCAATTTTATGGGCGACAGTGTATAAACTCTAAATTAACTACCTGGCAAAATAAGTTCAAAATAAATTACATTTTGGAAATGTAACATTTTAAAATGTAGTTTTAATTCAGTTGGATTGTGTTTGACTTTTTTTTAAATTAATATTATTAATTTGCTCTCCATACATTAAAATATATCTAATCTAGGATCTCATCATTCCTCTCAGACCTGGACAGGAAGTAACATCACACCTACCATCCTCATCAGTCTGGACCTCCAGCTCCGTGCTCTCCTTGACCCCCTCTGGATTGCGTAGCACCAGCTTGACACTGAGGTTGGTGAAAGGCGTCAGGTTGTGGATGGTGTGCTGAGGATCGCGGCTCTGCGTGTCGTAGCACACCTCCTCGCGCGTCTCCTCCTTGCTGGCCACCCTGGACCGGTACTGGACCGTCAGGTTGTAGCTGTAGCAGCGGGTCACGTTGTAGCCCAGCGGCTCCCAGCGCACCGTCACCTGCTTGGATTGGATGTCCACCACTTCTAGCCTTTGCGGGCCGTGCATCGGCTCTGTCGGGGGAGAGAGGAAGTGTGAGCATACATCAAGATTATTAATTAGGCCGTATAAAAAGGCAGGTAGCGCGAGATAGTTTCAATAAAATCAAGGAAATTACTGAGGTGGTAGGGCACAGAGAATACGATGTTCCTTATAACTAGATTATTCATAACACAAGAGACCAAGGCAATACTTTTTTTTCATATTGAAATACAATTTCCTCTGTTTGGAATTCATATTTACGGCAGCATATTTTACATTTTCAAAAGCCAGAGCCTGATAGTGAGCATTGCCATGTCCCATCACCGTGGCTAACTGGGTCTCACAGCAGCTGCACACACTGAGGCACCGCGGGTCTGGTGGTGGGAAACCCTCGGCGGGAGGTGTATCATCCCTTCAGAGCGTGCCATTCCTCCTGCTTCTTCTGCCTTGTCCTCTGTTTTCCCCCCCGTCTCAGACAGTGGCGGTCAGCTATTACACCACACTGATACAGAGTCAGCCAGCCTGCCAATCCAGGCAGGACCACAACCCTGCTACCATCCCATCAGCTCTAATCACACTCTGTCTCCTTGCCTTTTCTCTTTTATTTCCCCCCTCTCCCTTTCTGTCCTTCCATCTCCCTCTACCTCTTTTCTCTATTTTCTCTTTTTCTGTGGCTCCCCCATTTCTATTTCCCACTCTCGTTCTTTCTCCTCATCTCCTCTCTGCTTTCTCTACCCCCCCCCCCCCCTCTCTCACTCTCTCTCTCTCAATCTCCTACCTATGGGAGGAAAGCTGCCCAAGCACAAGGTAATGGGATCAATTTCCATTCCAGGTTAAATTCGCAGTCCATTTCTCTGGAACTTAACACTTTACCACCTATTAGGAAGAGCCAGGGCTCAATTTCCCCGTTCCCCAGGAGACACAGACCAGCAATTCAGAGGCAGCCACGGCAGCCATGTTTAACATTCTGGAGGTGCATTGGTGGGGGGGGGGGGGTGACTGGACTAGAGCTCCAACATACTGTTTATTTCTACAGACTGTACAAAAGGACACGACAAACAAGCAACACTCCATGAGAACATCAGTTGGCATGCTTTGACTGTGCCGCCTTTAGATTGATAATGTCCTTTTTTTTTCTTCTTCAGAATCCTTTAAATTGTACTGGAATGATTAACAATGAGATCAAGGTTTGTGTAGCACCAAAGGAAAAGCTGGAAATTCATGTTTTAGGGGGGAATTAGGTCATGACATGTGACTTGACAGAAGCTTGCGGGTGAGAGAGGAAAACCCAGGAAGAAAAACGGTGAGATTAAACGAAGGCACCTGCTTGCTGAGTGAAAGATTGAACACTCTGAGATTTCACATGGACTAAAAAAAAAACAGATGTGATCTCTCCTCCGCTTTCACAGAGGGAGACCTGTCGAAGGCAGATGGAAGAAAGGGATATCAATGTACAGCACATAGTCCATGATGCATACACAAAGGGCTACAAATGATAAAAGTATATTAGGAAGATTGGAAAAAAAATACATCTTTTCTAAAGGGAAATTAATGGCAAGTGGCTTCTCTTCAAGAAGGCTTTATCATTATAAGATTAGACAGATTCCAACAAACCACTTCAATCTTTTACAAGCTTTTATAACAATTTAAACAGAATCTACATAGGTTACTGCCTGAGAGTGCATTCTCGATCCCATGAAAGTGCCTGGTATTTTTTGGAAAAATGTCTGAAATGCTGTGAAGGAGTCTTCCTTAGAATGCGTGTCATCTCTGATAAATGGTCTTCTAGCAGCGCTGACCTGCATTTAAAAATGTGAAAGCAACGTTCCTCTTTGGTGGAGACTGGTATGTAAGACATCTACCTTCAAAAGGGATCGGCGAATGTTCGACACAAGTGAGCTGCCATTTTAAATAAATATAATCACACGAAAAGACAGCTGCCAAGACTGAACTGGGAAGAATCGGAGGGGGGAAGGGAAAACAGGCCTCTTCAAATAGGTCGCAATGTTGGGGAAGCCATCCCGAAAATAGAAGTATAAACCCCCTTTATTTGCGGAACTATCTGTTGGCCGCACTCAGCAGGCAAACGGTTACACTAAAAGCACAGAGAATTGCAGGGTGGCCAGGCACAGAAATCAAATTAAACCAGACGCTCTCAAAGTGACAAATGCACCAAAGTGTGAATCTCAACCAGACGTGCACGAGTGGCTGGAAGGAAGTCTCCTTCCTGAAGCGTTCAAGGAGAATGTCACACTTCCATCTTTGCGGAACATCACAGATAACGTCCACGACACCCTAATGTTGGCCAATGGAGAGACGGCGACAAGAATGGGAAAAATATAATTTTGGTGAGCGCATATTTATCAGTACGTGCATTTAAATATTGGCACATTATGGTGAGCGCATATGTGTGCTAATGCACCAAAACTAATAGTGAAGATACAAAAAATAGGAATATAGTATTTAGTAACCAGCTCTTATGACTATGCTATAGCCTCTCCCTGGAGTGTTGTGGAGAAAAGGCTAATTATTTGTTACCCCATCGGCTCCCTGCAGTGCAAATGCCAGCTGTCTGAGGGAGGCAGTAAAATGTGAGGATCCGTGGCTGACGCCCAATCACAACTCGTGCCCCGTGACTCAGAATGACATCATCTGTTTTCGTGAACAACAAGGTGTCTCATCCATTTGAGAGCCCGGTCATGGTTGACTTTGAAGAAAGAGGAAAAGGGGGGGAAAGAAAAACACCCTGTACCCTCCCCCCCCCCCCCCCCCCCCCTCCCACTTAATCTCAAATGAACTGGTTGCGCCGAACGGCTGATATCCTTTATAAATGCTTCCGTGTATAGATGGGGAGCTATGCAGCCATGTTTTTAAATGGGCCCATAGGCCCATGAATGACAGCTGACGTGATGAGCCTATTACCTCGGTCTACTGTGACTGCTAGTTTAGTTTTATTGACCGAGCGGTAAGAGGCTCAGCATCAAAAGCACAAGCACAAATCACAACAAGGAATAACAGGGCTATCTCTTGAAATCCATACCTTTTTTTTTTCCTCCACAATTCTCACAAGCTATCATACACCGAGGGCAACATTGGGGTGAAAGTACTAAAAAAATATGACTCTAATATCTCTCCAGCATGGCAGATATTTCTAGTGGAATAGAGTTATAATAATGGCTATGAAAGCATCCCTTGGAGCAGGAAATTACTGAGGTCTATCTTATGCCAGGGCACACAGAATGAGTTCCAGCGAGAGCCAGATTGGTATTCCAAGCGGTGGACAAATTATCACCTGCCCCACACTCGCCGATGTAATTGAATAATTTGAATTTGACATTTACATAGAACTATTAGTGATGTCATTATGCCGTGACATTTAAATAACGTTTTTAGAAAATTATCAGCACATTATTGCATCTTGTTCATTTGAATCGGACATCCGCGCACACGCTACCGCAGCCGAATGATGACCCCCCCCCCAAAAAAATACATGAAACAAAAAAAAACAACAAATAACCGCATGTTGCAGCCGTCTGTCCTAGAGGGGGCTTCAAATGGTGCACTTAGCCCCTGGGTACAGCGAGACATTAGTCCCGGATGAAAGGAAACAAATTGGGCATGTCCGGAGCACAGCTACTTTACTGCGAGACATGTGTGTGTGTATGTGTGAGGACAATGTGTGTTTTCTAGCATGTTTACGGTCTTGTGCGAGTGTCTACGGCATCGCAGATCTGATTCCTCAGCATCTCACTGGCTATATGTACAGAGGAACGATTTACTTATCAGATCTTCCCCAGGCTTCGCAGCGTGCGAGTCATTCAGAAAGCCAGGATCTTTATCAGATCCACATCGATTAAGAGCAGAAAAGCCTGGCGCTGGCACACACTTCCGTCTCCCTGCTCAGCAAACACGACTGGGAGGAGGAGGGGGGGAGAAGAAAGGACTACTTCGCCAATGATTAGAAACCACCGTCGAGTCAATGCGGCTCCTGAGCCCGGGTGCTATCTCATCAGGATGAAACGGCGCTCAGGTTGAGGAGGAGGAGGAGGAGGGAGATTTTGGGGATGGAAAAAAGAAAAGAAAATGCCTCGACTTTCACAGGATAGCGCAGCAGACTTGTCAGATGCCTTGCTGTAGAACGACTGCCACGGCTCGTCACTCGCAGGTGCCTCCGTCGGAGACAGTACCACAACAACATGACAATGGCGGAGATTAAATTCTGGGTCCGGAGTGCCGTTTTCACGCGAACCGTTCCGTTCTGATGCAGCGAGGCCTGGAATTGCCGTCACTTATCTCTCCATTGCTGTGTGTTATTCACTCTGTTCTGCTTGAGCCGGGGCGGGCTGGCGGAGGCGAGCACATTTGTTTGCCTCTTTCTATTACATCTCAGCGATAGCACTGAGGCCATTGAGGTAATGACATGGGTTTTACACTTAGGAAATCATTTTCATATCCCGCAGAAGCGAGCCATAATGATAGCTTTTGATAACCGACAATCAAAGCTCCATCACCCTCCTAGAGTGCTCCTCTATGCGATCCTCTGGAGGAAGAGAATGAGAGGTGGGAGGGGGGGTTATGAGGGGAGATGAAGAGAGTCAATGTGTGGGTGGGGGGAGGGGGGGTGGAGAAAGACAACTAAGACGGAGGAGGGGGTGAGGGTGGGAGTGCCAAGGTTTTTGTTCATCAAATGCAACAAGTCAAAACAGGCCTTGAGGTTGATGCGTGTACACATGTTATAATTGATAGCACTTTAAAAAGGCACTGTACACGGACCTCTTGTGTTCTAACGTTGCTCTCTCTACGGCCACACACACACACACACACACACACACACACACACACACACACACACACCTTGGAGGTGTGAATAATCACGAGGATTTATTGAATGGGGTGGTCGCTCCTCACTCTATCAAGTCCTTCTTTATAGGCCTCGTGATAGATGAGGCTGCCACGGCGGGTGAGGATGAGGGGCGGATGGGGGCCTACAACACGGCTGGATCGAATTGAAACCGCGGAGAGAGTCCCGGTGCCGGGCCGAAGCGGGGGCTGCCACCTTGTCTGATGAACCCCCCGAAGCTGTAGGGGTGGAGATGAATGGGTGAACACCTTCCTTCTCACGGCACCGAAGAGGAAGGGAAAGTAAGATAGACCTCAAGAGCCCGGGCGGATGATGCATGACACGACTTGAGACTGTCAAGTCTCAAGTCGTGTCATTAGGACCAGAGCCTTGGTTACTGAGCCTTGGTCCTAATACCAAGGCTCAGTATTAGGACCGCTTCTGTTCTCACTATACACCAGATCACTAGGTTCTGTTATCACATCGCATGGATTCTCCTACCATTGCTACGCAGATGACACCCAGCTGTTCCTCTCTTTTCCCCCGTCCTCTGACGCTCACATTGCAACTTGCATCTCAAACTGTCTGGCTGACATCTCTGTCTGGACAACTGCACATCACCTCAAGCTCAACCTGAACAAAACCGAACTCCTCTTCATCCCAGGGAAAGACTGCCCTCGCATGGACCTGTCGGTCACTGTCGAGGGCATCACAGTATTACCTTCCTCAACTCCGAGGAACCTGGGTGTAATCCTCGATGACCAACTATCCTGCACCCCCAACATCACTGCTGTGGCCCGATCCTGCAGATTCGCCCTCTACAATATCCGCAGGATTCGGACCCTCCTCACAAAGGATGCAACGCAGCTCTTGGTCCAAGCACTGGTCATCTCCCGCCTTGACTACTGCAACTCTCTCCTGGCTGGACTCCCGGCCTCTGCGATTAAACCATTACAGCGTATCCAGAATGCCGCAGCACGCCTTATCTTCAATCTACCCAAATTCTCCCACGTGACCCCCTCCTCCGTGACCTCCACTGGCTCCCTGTTGCAGCACGCATCCAATTCAAGACGATGACACTGGCCTTCAGGGCCATCAATGGAACGGCACCCTTCTACCTTCAAACACTGGTCAAACCTCATGCCCGAAGCGAGCACTTCGCTCTTCTACTTCAGCTGGCCGGCTGGTACCACCATCGCTGAAATCAAGCAAATGTCGCTCAGCAAAGTCCAGACTCTTCTCTGTTCTGGCGCCTCAGTGGTGGAACGAACTCCCGACCAATGTCAGGACAGCAGAGTCATTTGCCATCTTTCGAAAAAGGCTCAAGACTCACCTGTTCAGACTTCACCTTGACTCTACATAGCATGACCCACTAGCACCCTCCCTCGACACTCCCCCCCCAAAAAAAAAAAAAAAAAAAAAAAAAAAAAAAAAAAACCTTACCTATAGCACTCTGATCTTAGCACTGTTGCTCTTGAAGCACTATTTACTCAGATGAGGACCTAACACTTGTTCTATTTTTAGCTCTTACTTTATCGGCAATGATACGTCGTGGTTTCTTTGTTTCCTTCTTTTGACAAATGTACTTATTGTAAGTCGCTTTGGACAAAAGCGTCTGCTAAATGACCTAAATGTAAATGTAAATGTAAGTCATACCCAGCTGCCGCTTGTCTTTATTCATGATCCACCACCCTATTGTATGCTGCACTAAAAGCCGTCAAGCTCAGCTGTTTTAATACATTGAATACGCTACAAACCAATGGGTCATTTTTGCTTTACTTCCTTCCTAATAGGGTGATTTTTTTTATTGCTTGAGAAAAATCTGTGCCAAGGAAGATCAATTCCTTTATGTACACTTGCCCCTGATATAAAGACCACAATCCACAATATTACGTTTGATACTGGAGAAAGAGGTTTCATTTGGATAATTGGCAAATAAGATCTGAAGATAGATGGAATGCCTTTTTTGCTTGATCTCTAAAGGAGTTCTTGTGTGTTTATCTTCAACGGACATCAGAGAAATGTTTGCAACTGGAGAGAGTATCTTACCCAGATTTGGTACAAAAAAAACACTCACACCTCGAATGCATCCACTGATAATACAAATATACTGTGTATTTGCATGGAATCGGTAATTTCATGAATTAATAATGGCTACTTACTCCCATCATGTTTTGCCTCATACTGGGAAAGCTCAGTAGTTTAAGGCCCACTAAAGCTAAAAGGGGATTCTACAGTTTATTCATCATGACGGTTAGCAGTTAGCGGGGTGGAGAGGACACCACAGTAATGTAACACAAAGAAAACACAAAGTAGAATAAATAACTCAAGAAATAACAGAGTTTGAAATGTCAGTGTGAAGTCTTTTGAATCACTGACCATGTAGAGGGATTGGAAGAACACGCCTAGCAAGTCCACCTCCGGGCCAAAAGGTGAGTCCACTAACCGGATGAAAACAAATGGACAGCAAGTTGATGGGAAGAGCAGAGGCAGTGGAAGGTTGGTTAAATCAATCTTTCATTACGTTTCCACCAATATGCTGCTCGGTGATTGGGGTCAGAGTGACGGGCAGGAATGACCCCCTCCTCCCCCATCTGTCTTAACACGCCCCCACACCCATCTCTGCTTTGCCTTTTGCATGCAGGTTCCCGGGGAAAAACGCCTGTTGTTAGGGCTTTACTCACAGGAAGAACACAAGCCCTCATTTACCGACATGGTGCGCAATCTCTACAGGAGCGGCGGGGGAGGTTACCAAGGTGATTCTTCAACTTCAACACTCCCAATATGGCCCATGTGGCATTGTCATTTGTCGCCTCAAACCCTGCATGTGTCGCACTCGACTCAGGGTGTTACCCAGAGTGTAAATCAAAGTTAAGCGCTTGACTTTGCGAAATGGTTGCTGCATTTTTCTGAGCCACCTACTTAGGGGATATATGGGATCGAAGATCTAGCTATCTAGGTGTGTGTGTTTGTGTGTGTGAGTGTGGGGGGGGGCTACAGGGGGTACAGGATATAAATCGCAGCCTCTCTGACATTCCGGTCCTTTAGTCGAGGAGGAGACGCACAAATGTTCTTGGGTTAGAGTTATACAACCAGACTGAATGAGTGCTTCCTGGACGCCTAGCAAGGGGAATGGGACATCTATAATTCAGCAAAAGGATGGAGAAAATCTGTGACAAAAATTACAGCAGATAGACCATGAATAATTAAACGCGAGGAATAGAAACATTTAAAGACCTTGAGAAGGATTTCAGTTCAAATTTTAAAAACAGCTGGAAAAAAAAGGATCTGACTAAACTACAGCTATTTATCATTCTCTCGAGGCTTAAGAGTTGAGGTTACCAACAACCTCAATGATAATTATTTGTGAGGCGCCTAAGAGGCAGATCTGGAGTAAGAAGAGAATAAGTTTAAGCAAATGTCACTGGAATATCGTTTGCTACTCCTAGAGTCTCAAGTCCTTGGTGTTTGGAGAATACAGTAGATGGATGCAGATGATGGAAATAATAATAATGGAACAGCTGTAAATGCAGAGTCTCTCGTTCCCCAACTCTATCCTTCGAAACGGCATTTGTTTGAAGACGCGTCCTTGGGAAGAATACAATTTGCCTTTTGCAGAGTCAATATCATGGAACACAACTCACCATTCTACTTCCAACCGCCTGTGATAAAAAGACTTTTATTGCAGCCCCCCCTATAACCTTCCCGCACACCGCAAACTCAATCTCCCCCGTTTTCTCGGACTGACAAAAGAACACAAATTAAAGGGGCCTCAAACCAAGGCTTCCCATTCGCCTCGCCACAGACAATATATAAACCCTATAGGCCATGTGACGGCCAGCTATTGTGGGTGACAAACCACACCAATGTTATCTGAGATGGTGAGGTGAAGTGGCTTTCTATTCATGCCTTGAGGCAACAATGGTATTAATTAGACACATCAAATCGAGCAAACAATTTCCTTTTAGAGCCACAGAGAAGGATCTGCTCAATCTTAGCCATAGAGAATATGGCGCTGTAGAAATGCATGAAGCAATAGAAGGGAAGAAATAGCACTTATGGCTGGCAGATCATCATTCTATCATTGTTAATAAAATGTTAAGGTTAGACAAAACTGGCGAGACAAAATATACTGGCTCGGTTAAGTGCGATCGGAAATAAGGTAAGCCGATGGCGGTAACCTTGTTATCAGGCGCACAATAATGTCCCACAGCTCGAACACATCTTTTTTGGCAAGCACATTGTCGACCTGTATCTCTGTCCTTGGACTATGCAGCATCCTTCACACTCGGCTTCTTTTATTCTTGCAGTTTCAGCTTCTATACACAAGGAGATAAATGTTCAATTCTTCCTGAAGAAAAGGGTCTATCGTATGCTTCCTTCCGAAATGCCTTTGCGAGTTCAACATGGGTGAAATGTGACCGGTTCATTTGGTGGAGTCGGCCGCAGCTGGACTCAAATTCCCTGAATGTGAATAAGAATATTCAAAGAGACTTGATGCCCTGACCATCTTCACAGTAAGTATGGTAATTAAATAGTGTCCATCAAAGTTAATGTTTTTTTTTGACAAATTAAGAATACGCTGGGTGGAAAAGTGCCTTTTATGCTGTAGATTGCGCTTTTAAAGCCTTTTTTTTGACAGCTGAACAATAGACAAAAAGCTGAAAGGTTTAATAGCGATAGGGAAAGACATAGTAGAGTGTACAGCTCTTATTATGCCCACCATGCTTATCTAACAATATTCTGTGTGATAAAACTTCTTCAGTGATGGTATTCTTCTGACAGGATTGCTATAGACGATACAGATCGGCACAGGGCCGCTTTCATAATGTATATAATGTATTTTGTTCTATGAAGAATATCTTCCCTGCAGTACACTGCAGCAGGACTGTAGTGCTCACAGCTTTAATGTTGATGAAGAGTTTAAAGGGTTAATCAAGTGAATATTGCACTTTTTTTCCAAAGCTAACCTTGTCTACATTATATACCTGGTCTATCTGATTTCTATGTTTCTTATGAAGTACTTTATATCACAGGTACAGTGATATCGCTTAGGTAGCAATTACTCCTCTGTATATTAAAATGATAGTTGTTTGCTGAATACCCTGCATTTAAACTTTCATTAATTAATTTATTTTATTTATTTATTTATTTATTTCGGGCATGTCTGTTAAATCATCATCACACATCATTGTTCACATAGTAGAAAAAAAAAAGAAAAAAAAGAAATAGACATGGCCGAAAGGGAAAGCGGGAGAAGCCAAGGCTTATCTGGTCCCGCCCCCATTACCCACAGGATGAAATCGTCATCATAATCATTTCTTATCATTGCATTTTTCACTTGACATAACTTTTCCATTTTTACTTGTGACATTTGACATGTTACAGCAGTAGGTGGTACAGAGAGCTGAAGTCCAGTGCATACAGATTACATGTGTGTCTGCACACGTGTCCATATTTATTCATCACAATAGATTTAATGCAAATAATTATGTTTGGTTATAAAATGCATCTTAATACAGGACAGAATATAGAATAAGTAGGATGTTAGCAATGGTGGCGCGTACGCAAAGACTGTGGAGCGTTTTTGGAGAGCTAGTCATGTTAGCATTTGCAGAGAAATATTTTACTTCAACTAAAAGTCCTCCGCTTGACATATTTCCATCAAGCATCAATAAAGAGACAGTGTTGCTGCCACTCTGGTGTTCTTCTGGTGTATCAGAAGCTTTAAATAAATATTACATTAAATCTATTTCAAGTTTCTTTTTTCTGTTGATGAGGAAGTAATGGTATTTTTCTTCATAGCCATGTTTGGAACATATACTTAAATGAAATGACCTTTCATGAAGTTTAATAAATGCTTTGATTGGCAAAGTCTTTGTTTAAACACATCTATACACTTCAGTCTACAATTGGATATTAATGGGTAAATTGAACATGATTTTCTGAATACGTGTAACATTTTCCATGTTTTTTTTTTAGAAAGGGAGGCTTATGCTGCTTGACCTTCAAGTTGTTACGTTCCAGCACCGATGGAGACAAATTATTGTATTTGGCCGAATGAAGCCATTCAAACATTTTCATGCTACCAGAGACTGGTGTCATTCTAATTTGCAGCAAAATAGACCTGATCTTCAACAAAAAATTAACCAGGAGGCTAAATGCAAATAACAAACCTTGGTGGGTGAACATAATTGCGCAGCTCCTCCCTACTCTTCCCTGTTCTAAACAAGTGTTTAAGCGAGAGCCGATCCCTGATTAACACTCGTTCCCCTGTGTTTAATAGCACTCACTGCAACAGAATGGCAAAGTAAAACAAACAGACGAGACTACTCCCACGTGGTGCCGGAGCGCAGATGGAGAGAACTTATAGACGGAGATGTGGACTTGGCAGAGGCTGGAGTCTGAGCAGGTGTTTGGACCAGGCACAGACAGCATGTACTGCCATTTTTAAAACTACCCAAGAGCCAGCGGGACAGCAAAGGCCACAGTGTGTTCTTCTACCATGGAAACTAGCATGCATGCATGTGTACCCTGTACTATTCAAACTGATAATTAACTGGTATTCAAATAACAAGAGTTTACAGATTTAGACATGGTTTAAAGAGGCAAAGTCTTGGAGTAAATATCTGTTCCGAATTGCTGCTAAATGAGGCATGAATCCATGTTTAAAATGTGTATGTGACCTATTATGATTTTGAAACTGTGTTTCCAGGCAGATCTTAAGTACAACTCAGACCTTGTTTAAGGTCTTGCTTATCTGCCTTTCTCGTGTGGGCTTGGAAACTCTTAGTCAGTGGGACATGAATTCTCAACAGTGTTGCTGAAATGCAGGTGCACCCTGCCGTGATCCCGGGGCATCACCTGATCAAACTGTGTTTTCCTTCAAGTAGCACATATGCCTGTGGAGTGCAGTTCTCTCCTAGCTGAAAAATATTTGGTGAGTCATGTTGGCCGGTAGGAAATGGAGAGGGAAATAACAAATCAACGAACTGAGAACACGAGGGTATGCAAAAGCAAAATGTTGTTTAAATCATACTGCAAAACCATAAATAACCCCCGTGAGCAAATCACAGAGCCTCGGATAGGATGTTCACCAGGAAAGCCTTTCAAAGCTGCCCCCCTTTCCTCCTCCTGCTTCGGAATTGAAACGGTGGCGCCATGCATTATACATTCCCCATTTTACAGAAGATTGAATTAAAACATCCTTTGTCATCAGAAACATTGCTCAGTTTGCGAAGTGACCAAGGCATGGCTATGAATAATTATTGCGAGGGGCCGTGCTCTAAAGTGGCCACAGATTTTCATTAGCGCCTCCAGACAGTGGCGCAGGGAGAGAGGGGGGTAGCGAGTCTCCGGGCCCCGCCTGTATCAACAGTGATGTATCACACAGCCCTGCGAGTCTTAACCGTTCAATTAGGAGCTCTGCTGAGGCCCGGGCCTGTCAGTGGGAAAGACCAGCAGAGTGCCGGACAAGATCAAGAGCCGCTTCCTCAAACACACTTCAGGAGCCGGGGCCATCAATCTCCCTGACTGTGACCGGCAGGGTGGCCAAGGTGCAGGACCCCCCGCAGAAGCTGGGCCCGGCTCCGAAGGCTGCACAGGTAGGGCCATTCATCCCTATCAGGCGGACTCAAAAATGAATGAGCTCATGACCTTAACAGTTGGGGAGAGGGAGTTCCACCCCGGCCACGGAGGGGAGAAAAATCTCGTTTCCATCAGCATTTCTCTGGACACTAAACACCAAGCCTGGGGAAACCGCTGAGGCTAGGTTGGGTTTGTTCCCCCGAGTTGGCATCCGAGCGCAGCACGGGAATTTAAGCTGGTTAATGTTGTGAGAAGGGCAATTTGTACAATATCATCAGGCATTCTCAAACCGTTTACGTACATGTGTGAGTTTGAATGCCCGCAATGTAGCAGCAATAAAATCATCCAAATTCAAGGCGCCGCTCCGCCTCACACATGATATCAATCTGTGCTGCTGATGAATTAAGCAGCGTGCAGGGACTTCGGAATGTGAATTAAAACCGATTAAACAAGGAGGTATAAAGTTAACCATGTGGCAGGGCAGTGTTCTCCTCTATGTCGGGAGCCAGCCATAAATCACATCAGTTATTGTGACAGGCAGCTGCTCACAACAGCAAGGGAAGTTAAAAGAGTTTACCTACACTCTTGCTGGTTCTGCGTTGTCAGTTTTTGTGTTACATGTAATGGAACAGGTATGCACAGATGCCCAGGTGGAATACATTACTTAGAAATGAGAGACAATTTATGCCCATATGCTAAAAATCTTGATGAAGATCTATAGGTGGAAACACTGAAAACACAGTATGCTTTGTCATACTATAAAAAGAATAATTACCAAAGTAAAAATGGAAATGATATAATTTGGGCAATTGCGAGCTGCAGTTATTTTCTACAAATGCAATGAGGCTTCAGAGGAAACACAATGGAGGTTTACAAAAAATGGGCCCCTGATGCCTATTTATTGTAAGCAAGGTGAGATTTGTAAAAAAAATAAAATAAATTTAAATCTTTTTTAAAATGTCTTGTTTATAAAAGTCAATGAGGCACGGGGAAAACTCAAATGCAACAAGCCAAGGCAAAAATAACAATGAAAAAAAAAACTGCTGAAGAAATGAACGACTTTCACAAATTCCAGTTTCTCTCTTTCTATTTTGTTCACATTTGCCTTCTGATGTCTCAGAGAGTCATTGTGTTGGAACTGTGCAAAGAGTTTACAGTGAACCTTCAGTTTGACAAATTATTTTGTAACAGATACCGATTAGATTCACATACTGTATATAAACACACCTACTTTTAAACAATTTGAAAAGACTTAGTTATTCGTGGAATATTCATGTTATTAGCCATGCAACAGTTTAGTAGGAATGTTTTGTTTTGTTTTTTTTTTAGAATAAGGGCATAAAACTGAATATCTTGTTCACGTAGACTTGTCACTGTAACCTTCATGCTGGATCTCATAGTTGAGCAGAGGAGGTAACGAAGTACAAATACTTCATTACTGTACTTTAGTATAATTTGTATGTATCAGTACTTTACTTTTTAGACAACTTTTTACTTTTAGTTTCTTGTTACATAAGTTTTATTGCATTTGAGGGGAATAAGTGATTAGTTAGACATTTCAATTAATATGGCGAGAGGTTCAGTTAGCCTTGCAGTAGTATCTGTACTTGAGTATAGAATGTCTGCACTTTTGACACCTCTGATGTTGAGCTTATCAACATGAATTTGCCTTGAAATGGTTTGAATTGTTGAGATGTCCTTCTTGGTTCAATTTGCATTTAATGAAAATCTCCTCTTCAATCCTTACATTTAAATCTATAAAAGAGAATCCAGAAAAAACCTTGAAACTTTAGCCAATTAAACTTTCAATATGACAGGAACTGTAGATGAATGACCTGAAGGTTTGTATGCAGTTAAAGTTCAATTTCAAAGCTCAAGTACAATCTGTGCGTGTGATACTTTACTGTATTTACTTTACAGCACATGCACATCTTCAACAACCACATGATTGATCAATGAATCAATTGATCCTTTGCTACCATTAAACCCAGACTGTCGCTAACTGCACTCCAATTTTGTCATGTTTTTTCGACAAATAAAAAAGCAATTTCAGAGAGAATTGTATAATTTCACTTAAATCCCAGTGGTGCTGTAAGTAATGGTATGTTAAGCCTTACCAGCACATCTGGTCCTGGCCCTTAGAGGGGGTCCGGGGGCTCCAGTGCCTCCCTCCAGAGGACGGGTCAGCAGAACACTGATCTCGTACTCCGTGTCTGGATCCAGGTGGCCGATCTTGTGTGTGGTCTTGTCTACCGGCTGCAGGTCGTACATTGTGCCGGACACGGTGCGGTACTCCACCTCCCTGTCGATGATTGGGCCGTCCCCATTGATGGAGTTGGCGTTCAGCTGGATCCAGAGGTAAGTGGCGCCAACAGCAGTTAGCTGGGGTGGGGCAATCGGCACTGGGGGCTCTATGGAAACAAAAAAGTTTTGTGAAAAAAAAAAACCCTGAAAAATAGTGGAAAGTCTTGACAATACAGAAAACAATTGTGTTATTAATTTGTATAAAAAGCACCGACACATCCCACAAAAACAAAAAAAAGAAACTGTCGAAAAATGTTTGTACCTGGCAAACAAGACGCTAAAATCAATCTCTTCTTTCAAACAATCAACCACGTCAAAATCCTTGTGACGAACATGAAGAATTTCTCTACACTCAAAGCATTCAAGAAGGGCCACATAACAATCAATAGTCCTAGCATGGTGGGGAATCTCATCATCAGTAGCACACTGACTAGAGTCAACCGAACCTTGGCAGCGTTGTTCCTTTTGAACAACATTATTGATTTCAATCAGAGCACTTTTCTAAAAAAAAAAAAAAGCCGGCGTTAATTCACAGCTACTGTAGTTGCCATCTCTCTCGGCTGATTCAGAAACTGGTTTCATCTCTCAACTCAATTTATTTTATTTAAAGGCTAAAAAAAATCCCTGAATAGAAAGCTTAATACACAACTCGACAGCATGTTAACGTTGTTGACTTGCTTTTCAGTCATGCACACTTGCTTTTTTATTCACCTTTCATGTGAATCAGCCCGAGAGGGAGACGAGTTAAAAAGAAACACTGCTTCTATGTGCTCATGAATCTGGAAGCTCCGCCAAAGATCACGTAATTCTATACAATAGACGTTTGACTTCATGCACCACTGAGCAACTTCCAGAGGAATTAACTGGGCTGCCAACACTGCATCTCGCTCTCGATACAATCATGGTCCTCAAGGATACACTATGTGTCTTGGCAAAGAATGAAAACATAACTTTTGTTGGTTTACAAGTAAACTCCACAGGGTCACTTTAAAGAGGCCCGTACAAGGAAGTAAAAGTACCGTTACCATGGTGTAAAAGTACGCCATTACAAGTAAAAGTCCTGCATTGAAAATGTTACTCAAGAAAAAGTAGCATCAGGAAATCATATCATTAGAAAAATGCAAAAAAGTACAGAAATATGGCCCCTCTGAATTGTAAATTAAATGAGATCAATATTAGCAATGTATTGCATATATATATGTAAGCAGCATTTTCATGTTGTAACTTAACTATCTTGCATCATCTTTTATGAGATAATATTTAAAATCTTGAGTTGTAAATAGGTGTCAAATTAATGCAGTAAATGAACATTTCCGCCTCACAGTGAGAGGGTCCCGGTTTCGATTCCCGGTTTGGGTTTCTTCTGTGTGGAGAAGGTGTACCCTACCTTCGCCCAATGTCAGCTGGGATCAGCTCCAGCCCCCCGCGACCCTGAATACAGGATAAGCGGTTGATGATGGATGGATTTCCTTCTAAAGGCCTTTATACACTTCTTTTTTCGTGCGATTAATTCCCATGTCAATATATTCTCAAACTGCTGTTTTTGGACTCGTCCTGCTCTATATGACAAGTGTCCTGAGATAACTTTTGTTGTGATATGACACTATAAATAAAATTGAATTGAATATATAGACATACTTTCACACAGAACACGAATATTATTCCTTTTAACCTTGACAAAGGCAGATCCACTTCTTTCATTTTTCCATTTTGCAGTTAAATCCCTATAATATTTGCAGGTGAGCATTTTTGCATTTCCCTGCTGTATGGTCTACATGCCGCCAGTGTGTAAAGCCCTTAAGTCATAGTTGAGAAGTATTAAGTACAGCACTTGAGCAAACGCACTTATATTCCAGTACTGCTGTTCGAGAGGAGGGCAAGAGGAGACAAAGAGAACCATTCTGAGATTCAAACACAGCATCCCAGACAGAAAAATAATTTCAACTTCATTTCCAAACAGCTCCAGTGTTTTATCATCTGTTATGCAGCTTTTGTGTCAACCCAACTCACTGTACAAAGGTCCTTTCAAAGTTAGGTACAAAATTATAACAAATCATTTTAGTTTTAAATATAGGAAACTGCAGTCTGTTCAATAAATAAGAGCAACATCTCCACAGACTCTCAACTAATAATTCATCAAGGTTTGAATGTTTTTCGCCAAACTAATATTGGAAATGGACATATTTCTGGGCCATTCAAGCCTTCAATGTCTCCGGAATTATTCAGTACAAATGTATCTCTTTTAGAGAAACGTGGTGTTCAATGACAGGCTTGAAGATGACCACTAATATTTGTCTAATTTTTCATAAACCTTCCTGGTTGAATAAGGCTTCTCGAAAATGTCAGACAAGGTTTTTCTGTGGGCTATTTGAAGGTTTGGATTATTATATGACCAGGTAAGAGGATGCTGCTGTAACATTAGAGAGGAAGTCTAGACTAGTTTAATCTTCACTTTTTAAAACAACACTTGGAGAAATGCTTGTTCCATTCATTCATTAAAAATAGTGACACCTTCATTTTCTCACCACGTTTCCTGGCACAACCAAAAAAAACAGCCATTGTCGACAAATGACCCACAGCCAAGACATTGCTTAGGAATCTACCCTTGTCACGTACTACAATAGTAACACGTCCCAGAGGCAACTGTGAGTAGCTCTAATGAGCACACACGTGCCAGAATAACGCCATTAGTGGTCTGGGTGCTCCTCTTGGAGTTGTCATGGCGAGGGAGAAGTCTCCGGGCTGAGGTGTCCTGCAGAGATTTGGAGGGCCCTCCTTCAGCAGATGGTTACCCTACGGTGACCTCAGTCGCAGCTCCCTAAACTCCCACTAATCCAAGCTCCGCACAGGGTCGCCTTCAAACATCACCTAAAGCGAACCAGCTAACCCAGCAGGTCTTCTCCTGGGTCGCACACAGTGAGCCAGACAAAAACAACGAGGGGATCTGGCTTGTTTTGATGGTCTTTCATGGTCTGTTGTTGTGTCTAAAAAAGGGTTTAATTGAGTTAATGGGCGATATGCCCCGATTCATTTAAATAACAGCCTCCCTGTGTAACGCCATCCCTCAAAGAATAATGGTGTGTTAAAACACATGGTGTTAATGGTGGATGGCGTCTTTAATATGAGATGTTGTTTTAGGGAACAGAGAGCTCAGGTTTTTTTTCCTTGTAGTTATTTTTGCCTTTTGACTTTTTCCACTTAAGGAAAGCAGATGGCACGCACTATTCAAAGACCAGATGTAATTAATTGTCTTGCATACTATGCATCTTTATTCACCAAGTAAGAACTTTGCAAAAGAATGTACTCACAAAAGACACACAGTCCTACATTAAAAGGAGGCGAGTGCGATGAAGCCGAGGTCGTTACCAGATTTCCCTGACACGTTCGCCAACACACTCATTCTGTGACACCTCGCGCTGCAAAAATATGAGAAAGTTTTGAGCTGCTGACTCAGACATTACTGATTCACAGGGTGAGAACTCAGCAACTAAACATGATATTCAACTCACTAATATCCACTGTATTATGATACTGTGGTTATATCATTATTGTGTGATAGGATTACCTGTGACACCATCGAAAAGCAACAGCCTTTCAATCGTTTCTCCTTTACTTTAGAGAACATACTTTATATCCATCGACTGCCATTCAATCCCAGCTTTGCGTCACTTGAGACCGTTTATGTAACAATATGACTAAGCAGCAAAATGTGCTACAGCAGTAAGCATTTCATTTAACTTTGGAAAGTTGCTGCTTCACAAAAGCAACAGCAGCTTACGGTGATGAAATAATTCCTGTAGGTGCAGTAATCCGCTGTTCAACAGCCAACGCAGACGCACAGAAAAATAACGGATTAGCCGTGTGAAATACACTCAAGTGCTGGAACACTTTAGGATATTAACAACTCAATTCCCACTGTTTCAGCCTCACGAGGCGGCCCTGGAAAGGGCTTCGAACTGAGCTCCGTGCTGGCCGGACATTGGTGACATCGCGCAGATGATGGTGGCGGCCGTACGTGAGGGTCAGTGAGCAGCTGCTGCCGTGATGTTGACCAGACAGGCGAACGGTCTGGCGACAGCTGCGTCCTACTCGACCGCAGCTCCTGCCCCGCTTGCCAGAACGCAATCACACAAATGCACACTCATGCACAAGTAATGAAAAACTATCGCCCTGACAGCACACATGGACCGAATGGCGAATGGCAAAGATGAAGTGAAAAAGATTATACTAGGGCTGCAATTGTCTATTTCTTTAAATTGATTTATTCATCTATCAGTCTGTAAATTGATAGAAAATTGGCAGGAAATTGGTAGATGTTGCTCGTTTTGTTAAAATCAACATTCTAAAACCCGAATTTAATCAAGTGAAATAATATGATACACAGGAAAACTGCTCATCATCACATTAGACAAGTTGGAATCAGTTCATCGTTGGCCTTTTTGCTTAATCAATACCATAAATGATCATAATAGCTTTGTCATATTTTAAGATCCTGACAATAGAATATGAGACAGAAACAATCTTTCTCTGCCTCATTTAGTGTTCCTAATGGCATTTGCAAGATTGTGCTGCATTTCAAATAAAAAACACCCAAATGAGAGTCTCGAGCCACTAACGCAGCTGTCAATCACTGATCACTATTCTGTTACTTTAATGTACATTTCTCACCAGAAATCTTTCCAGAAATAAATGTAACGACCTGGACACCATGTTGAAAACCGTCCAGCCAAAACCAAGCACTGCCCACCAGACTCACTAAAATGTGTTTGTGAAAACATTTGAGGCAAACGCAGTCACAGAGTCTTGATTCAAATTTGATCAGCACTGTCTCGTTAGACAGTTTGATCAGAGTTCATGAGCTCCACAAACGGTGGTTGACATCAGAGACTCGCCTGCTCTGACTGGTTGTTTTTCCTTCAGGCGCGGTGAAACCTTGCAAATGCCATTAGGAGCCATTTTATTTGTATTTTTTTTTACAGATTATTGTCAGTGACAGTTTGAGCACATGACAAAAAAGTTTTTCTAAAGGTTACCAACTGTAGCTTTATTTAGTTCTCAAAAATGACATTTAATTGTCTTTCCATTAACTAATGAATCAACTAAATGTTTCAGCATTACAAGAAGTTCATGAACACACACACACACACACACACACACCCATACACGTACACACACACGTCTTGCTACTCATTTGCCATTCCACACACAGAGAGCAATAATAAGAGCTGCCACTCTCCTCCGCTGTTAGATTAGTAAGATCTGACTCTTTCTGAATCATTCCTTCATTTGCCCGTTGCGTCCACTGAGCCTCCCTTGTTAAGATGCGAGAGGTCCTCATTACAATGTGCGCTCCTCCTAATTGCGCCGCTGTGAGTAAAGAATTGATCTGTTGCTAATAGGAGAAGAGGTGGCCACGGGAAAATGACGAGCTTGACTGGTCGGCCTTCGATTTCTTTTTTTTTTTTGGTGGCAATTCTCATTAGCGCTGACACGGGCGCGCCTCGGCAGCCTCGAGTCAGCGGCGTGGCCCAGAATACTATGTCAGAGCTCCACGGACGCTTTGCAGGCTCCAGGTGATTCTAACCAGGCCGAGAAAGGAGCCGGCACATGGACAGGGACTAATTATGTCCCTTTCAGAACCACTGGCTGCACTACAGGAGAGCCCATCACAAGGGGAGTGGGGGGGTGCTGCATTGGCTCGATCCGTACGCTCTGGAAAAACACGTAGCACGCTTCCACATAGGTGCATAAATGCGACTGAACACTGGCATGAAAGGAAGATGTGATTATCAGGGATAATCAAGCATTCACTCTCCTCATGTCGAAGTAAAAGGCAGTGTATGGTAATGAGGTGGGTGGGGGGTGGGTGGGGGGGGGCGGTGTGCGACTGTAGCAGGCTCATAATCCACAGAATCACTCCATGGTCACTCCTCCAAAAAACGAGTCACGGAAGCAATGAACACACATTTAAGGAGGATTTATGACTCAGACACATTGCTAGGAGGGTTAAGCACTTGTTTTATGACTGGTACGATAAGAGGAGATATCAGCCTTTTTTTATTTTATGTGTGACACTTATAACCGTGAAAACGCCTATTTTCTTCCTGCGACGAGTCTGCTTATGCTCATCGAGGTGTGAAAGTCTCCGCGGGATTTAAAAAGCTGGGTGCATTAAAAAAGATTCGATGAATGCCTAAATGTAGAAAATTATTTTAAATATTCATGACAGAGGTTCGAAAGCATATCGCATCGAAATCAGCGATCAGCAAAACATCAAGCGGGGTGTGTTTAAGTGTGAGGAACGCGCGAGTGATTGTGTCGGCGTATTTATGCACAAGTGTGGTTTTGAGTGCCTCCAGTGTGTCAGTAAATTTTCTTTGAGTACACCGCTGAAACCCACTGATACACTCGGGCAGAGAGACTTTATCTCCCTCCTCACACTGCGGTGTCTGGGCCCCGGCCATTCTAGCATGATTGACAGACCTCGATCTGGACAGCCAGGATTAAACCTATCAATCACATAAAGCTCGGAGACAAAAAAAAAAAGGAGAGAGAGAAAGGAAGGAGAAAAAAAAAATCAGGGCAATAAATTCAATTGAGAGCACGGGGAGAAAATTGAGGTGAAGAAATATAGAAGGCCATTACCGGGCTATAGGGCTGTAGGAAAGTGAGGCCTTGACGGATTTAGTTTCAGACCACTCCATAAATTCATATCAAATGACTGCAGGAGTGAAATATCAGTGAGGTTACTGTAAACCCTTTGTGATCTTTTAGGTAGAATTGTTCTCAGTCAAGGACAGCCCTTACAAGGGAAGTATTAAAGTCCTCTGAATAACAAATCAACATACAATAGGTAGTATTTTTAGTATCGCCTTAGAGTACATTTTCATTTATGAACATTTCCTGTTTATCTCCTGTTGACTTTGCCGTGTGCACAGAGGTCGTGTGCGGATAGGGCACCGTTTGTGTTTTTCCCCTCTGCTCAGGGACCAATACTCACGTTTTATGGTTAGTTCCCCATAATTGGACACTCCAACCCCTTTGTCTGAGTGGACGATGCAGCGGTAGCGGCCCGAGTCGCCCTTGGTTGTGTTCTCTAGATCGAAAGTGCCTATGAAGCGCCGATTGTTCCAAGGTTTAGTGGCTTTCATCGGGGCCTCCCGTCCACCGATGCCCTGTTTGGAACCGAGACAAAACACAAAAGTGAGTGCACAAAAAAATGGAGAGGCTTTATAAGCGAAGTGGCCCGACCTTGTGTGTTTCACAGAACTCTAGTCGGGTGTACTTTGTTGTCTCTTCTCGCGCACATTTGTTTGTGTCCTATCGTTCCCATCGGTGGCTGATAGCAGGAATCCATTCATCACGCAGGACTACGCACACACAAACACAAACACACAGTGGGCTCTCCCCAGCTGTCACCCCTCACAGCAGGCAGATGGGGGACATTTGTTCATTAGAAATATTTCTTCATTACTGTCATCGGGGGACTTCACTTAATGTTTGTTTTCCAGCTCCGGTGCTAATGAGGACGTGTTTGTTAAAATGATGGAGTACCTGGCAGAGGACCTTTACCCGGCGCCGTGCTCCCACTGATCACATGTGTGACAGCGTGCTTAGCAGCAGAGCCGGCGGGGTTATGTCTGCCAGATGCACTACCTTCGCCCGCTCAGAACAAGGTCAATTCAAGACCGCTGTGCAGCTCAGTCGTGCCGGATATAGTACACAGCATTCTCCGAGCCGACATCTATATAGGTTAAGACCGTACCGCGGTGATCTGAAACAACTGTAATCCCTCGCCTCACAGACACAGAGGTCTCTGGGAGGCTGGGGAGCGGGGGCGATCTCAAACACAAGGGCACAACAAAGCAACGCCGAACGCCTTCGCAGGACTTGTCGAATGATGACTTTAATTATGTACAACTACAACAGCTACTTGTGTTCCCTGAAGCTAACGTTAAAAGGTGACTGTTACATTTGGTTCTATGTAATTATGGGTGAACATGTTTAAAACGACCACGTTCTTTTTGCTAGCCTCTGCATTTACTGAGCTGGATCCAAACAATGCAAGTTATTAAACAGGCCCTATTACATCGGTGTCTCAAAGTAGTATGGGTTGTTCTGTAATGTGAATTTATATTTTGTGTGTTTTTGGTGTATTTTATTGTTTTTGGTTGCCACCAGTGGTATCCAGAGCCATAAAAAGGTTGATAGATGTCAAAATCTGGCCTGATTTTACTTATTTGTTAACCATTCCAGTTGCTATCACCAACAGATATTCATCTTTAACATGACCCATCAAAGAACTTGCTAAATTCAATGGCAAATGCTAAATTTCTCATTTTTAAAGAAGACATACGCCTGCAGCTTTCTTCAACAACAGTAGCGCTGCTCATCAGAGGATTCCATACTCGGACTGATCTGTTCACTCATACACATTCACTTCCAACACTGACTCCACCCTCTGATCTACCCTTTCATCTAAAGCATCTGTAAAGTAGAGAAACAGATCTCACCTGAAGCCAGAGGCGGAAATTATCCCTTTTGCGTCCATTGACGGTGCAGTGAAAAGACGCCGACTGTCCAGCGTTGACTTCCACCCCCTTTATGGTCAGGAAGTGAGGCGTGTTCACTATGAAGAGAAAAAAGAAAAGTTATCAAAGAGTACAGCCTGAGATGCACCATTCAACCTCCCTAAAATGGTTTTGGACTTAATCACAATTAAATCACCAGCACGTGGGTCTAGAGTAGCAGCTCAGCAGCTGCATGATCTATGCACCTGTGTGCCGACTTCTATGCCAAGATTTGTATGCACAATTGGAGAACTGAGGTTAGGTTTGAATGAATGGAGCTTTTTACTATCTGATAGTCCAGCATCGTTTCGTGGAGAAGTTTTCAGCGAAATCCTTGAAATGAGACAACAGAGGCAGTTCTTGCTCCTACACCAAACATCAGGCACCTGCATCCTTTCAATGATTGAGGGGATTTTTTCAAAAAGTATTATTCCTTTTCTCCAACTGATGCATACCGACTGGAAGGGTCCACAGAAAGTAACTTAGTGTATGTGGAACGGTTTTGATTAGTGCTGCTTTTCCCCGCATAGAAAAATAGGGCAATTGTGGAGCGACCTTGATTCAAAACATAACCAAATCTCTAAAGGCTTGGCAAAAGCTAATTCTATCACTTTCATCATCAAGACTTTCACTTCTATTAAATATTCCACAAACCTCCTCTTTGAACTACACTACACCTCCGAACTTTGTCTTTTTCAATCCATCCAGTGCCAAAAAAGACTTAAGAATTATATTTTACCCTATTGCTAATGTCTGTCATGATGCACAGAGAGGAAGTCCACCCGGTGGCGTAATCACACCTTTGTGCTAGATATTCTGCATCGTCTTATAAGCAACTGAATTGTCTGCGCTTCGCCGAGTAGGCGCTCTGATCACATTGTGTATCACTCAAAGAAATCCCAATTGCCAGTGAGCAGCTCATTGATCCCCTCGTACTTTTGCCCATTTAAACATTGATCACGTTGCGAGGGCCTCATCGATTTACTCAAATACATTTATATGCAACACCTATCGCCATATAAATCCATCTTATTGACATAACATTTGTAGGAATTCAGCTGCTCTCAAATGGTTATCAGGTCATTAGCGCTCGACAATCAGAGCGTGATACCTCATCTATGAGCGGTAAAGTAGAAATCAATTGATGAAAACCGGCATGCTATCGATTTGGATTTAGACTGTAGTGTGTGAAAACCTTTGTATAAACTTAAGGAGTGCCTTTGTGGACTAACGTGACTCTGTGCTTAAAAAGCACAGACATGACGAATCTTGAAGAGCCCTTGATCCTTGTTCTCCCTCGGCAGCAGCCAAGCCCCAAAAAAAAAAAAAAAATCTAAATATGCTGGTGATTACATGTTCATTAGCTCCGCGGCACACTCTGAAGTGCTTATATTCAGCTAGGGTAGCAGGACTCCCAACATCTGAGAGATGAGTTGGCTTTGCTGAATATCCTTGAGGGAGAGAGAAAATGGTGGAATCGAAACACAAGCAGCAGCAAACTGTATGGTGCTATTTGTTTTTTGCCCCCCCCCTTTTTTTGTTGCACTTCCTCTCCCATCGCTCAAAGGACAGATTTCACACAGCTACTCCAACATTAAATCCTGAACACACATCAGCATGTCAACTGTATGCTCATAAATCTTCGGGGAGTTAGGAGGAGGGAGGTTTACACTTTAGATTGACTGTAGCGCACTCTCCGAAGGCCTTTTGTTTGACTGGGAGGCCTTGAATGGAACAGCGATACAGGTATTTGGGAGGGTGTCATGGAGAGGACAATGAATGTTTGATGATATCCTTTTATGGTGAAGGGGGGGAAAAAAAGGACTTACTGCACTGGTGGCCCTGGACCACGACGTCTTTGATGGCCAGCAAGCCGCGCTGCCCTGAGGTTACGGCTTCAAACACAATCTGAGGAGGAGAGGAGAGACTCATAACACTGGTGATAAATGGGCACATGTCTTCAGATGACACTTGAGTGAGGCTACCCCCCGTGTGCACAGAGGAGTCCAGCTCCTGCTAATGCGATCCGCTCTTCGCTGGGGCTGCAGCTGGTCTTACAGCTGCAGGCCCCTGACATTATTTCCACAATATGTCACGGTTGATAGGTGTTATGACATGCAAGTGTTAAATTAAGTTTGAGCCCTGAGACGATTAGCAAACAGCCTGGGACACACACAGTGTACAGGAAGAGACACCGCTGAGACATCTTGCCCTTAAAGATATTGTAGGTGAATGGGATTTTGTTTGTACGTTTTGAAAGTTCCTACTAGTCTTTCCAACGTCCTTCTAAACTACTAGCTGGTTTTAAACTACAGATTTACTAAATCACATGCTATTAAAGCTCAGGAAATGTATTAGCCGGTGCAAAATCTATAAATCTGTTTCTAGGAAACATCGGTTTCCAAAAATACAAAGCACTCAAATGTGTAAACAGGAAGTCACTTCCATTATAACGGCAGGCCAGATTCCAATGCGTTCCAATTTTGTGACGCATTGATCGTTAGGCAAAGCTTTAAAAAAAGCTTACAAAATGTTACTTTGGTAGTGAAAGTAGTTATTGTTAACTTTATTTTTCAGACCTATTTTATTAGAGAAATGGTGCAGAAATGTCAACGGTCGATACCTCAAAACCTGACGAATGGAAACATGAGGCCACTAGAGGCAAGTGTGAACATATGTGAATACATTCTGTATGTTGCCTTAAACAGTTGCTCTGCGTCTAGTGTTACTTTGACACGTTAGTTGCCGAAATCAAGTCCAACTGTGCCGTGCTGGACTAACGTGACCCTATTTTAAGGGCCAATTTCTCCAGAAAAACAAATGGTCCGAGGCCTTACGGAGGGCGTGTCCCGGCAGAATGTCAGAGTTATGCACTCGCTGGTCTACACTGTGATAAAAAGGGAAACAGAATGCTGGTCCCTTCCCAAAACTAGGGTGTGGTACGGAGCGCCAATAAACCGCCACACGCGCTGAGACGACACATGTTTTGCATTCCATTATTGCCTAAATATAAGCCTATATCTCCCAGTGAATGGTGTATATATTAATGAATGTCCCATATGTGGTCTCACACTGAAACCTATGTGCTGCTAGCTGTAGCTAGACCACACACACACACACACACACACACACACACACATCTCTGAGATTCCTTTTGTAGCCTGGGAATGTGGAGGCGGAGATAGTTACCATTGTCATCTGGGGAGGCAGGATGCCTTCAGATAAGGCCGTCTAATTATAAATTTCTTTTTTTGTCTCTATGAAATATGAAAGTGAACGTCTTGGGTGCCAATTATGGCCTCATTACGGGCTAATTTAAAGGAAATTAAAAGGCCAACCACTCCATATATCGCCACCAGACAAATGAACTAGCCCCCCGCTCTCTAATTGAAATCCTTTGTTTGTGTTACAGACATCAGTCAGCCTGCCTAATAGCTGTGATATAATTGATTCCAGCATCAATGATAGCGCGGCGCATAAACTGGCATGACCCACAGGACGGAAAATATTCACATGGGACAAAAAGCACTTGATGTCACGGGGAAAGGGTTCACCGTTCTCATTTGTCGGAGAGACACGCGGTGAACCCAGTGTTCAATGTCTACATCGCCACACTGGCGATCCCTAAGGGACTCGGCTAAGTACTACATTACAGCAGGATTGATTAGCTCTGTCATAGGCTCTACTGTATTGAAATCAAGATAGATGAGGACATTTGGGTTTTTCCTCTCTCACTGCTACACATCATGATAAATAATGGTTGTTCAACTTACGCACAGTCGAATGTGCAGAACACATTTAGACATATTGCATATGTAATATTATAGCTTTTTGTCACAGCGTTTTTAGTTTTCTTTTGGAAAATGCATAACAATCTCAATTAAAAGTTTTAGGGATGACCTGACAGAAGAGTAATTATCCAGCGGCGGAAAGGCCTGAAAAGCCTAACCGGTAATTAAAAAATAATTTCCAAGTATCAGGTGGCTTCCCTTTGACGATTGCGTAGGTTACTGTGCAATTAAAGATACCTATAATTAGTGCCATGTTGTTAATTAGTGGCAATATCAAGCATTGGCTTCCCCTTTTTCCCTTCGCTGAGGAGTGGCGCTAAGATCATTAGCGTCCTCGCATCGTCCCATGTTGTCAGTTCGGGGTCTGGAACAATTACAAACAGAGACAGACCTTCCGCTGGGGTTTGAAAGGCAACAGATGCGGGGAATTTCCCCGAACACCCTGGAAAAGCATAAGACAGGATTTTTTTCCTAAATGCTCGCCCCACGGCAGAGATCTGCCACAAACAACGTGTCAAAATGTTCAAGCGTCACTGATCCTAAATAACAGTCCAATAGCAGTTTTGTTTGAAGGTGTTGATGTCAATGAAGAAACAGCTAAAGTCAAACCTCTCAAATACAAGAAGCAGCATTTCAAACACAAACTAATGCATTTTGGTCGGTACGGCTATGCGTCATTATGTCACATCGTCTCCATCGTGTTTCCTTTTCTTCTCTTTCTTTCTTCTTTCTGCTGCACATGTGACTCATTAAGGCTTCCTATTTGGCTTCAGTGAAAAGCTCAACAATGTCCCTTGTTAAATAAGCTATCAGGGTGGCTATGAGGAGCGAGCGGGAGGACTCCCCTCAGCTCCTCTAGGGCTAGGCCATAATGAAATAATTCACAAAGGGAACATCTCACAGTGGGAGGTTAAGGGTCTCTCTGCATCAATTAACATTTGGTGGACTCCAGGAACAAGCCCGGCAAAGACTAATAGCCAGGCAAGTGTGAAATCACCTTGCCCCCGCCAGCAGTCATGTGCATTGGTAACTGAAAATGAGTTTTCAGAATTGGAAAAAGAGAACTGTCTCAGATGTGAAGAGAGAGCAAACAGATTACCATGGATACCGGCTTAGCAAGTGTTTGGACCACCTTAAATAATAAAATTGTCTTGCTCCACCCACTGAATAGGCTTTTATGACTTTGGCTTTATAATAAAGGTTCGCTTACAATGAGCAACCTAGTTTTGGGGATATTAGGCAGAAGGGAGCTGAATAGAGATGACGCATCCTTACCTGGTAGAAGTTGGGCCAGTAGGTGCTGATGGCCAGTTCGACCTGTCCCCAGGAGCGAGTGGCCGGACCCGACACGTTCCAAACAGGCATCCCCATGGGACTGTTGTTTTCTTTGATGTAGACATTTAGGTGTCCTGGGTGGCTGTTGTCTCTGCCTCCTATGTAGTAGTGGAAGGTAACGCAGTGGGTGTCGTTCTCCCTCAGCTGTGGTGTCAGCAGCAGCGCCTTCTGGCCCGCAAATCTTCCGGAGGTGTTCATCATCATGAAGGCTGAACCTGCAACGTGGACGAGAGAAGTCATGAGTTGAGGAGATTATTCAAACGGCGTCAGGTGAGGAAATATCAACGGTTGTTGTTTTCCTATGCTGCTGTGATTTCAACTCACCTACTATCAGAGCTAAGATGTGAAAATATCTCTAGACTTTTTAGTACATTTAAAACGTGTTTCTGGTGGAGTAGACACCCACGGAGCTCTATTAAACAGCAGTCATGAGTGAATTTCAAAACCTTTAACCAGTTTGCCATGTGTTTTCCATGGATCTGACCCCCCACATCTCTGTTTTACATATATGCGTGCTCACCAAAACTCGTCTTTTTTCAACACATTTTAGACACATTTGGACTAACGGTGGAAGAGATTGCACACAATCTATGTGAATGTTATGTTAGACTGTTAAACAGAACATGATGCTGTGATAGTCTACCAAACACAGACATACATACTTTTATACGTAATGTTTATTATTTTAAATATTTCTCACATTTTCACGCTCTTTTTAAAACTTGAGCTCTGTGTTTTAATTGTAAAAACTTAAAAAGGTATTTGAAATTTGAAATTCAGAGCATTGTTATAGCAGCAAACAAGTGTTAGCTATGTAAAGACACAGTGGAGTGGAGATGTAGAATTCGGATCAATTGTTGGCAGTTTTATTATGCAGACAAAAAGGTTGGAGAGCTTTACACAAATATGCAATATTCACCAGAATGATCCTATAAACAATTCTCCCATAGAGGTGACAATCCCTCAAACACAGATGTGCTCTGAATTTGAAATGCAGCACCTTTACCCACAAACTGTTGAGCTTCATATTGTCGACAGTGAGGTCGAAGCAAATAACAGAGTCATGTAATGCATCGTTACAGAAAGATGCCAAAGACTAACACTCTTGTGTTTTATCACTGGCAACATGAACTGGCAGGACTCATCCCATAAGAGTGTGCAGAACGCAGGTAAATGGCTGTGAGGAGACCTTTTCTATTAGCGCTGATCATTCGAGCATGTGACCCTTAATGAGACAATGCTCTTATCTTTGGATTGATAGAAACTCTGTTATGATTATCGTTTGTCAAAAATACAAAGACCCCCCCAAAAAAAAAAAATCGTAAAAACACTGGGTGTTTGAGAGGAGTGCGTTTGCCCCTCAATGACAGCGAGAAGGGAAATGATGAGAAATCAATAAGTTAAAATCTATTTGCCAACCAAGCCCCATTTAGATTTTATCGCTGTGGTTCAATATTAAAGGTTAATCTAATTCTCTCCCCTCTTGCCAATAAAACACAAGTGAGAATTATTGTATTGGCACGGTGTCAAGGATATGCAGAACACATTCTATTTGTCATCATCCTATTTAGCTTGGCTCTGTAATGAGATGGCACAAATCGTAACGGCTTTTGAGACGCGGCCAAAAAGACTCCGTTTATGTTGAAATACGTTTTCTTCCGGAGGTGCCGTAATGATCGGAAGGCACATTTTTGCTTAGAGGTGAGACAAACAACCTGTTGGCGTGAAGAAAAAAAAAACAAGGCAGAGCTGAACCGCAGTGGCTATAAATCTTCGTCATTAAATGTAACATCTGATGATTCGCTCAGATATGGCGTCAAAAAAAAAGGGTGAATAACGCAGACTAAATCAGCGGGCTCGGTCCCCGAGCGTGTCAGCCGAGCAGCCTCTAACAAAACCCTATTTGTTCCATCAACGACTCGAGCTTGCCCACTTGTCTTGTTGTGCTGCACTTGTAACGCTCACCAATTCCATCTGTCTCCAGCTTCAGATAACGAGTGGGGGTTCTGTCATGTTTACACAATGAAAAAGGAGGAGAGGGAGCCGAGGAGGAGGAGGAGGAGCAGTGAGTTGTGGTGACACAGGGTCAGCCTCCTTGCCTTTGTGTGTCAGGTGGAAGCTAGTTGTTGTTTTTTTTTAACAGGTTTTGGATTACATGAGCATCACATCACATGAGGGGCTGCATTTAAATGAACTAATAATCACCGGGGCAACCATGTTACAGTGCTGGGCAGACGACGCAAGTTAAATGTATAATATCCACATTAGTTGAATATGTGTGCCATATGAGAGTGGCTTGCATTAGGATCTGATCAATTCTCATTGATCAAGAAAAAGAGCAAATTGATATTTTTTGGAGGAATTTGAGGACCATATTTCGATAATGTATTACGAGAAATGTGCATTCAGCAGAATCTCACTTTTGTGCCCCTCAGCTCCGTTACAGCCAAGATGGTGGCAAAATTAACAAAACTGGGTTTTATTCGTCTCCCATCACGCTTCAGTTTAGTGCACCATAACATATCAGAATGGAATTCAAGGTGAGACTAAACTTTACGATGGATGTCAGAGCCGTGGCAAGGGCCTGCAACGGACAAGGTAAGGCCTTTTTTAGCCAACTATGGAAATGCATTTTGCTACTTAAGCTGCTGTTTATCTTTTGTGACCCTTACCAGTCGGTTATTAAAAGTGAGTCAGCAGTTAATGACGGTATAGTAGAGACAATAGAAATTATGAGTCACTACCATAAGAGGTCCTTGAGCATACAGTCATAAATGAGCATCGGCTGATTAGTTTATGGGATATTTATGCCTGCGTAGAATCCAGTGTTCAGACTAGGGCTGCACAAAAAATCGTTAAAAAATCGCGATCTCGATTCACACTTACACGTGATCTCATTTCTACACACGGCGATTCTGAAGCATTTTATATCTCGAGCGGCATCACAAATGCTCCTATTTCCTTCCGGATTTTTTGAAGCGCCCCAAACGCAGCACTGCCGCCCCTCAACCTATGGTAAAGCGTCTTTACGACACGTGATTCAGTGGAGGAAGCCGCCTGCAGTTGAGTGTTTGGAAAGAGTGAAGGTACGTGTCCACAGGCAGTGGTGTTTCCCCGTGGCCCATTCATTGCGCCGGGCTCGACTCGCCGCCTCGGGAACGCTCGCAAAAATCTTCTAAACTGAATGTTGTTGATCTAAAATAAAGACAGATTCAGTAACTGCATAGCTTATTTCTCGCTTAAAATGTTTTCAGAAACACCTTTCGGTGAACTATTTCCGTGAAATAAGAGAAAGTTTCCAAACGAGCCGCCATGTTGGTCTGTGTGAACTCCGGAGCAGACAGGACAGCTGTGGAAGCGATCGTCCAATCAGGTGCAGCCATGAACTGTACGCGTGATTGTATGAAGGAGAGCGCCTGTCAATCATCCTCTAGTGGCAGCCCACCAAACGTGCAATACTTAAAAATGTTTTTTTTTTTTTTTTTACTTTTGTAAAAATGACTTATCTTCCAATGATAGAACTACTACTATGCCTCTGACAAAGCAACAAACGTTTTTTTGTTTTGTTAAAGTTCATCAGTGCAATAAACATTTTGTGGAAAAAATCGTGCAAGAGAATCGTGATCTCAATTCTAAGCAAAAAAATCGTGATTCACATTTTTTCCAGAATCGTGCAGCCCTAGTTCAGACTATGTATGACAGTGTACTAGTTCAGTGTATTAAACCGCATGTTGGTTTGGAATTTTGTCAGTTGATGGAGCTTTCCCAGTTGTCGTGGAGATATCTATATATACCCAATTGTGAAACTTACTGAGCAAACTCCATCCACTGAGGGAGGGAAAAAAGACAGTTTGGGCGTCTTTTTCAGCAAATAAATGCCTAATTATAATAGATAAATAAAAAACAGTGAAAAGTGTTTCAATAGTTTCCGTGACAACATTAGTGCGGTTTTACCATGAATGGTTTTACTGTATCATTTGTGGCTTCCCCTTGTTACATATTGCCCTGCACAGCACAATCACTCTGTTGTGATGCGCTACTGTGAGCAGCACACTGTTGTTCTCCCAGAGCTTTTTAATGTATTATTCTCTTTCAGTTTGTCTCTGATACAAGTGTCGAGGCTAATTATTTCGGAGGCCGATGCAGGAAGTTGTGTAAGGTACAGTACACGTGGAAGGGCAGGGGATGAGTCGACCGAGACACCGGTTTGTCCAACCTCAATCAGCTGCCTCCACACGAGGGCCGGGAGGTCTCTTTAATAACATTCAACCATCTGCTCAGGCACCCGGAACATTTTGGGGTTTTATCCCTTTGAGGCATCAGCAACCCTCGGTGTGATGCGAACCAGCACTAATAATCAGTTGATGAATTGTTCAGTTGTAGCTCATGTTACAAAGACAAAAGATGCTGGCACTTCTGGTTTTACTCTATGATTAAAACAGGCTGTTTACTTTTCATTTCAAAACAGCCATGTTGTGACAGTGTTGCGCATGAGATTTATGCACAGCACTGCCTCGTTGATAATTAGAGATGAAAATATCACATCCCTCAAGCGGCATTTGTACATTTGTTTTACTACAACGTTGATGAAATATTAATAAAACAACAGGTGCATTGTAAGTAGTCACTCTCAGCTTTATAAAAGCTTAATGCACGCTGAAAAAACAAACTTGTACGATTTAGTTTACCACTTAACTGAATATTTGTGAAGTATCACTATATTTAAGTTAGAAATTATATTTATTTACAATTATTAAGTATGGTCAATTTAAGTTTTTCAGAGATCCATCACTTTCATCAAACTATTATCTGTAATATTTACCGTTATTTAGTAATTATGTAGATTAAGATTCTTTTTGTTTGTTTGACAGTTTCAGTTCCTTCCTGTTATGCACTTGTTGTTAATGTCTGGCTGCTTCGGTTTACGTAAGTGGTCCGGGTGGAGCTAGCCGGTAATGAAGTTCAAGAGAGTCTCATTTTGGTGTATGCCAACCTCAATAACAAGCACACTCTCTGGGCACAATCATCATGTTCCCTTGGTCTCATCCCATTGGCTTAAAGTTCTCTGGCTGGCTCTGATTGGACTTTGTAACCAGGAAGTGGTGAGATAAACAAGTGGATGAGGGAGACGAGATACTGGGAGGTGTAACTTTCAGCCAATCGCTGACCTCCTTTATACTTTGGTCCCGCCCCCTGAGCTGTCAATCACAACAGATCCAAGACAGCTGCTGGGCCGAATGTTATTACGCCTGGAAAATAAGCGTTTTACAAGAACTGAATTTCAAACTCAAATTTGAGCTAGGAGGAGGATTTTAATGAGGTGAGTTTTAACTAACCTTGACAAATATTAAAATCACACAACTTCGGTAAACACAGTCGAGGTTTATGTAAGCTAGGTGGCCGATGACAACGACGTGTGAGTAATTCTCACTGTCCAACTCAATTGAGGAAGATGACAGAAGAACACCGATTGTCATTCAGGTTCGATGTTCTTAGATCCTAATGACCACATACTCTGCAGGACCTGCTGCACCATGACAGCCTAATTAGCCAGTGAGACTAAGAGCAAATTATAATGACACTGTGTTAGTGCTGTGCTAATGTGGTAGTGATGCACAAGTACGCTTTCTCCCCCCCCTCCCCCTTCTTTCTCTATCTCTTGTTCCTTAACAATGGCGCGTTCAAGACCAATTAAAAATAGAGAGCTCTCGGCACATTCAAGGCCCGTCTCAGCAACGCCGCAAAAGGCCAGGGCTCGGCTATTGTCTGAGATATTCCGAAGAACAAATTTATTATTATTCCAATGTATGCCACCTTCACCTCCCATTACAATGATGGCTGAACATGGAGAGGTGGGTATGAAAAAAGAATTAGTAAAAAGATGAAATGTTCCTGTCGCGGACGCCACATACATTCATTTTTTGCTGTTCTTCAGAAATGAAGGGCACATGGTGACATAGAAATTTCATCACATTGGAATATTTGAGACATTATTAACAAGGACACTGTGTCTGAATGAGGGCTGTTGCATGGAATATATTGGTTATCAGACAGCTTTGTTGTCAGTGGTCGTGAAAAAATAAATGCTGGTCAAAGTAAGCGTAGAGGATGGGTTACATTAACAGAATAAAAAAAGGGAGGAAAATCATCTTTATGGGAATCTGACATAATTTCACCCACAGACAGGGTACTGTCTAATCCTAGTCATCAAAGTATATAAGCTGAAGGTATTTAGATTAATTATCGGTTGATTGATGGTCTGAGCGGAGGATATAATTTGCAATAATGACTGGTGCTCATTATTTCTCCTCCACTCAGGTCCTGAACTCTGTGAAAATCATTATGTGTGGGGGGGAAATCAGAATGAAGGGGCGCTCTTTAAACCCAAACCCTCCAGGTCTCATTTGCTAATAAAATTCACAGAGGTCACCACCGCAGAAAAGCATGGCCGCCGCTTCGGAAATGTCAATGAAGACGGGGCTATTCTCGCCGCCTGCCACCAATCAAAAATGCTCTCGCTGTGAGGGTTAGGCTCTTAATGTGAACAGCCGTGGCCCCCGCTCAATTTCCCAGAACTTTCCCCGTGTCCTTTGAAACATGAAAGCTGATAACGTAACACTGAATAAGTTTGGGCTCTCCATATGAAGGACCTGCCAGGTTTCTCTGACGGTGTCAAACAGATTCACCCGGAACCTTCCATCATACGGTACGCGCTTCAGCCCCGTCATTTCAGTCAGATGCAACAACTGACCCTTATTATGTTCCCTGACAGCATCCTTTGTTGCCGTGTGTCAATCAACAGCGGTTCTTAATGGCTTAATATGTCATCTTAATATGCAGTACGCACTAGCGGCGCTCCGCTGCAATAAATGGGTCATATAATGGCCCATTTGCCTAATACAAACCCATTACAAAACAGAACATGTCTATGTGAGTCACCTCGCTGCATCATTAGCCTTAATTGTACATACCACGCACACTAATGGGACGGTATGCAAATAAGTCCTCCATCATGACGGTGCAACGTGCCTTCATAATCCCATTTATAGTTTTGTTGCTCAGACCACGCAGAACGGAAGATCGCAGTCCGTCATCCATTCCTATATTCATTCATAATTCAGGAATTGATCAACATTGTATTTTGCTGTTTTGTCCCCTAATCATATAATGGGGTTTCTCCTTAACCTCACAACCTTGCCAAACGCTGTGCAAGGTGTGATTTTCACACAAAGTTGCGAATGGCTCAAAAGCAATTAGCTTATTTCCAGAAGACAGGGCCCCTCCCTCCTCGGCAGCAAATCCATATCTTTTTTGCTGATGTGATTTTAAATTCTGATTAAATTTCTGACGTCCTTCATCCAGTGGGTGTTCTCTCCGCTCCTATTTTAAGCGGCCGCCGCTCAACCAAACAATGCCGCAAACACTCAGCGGTCCAGGGTAAGCAGAGGGGCTTTGTCGATTCATTACCTCCTGATTGAAATGGTCAAAAAGGTGAAGTGTTTGACGTTTGCCAAATGATCGGCCTTATCCATACGCAGCAGCTGCACTTCAAGAAAAGGCAAACCATCTGGGTTCAAGAGGGAGCCGACATTTGCATAAACGCATTATGAACCTGACAAGAAAGAACCGGAAAAAGAGAAGATCACCGTCACCCTATGAAGCACCTCATTCTGCCAATCCGTCACCATTGTCTCAGCGTCATTATCGACCAAGGCCATGCTATCAAAACAAAGACCTCCGAGCAACAGTGAAACAAAAACATTTTCTCTCCCACAACGTATTTAGAGGAGACATTTAAGAATACAACAATAAGTCATTTAGCTGGAGCTGCTTTCACTATTGTACCGAGCATAATACAGAAAAACCCTAATTAATCTCAGTTAGAAGACCTCCTCTCCCCTCCTCCTCTCGCCATTATTCCCCCCAACGAGTCCCAGAGGAGAGTCAGGGAGCAGCAGTCGACTGCTGGCAACATCCATGACACCATCGGAGAAGAAGCAGCCTCTGCACCAGCTGGGGCTCACTTAAAAACAGCTCCCTTCTTAATGACATCTGGACGGCACCACACTGTAAACTTTCTCACCGAGCTCCATCCATTCCTCTTTAAGACTACTCGGGGTTACCTATAAATCAGGCCTTTTTGATACATATGTCTTTGATGCCACTGTGGTCATTTTCTCTTCAAATAATACGTGATCCAAGCCGTCATCTGACAGAAGTGCATCCAGCTCCATTCTGGAATGCTGAATGAGCGGCGTCATGGCTCAAACGGTTTTATTATCATTGTCTGGGGCCGATGAGGCCTATTGGTAACAACAGGACTGACAGTGAGGGTCCTGCCGGTGGGGGTTTCTCCAGTTGGCTCGGGAGAGAGAGAGGGAACACACTGGGGAGAGCCCGAGCAGACACGCAGAGAGCCTCAGAACTGGGCTGTGCCACCCTAAAGGAGCCAAAGCATGCAATCAGGGCTGTGTGGAGGGATAAACAAGACGACTCGCCGTCCAGACGTAGCAATTAGGTGGGGACGGATTGTCGTAAACAACTGAGAGTTTCAGGCACCGCTTGTGACCAGAGGGCTTGTTTTCTTGGTTGCGATTTCACTTTCCGTTTTTGGTACCCATTTATTTACATGTTGGGATGGAATTGGGGCCAGTTTGGTCTTTTGTGGCAGTATTAGCTTTGTAGGAGTCCTGATCGACTTTTTGACACATGGTTTTGCAGGCAGATGATAGAGTGTGTGCAGCTTTTGAGTTTGCATGTGTTTAACTTTAAATATAAACAGAAAATTACATCATTGTATAATGAACCTGGGATATTTCTTTTTTTTTTTTTTTTTAAGGACTTCGGGTCTAGTCCAATTTTTCATACCGACAACTTCTTTTTGGCACCCCAATGACGGTTACGGCATCTAATTACAAATACTGGCGTTGAAACCCGACAGACGTCAGGACTGGCTAATTCTGTGAAAGCCCAGATTACATTTAAGGACATCTTATTTTACATCCAGTGCCAACAATTTTTTAAGTCTCACATTCTATAATATCGCTACGATATGTTATGGTTTGGGTTTGTGGTCATTACACTATGGTTTAGGTTGAAGTTAGGGTTAAACAACTATCGCATTTTGTTTAAAATAGAAAAAGTAAGTAAACAATTTTTAGCCACAAAAATAACCCCTCTCAATCATCACGTATGATCTACTAGAAGTGTGTGGTGATGGCTGTATCTTCAGTTTTTTAATTATCATTTTGCTGTGTTTGGAAATTCGCAAATAGAATTTGGACCCCACATGTAGGTGCTAACACCAGTCAATAAGCAGGGTATGCAGCCTGTTCTCATTCTCAGGTCAAACACCACTGCATTGTCACGCCCCTCAGCGTACCGAGACTCACAGACCACACAGAGAGAGAGCAGGCAGGCCACGGAAGGATGAAACAGGCAGGTTTGTGTGGAGCTATGGATTTATGTTTATTTGTGCTTAAGCAGGTAACCTAATGTTATGATTAATGGCTTTGCTCTCACTAGCGTCGACCCCTCTCTTCCTTCACTCTCTAGGTTGCTTGACTAAGGTCTCTCTCTCGCTCTCTCTCTCTCTTTCTCAATGTGTGTTTGCAATGTGACACATTGTACACACATATCATGCCTATAATAAACGTCAACTCTTAATTGCAGGACTGACAGATCACCAACTCCAGAGAGTCAAGCTACACTACCCTCATCTCTGCAGCCTTATTTTCCACCTCACTACTTATAAAGGGAGAACTACTTCCTGCATTGCCGTTGGATATAAATCATAACATGCTTTATCATCCAAAATGCCACACGATACTGGTATTGGAGTTTACAAGCTAGATGTTTAAAACCTCTGTAAGGATTTGATTTGCTCTGAAAACACATCCAGCTTATAATAATCATTTAAATCATGAATTCCCATCTGCATTAAGCACACCCCCCCTATTTGGACGGATACTGTCTACAATCAACCTCAAAAGTGTTTGAGGTAGCAATGCCTTCCGCTTCTGAACAATCTGTTCTGTGAGTATGATAAGGTCGTTTTGTCAAGAGTCGTAAGTACAGGTTGAGAGTGAGACAGCAATCAGAGGTGAGATAGCTTTTCCACCAGTGTGCCTTTCACCTAAATGCATTTCTACCCATCAACCCCCTCTCCGGTAGCCCTAAAACAATTTCAGCCGTCAAGTACACTACATTTCACATCCCTTTCAATGCGGTCAGAGAGGAGAGATCACAGTTCCGCGCGACAGGTTGAGTGCTTGCGCCGATAAATGTGAGAAAGCGCTGCAACCTGTTAATTACGCACAATTCAAGATGCGCAGGTAGAAAGCCCGCCTATCTGAAGGGTGCTCAGACTAGGAGGCACAATCAGGGACGCCACTTAACCAGACATGGGATTTTAATCAGATATGTTAAATTTAGACTGTGTTAATTTGTAGGTCAAGGCTTTTCCAGGTTTCGCCATGACCTTTTGCCCAGCCCCCGTGTGTCCCAACATTAATCAATTGCGAAAGAAAAAGCAGACACTCCCCCCCCCCCCCCCCCCCCCTCCCTCCTCCATAGAAAGTAATTTCTCTGGGGCAGCTCAACACACATCATTCTGATGTACACACAAACAGGTCTGGCACTGGCTGCTTAAAATTAGTGAGGGCCTGCTAATTAATTCCCCCCTCTGTCACTGGGGGGCCCAGTGCAATCTATCTGTGTTGCAGCCTTTGTGAGATTAGGCGTCAGATACTGGGAGGAAAACAATATCCATTAGTGTGCAATGCTACCTTTGTTATATTACAAAAAAAAAAGAAAAAAAAGAAAACGTCTTTCCATTAGTCTAATTCCTTAGGTGCCTTCTGTTTGGTGGTGGGGATATCTCTGCATTTCAAATCAAATAAAGAGCGATCAATGGAACGTTAAAGAGACAAATTGTGTGCGACAGACACAAAATGCAGGGAAAGCATTTTAATGAATTTCAATATGTGGCTGACGTAGAAAAAAAAATGTCTTTAATTAAAATGGATCTGGGTGGTTTGATATCAAATGTGGCTTTGTGTGACCGTCCCAAAGATTCTGTGGGGTTGATATACTCAGGTGGAAAGTACCGTCTGCTCTTTAAAATGCATGCTTACAATGTTAAATAGTATCAAAGTATGTCCATAAAAGTTCTAATCAATGTGTAAGTGTGTTTATAGTAGACTAACATTAAGTTGTTTTATAGTATATTCAGATTGTAGTCAGACATATAGCCTAATTGGAATAATGTCTCTCTCTCATGTAAACTCTTCCAATTCAGACGATACAATTCCATTCTGTGAAAAAAACAAGCCTCTGTCTCATGCAGAATACTGCTTCTTACATGGGAATAAAAGACAGTGTCAAGGGCTGGATTTGTCATTTCTCCTCTTTAAGAAGCCGGTGTCACCGTCCTTACCTGAGGGCATCCACGGATCCGATGAAGACTTCTCTATGGTATTGGCCTGCTCCCAGTCAAGGTCATCGTCTCTGCCTTGGCTGTAGCCACACGCCGCCAGCGGCTTCTCAAAGTTACAATCGCCTGTGACAAGAGGAAGAAATTCATATGGTTATACAGTTTTTTTTTTACCCCCATTAACTTGCTGTTCAAATGAATGAACATATAAATTAAATTCTCATCTTTTTTTTCACCCAGCGGTATTTATAATGCAATATGCCAGACAATGAGATGCATTTAAGTGAGACAGAGTGAAGGATTACTGTAGTAGGCGAGGCACAACATACATTACCGTCATTAGCAATATGGCAGTCCAATTCCACAATGACAAGTATGAAGTGTCCAAACTCTATCATCGTTAAGCGTTATGTTCCAAAACTGCACCACCATCGGGGATAAATTGATTTATTTTCCACACCGGCCGCAGAACTTTGCTGTTCATGCGCCCTCCACTCCACAGAGCCACTCTAATCCTTTTTACAAGCTGCTTGCAAAATGACAGCAAGCAACCATTAGGGCCGGGCTTCAACCAGGCTCGGCGTGTGATCGATTAATACAAATACTCCTTTATTCCTCGCACCTTAAAGGCCACACAGAGAATGTGAGTTGAGCTTTTTTTCTCCCCCCAAAGTGCTTTTCAATCCACTCATAAATCTACAAAAAAAAGAAGGCACGTCAGAATATGTGGCTGGAAAGGATTTTATATTGAGGTGAAATATTTGATGGTTTTTACACAGTGGGAGGTTGTTTTTAGAGCAGGCAGATGACTCTGAGCAGAATTGGACTAAATTATATTATGCTATATTATGCTATCGGATACATGACTGTATTGGTTCTTCTTGTGGATTACCGATGCGCTGTATGTTATCTCGCTTCTTGCCAGCATCCAAATGTTATATCTGAAAATATTTGCTTGCACACTTGCTAATAAGTTTCTAAACACAGATGACATACAAATTGCATTGCCTCTGGGAATGTCCTTTGAGCCGGAATCCATGCAGGGCCAAAACCAATATCTCATCTCTTACAAGCTCCCTCTGACATTCTGCTGCATAAAGGCTACGAGCTGGGGTTTTGTTCTCCCATTTATCTCTCTGGTGACATTTACAGTACACGTGCAAATGAGTGGCCAAACGAGGAGAACACGGGATAATTAATATCCAGCTCCATAGGGCAGCCGCTAATGATATATTTGCGGCTTTGTCTTGTTTTTCGAGGGGGCGGACATGGGAAAAGACGAGCGATTTCCAAAGCAACGCAGGTAAAAAGGTTGAGGGATTGTTGAGAGCTTGTCTAGAAATGTGTTGCCTCCTACAGCCAGTTAACACATCACCAAAGCAACCTGTTAGGAGGGGAAGCTAGTTACCAGGACCTGTGTGTGGGCTCGGTTTCCTGCTGTGTGAAGCAGCAAAGAGAAGCTAACAAGTGGAAGTGGACAAAGTCAAAGAAATACAAAGACAGTATTCTCAGGCGTTAACACGGCAAGTTGGAGTACAGCTACTACTACATACTATTATACTTAAACAACTATTTAAATGCAGGGAATTTAACTGGTATCAGAATATTTGTGGTATTGGTATGTTGACTTTTTTTTTTTAATTCATAAAATGTTTATCTCCACATGTTTCCCTTCACATTAGTTTGTCCCTCTGAGCTATTATGCTAAGCTCATTAGCATTTAGTTCATTTCTTTAACAGCTGCTAAGTGCCGTTTTATAATTGGGTGCGAGTTAGTTTGTTATTCTGTGGAGGCAGTTAAGCGAAGGATCCACACACAGCTGCATAGCACATCGCCTGTTCAACCTGCAATGTTTGTTGTTGATTAAATGTTAAGGAACAGCAACAGGTGGCGGAAAAAAAAATGTATTCCCACGACTACCTTAGAATCTGAGTGGGGAAATCTGAATGAGACATCCTCATTAATCTCCATCAACATGGCTCTTAACCCCCGACGGTTCGGTTGGAGCTGTTCTGTGACCACCGCTAGTAAATTTATGTTCTACCCTTAATACTGAGAAGGCGGTGCTGAAAAAGAGCGTGCACTTCACGCTTTCTCTCTAAATAAATACAAATGTATGTGTTGCCACACTTGGAGAACATTAACATTAGTCTTTGGCTGCAGCGTCACATGGACTGGCTCCATTCCATCAATATTTTGACTCAATAGTTCCAAGGCGCTTTGCCCCACGCCGCCCACCTTCCCTCTTCTCAGCGTGGCAGAGCTCAAACAAAACCCAAAGAGGTGACTTTTATTGGCGTTTGATATTCAAATCGATGGCATTGGTGAGGAGCAAAATTATATTTTCAGCCAGTCGAGAGAGAGGATTTTGAATGCTGAGGGCAAAAAAAAAGAAAAAAAAAACCTTCAAAAAGAATATGCACTAAGCAGAGCCCAGTCCTCGTTTAATTATTTTTTAATGTCAACTCGCCGTTTAATAATAAATCAGGAAAATGAGAGGGTTGAGCTTTTCGGTTTGAAATTTCATCTTCATCCCTTCAAAGATATCATCAACAGATCTGGTAATGATTCTCTGGCTGCTCAGTTATACATAGGAGGTTAACAAAACAAGTCGCTTTCATCACCGATGTGTGATTCCGCTGCTCACCTGTAGTTCAACCTGCAGCTATAATGGGCCTTTTTTTTAGCCGTATAATACCAGAAGATGAAGAGACAATCACAATTAAGAGACTTTACTTTAAACAGTAATTACAAATGCCATCCTAAATGAGAGCATGGCACTTAGAAACTAAATTGCACAGTATCGTCTCTTGGTAACTACGGTTTCTTATCGATTCTATATGGATCTGGTATTAGAAAACAGTGGGTGGGGGGAAAAAACAACCCATACTATCATCTACATTCATTGATTTGGCCAAACTACTTTGACCATTAAGACGGGGTAACAGGGTGTGAGCGGGCAATAAATCAATTTGTATTGCTTTGATTGTTACACACGGCTCTTGGTATCAGAATTCAGTATTGGGAAGTTTGCCGATATCGCCTGCAACTTGTTATCGATCTGTTGTAGAACAAAAACATTAAAGCATCTTGTTTATTACATGTTGCATAAGCTTTGTTAAAAGGTGCGACTCCACCACTGTGGGCACTGTGGGATCACATGTTGCATGGCGTCAATACCGACTGCTGCTTCTGAGCCGAGGGGCCGCACGCACACATGCAGAGGAACGCATCAATCAATGGCATTACGATCGTCCTCCTCTCTGTAGGTGGTTTATATCGCTGCCAGTGTGTGGCACAACCCCCATATAATCAGCCTAGACAGCTGCTGAAATAGATATCCCCGACGAGAGGCTGCCAACCCTCTGAAGGAGATTTAACTTTCAATACGAGCTTCTATTTGGTGTGGGTAGTCTGGGACTACAGATGAATGTGCTCCACCCTGTCAACATTCCCCCCCTTTCAAGAGAAGCAGGCAGCTTGAAGCTAAAAAAGGTGGCCCCAGATATGTCATGAAACAATTTATTCCTGAGCGAGAACACACAATAGTCTTTATATTCTCACGCAGAGTGCATTTCAAAGAAATCTATCCATCTTTTCCTGGACTGAGCCAGAGGCCAGAATCAATACCTCAACCCCTCAATGCTGGAGCCAATTTCTCCTAAAGATTTTCAAGTCAGACTTAAAAGGCCTTTTGTTATTGTACCTGTAACAAAAGTAAACTTTAAGCATTAAAAGCTGCATGCACGTCTGCCGTGCGTGTCAGAGTTGGGTATGGTGACAAAGTGCTATTCATGCCGTCCTCGCTCTGAATGCCAGTGAATGAGTGCAGGAAGGAGAGCGAGGGTGGTAATGGAATATTGAAAAAAAGCACATCTGTGGTCAGATATAAAAATAGAAAAAAATAAGGTGTTTTTTTTTTTTTTACACGTTCGGAGTGGAGCACCTTTGAGACGTAGCTGACATTGTTCTGTTCTGCAGCATTTGCGTTTTGTTTGCGAGATTACAATCGTGAACAATCTTCTGAAGCGCTTTTGTAGATTCTTGCTTAGCTAATTATGGTGTCGCCTAGGTTTCTCAGAAAAAATTGCAAATCCACGAATGCTAATCAGATGCGAACAGCTGTTTCTGGTTCGTGCCTTAGTGAGTTATTTTGCTACAACTTAAAAAAAAATTGGAAACCTTTATATTTTTTTTAACAAAAATCTTTGATTTCAATGATAAGCAAGCTATTTAGCTTAGCTTAGCACAAAAGCTGGAAAAAGCGGGGTTGTACAGCTGGTGGTTTCCGCCCTTTAAATTTACTATTTGATACATTTTATTTTGTTTATTCAATTCCTTAAAAATAATCAACTGCGGGGGCGGCCGGTGGCACAGTGTTTAGAGCAGCCACCCCATGTACAGAGGCTCAACGTCCTTGACGCGGTGGTCCCGGGTTCGACTCCCAGCCCGGGATCAGTTTCCCTCATGTCTTCTCCCTCTGTCTCTCCCTGTTTCCACACTGTCTGAATAAAAAATAATAAAAAGGCTTGAATGCTGCTCTAGCCGAAAAATAATCTTAAAAAAATAAAATAAATAATCAACTGCAAAAAGGAAAAGTTGTGGTTTTATCGGTTATTGTGTATCGGACTATTTCTAAACGCACTACGCAGTGACTTCCCAGAGTCACAGTGAGGTTGCCAGGCAACCCACAGACTCCAGGAAGTCCCTGATATCTGTCAGCAAGACAACCGATAAAGTCGGTTGCCAAACAGGCAGCACATGAACTCTGACTTTACAGGAACTAAATATGGTTGCCACCTGCATGATAATTACTACCATCTACATAATCAGTGGTCATTTTCTACCGTTTTGAGAGCCTCATCGTGCCTTGCCTGTGCTGTGTGCAAATGGACAACAGTTCTACCATTAGTGGTATTAGTGGTGTGTGTCGTAGCTCAGATAGAATATCCTCCTAGTGAGGAAACTGTGCCCTTTCCCAGCATCGCCACCGCTTCGGTCCCAGTGCAGATATCATTGCCGCAAGATCTCCTTAGCCCCTCTGCCAATTCTGCAATTACCAGCTTTCCAACCTGTTCTGTCTGGCTAGGAAATCGCAGGTCTGCTCTTTGCCCCAATCTGCTTCAGTGTCTGCACTTGTTTTAACAAACATCTTGTCTGCTGGTGTCCCCACAGACTGAAACCACAAGGCAATCTTGGGTAATTTAAAACCAATGTCGACTATCTCCCTCCACCACCGCCAGTTTAGAGCTTCAGAATCCTGCAGCTAAGCCCCTTAGGGACTGATAGGTCTTTTCACTCTGGCCCTATTTCACTTATCTATTGGCAGCTCCTGCCAAGTCCTATCTTTGCACTGAATTGCATGTATATATACTATCTGTTTGGGGACTTTGAACTGAGGGAAGGGATTTAGGCAATCAATCTCAATATCATTATCAATCACGTCTCGCTGTTCGCCACATTGATCTGCGGGGGGAAATAAAGAAGTTGGAGTGGAGATTTCCACTGATAATCTGCCCAGCCGAGCCGTGCACTTGTCAGCAATGTTTTTGCAAAACAAAACCGACAATCTAGTGTGATGGAGCGGAATCAGGGCGTAAAGAAAACATTGTGTTTGTTTATTTAAATTTGTATAAAATGATGAGGATTTTGAAAGAATTGTGCAAGAATTCATTATAAAAAAATATTTTGAAAAAAGCCCGTTGGCACTATGTGCAGCTCAAAACCATCTCGTTAGAAAAATCTATTTGCCTTTGCAGAGCATTTTTTTTTTGTCTTGTCTTGTCAACCAAATATCAACTTGATGAATGTGCTTTACATCAGGAGTAAAACATAGTTCCTGATCAAATCCATCCTTGCACACGGTTAGATGTACGTCGAAGATGACAGGCAGCTTTCTCCTTAGATATGCTAAATTTTGACAGATGATTTTCAAAGCTGCGCATGCCAGCGCGGGGCTTGACGTTCCCTTCCACGCTGCCTGTCAAGAACTTCCAGTAAATGACTTCAAATCCATCTCCATTCTGTGTAACCTGTCAGGCACCAATTAAGACAAATATGGAATCTTACTCCGAGACACGAAAGATACTTATTGTCATTTTCCTCTGAGCAATAAAAAAAGGAGGACTTCAGGTCCGTCTACGCAGAAGTATCCTGTAGTGATAAACATATGTAAATTTGTCTCTTTTGGGGGTCCGTTTTGAATCACAGCATGCCAGAACTTTTCAGGGATGTTGAGGTCAATTAATATAGTTCAGAAGCTCGTTTACATTCAAAAGCAGGAGAGCTCCCAAATGTTGAGTATCAGATTTAGTCAATTTCCCAGGGAAAAAAAAGAGAAATGCCCCGCTGTGCTCGGTCTTTAAATTTGAAGAGAGGTGGCTTAGGTGCATTCTGACTTGACAGCAACAAGCCTGGTTAACAACAGCGGCTGCTCCTTTTGTTCCCAGCATCCTCATTCTTGTCTCTATCCACGGAGAGAGCTACAGCCTGTCTGTCTCGATGCCGCCGCCGAGAGAGAAAATAGGGCTGATTCCATTTCAGGTTAATGCCTGTTGATACACTAAATGTCAGAGCAAAATAGGCTTGTTTGGCTTCCCACTTAACATGCCCCCTCCGATGATGTGGTGACTGAGCATAAAAGGTGCTCCATTAAAAAAAATCACAGTTTATGTTAGGGATGCACGATATTGATTTTTTGAAGCCGATACCGATATCGATAACTTTCTGCTCCTCGGGACCGATACCGATAACCGATAATATTGTTATTCGTTTTTGAATGTATATTCAGATCAAATTCAGGTCAAAAACACTAATGACTAAGCTTAGGTAGATTTAGCATAGCTTTGCCTTTTACCAAACACCATACCAGATGTATCACAGTGACATGATAATGTGTTAATACTATGAACAAAAGAAAGCCAAGAACAGTTTTGACTCTTCAATAAAATGACAACATATATATATATATATATATATATATATATTAAATGTGAAGAGTAGATAAACAAATATGTGTATTTCAACGGTATATCTGCACTACTACTGTCTATACCATACACACTCTCTGTCTGTGTGTGTGTGTCTCTCTCTCTCTCTCTCTCTCTCTCTCGCTCTCTCTCGCGCTCTCTCTCTCTCTCTCGCGCTCTCTCTCTCTCTCTCTCTCTCTCGCGCTCTCTCTCTCGCGCTCTACGGACAAGAAGTGTACAAACTTCTTGGTTACAGAAACATGGCGTATTAATTTTATGGGGTTTAATGGAAAAAATAGCTCTGAATGAACAACAGCTGAGCAGAAGCGCTTGTCGACCGCCGCGGAGAAATACGCGTCTGGTCTGAACGGGGGGTGCGCGGATCGCTCGCGATTTTCGGCGGCGCGCTGCGCCGCGGCGCTTCCGCGTGCAGTGTGAACCTGGCGTGAGAAGGGAGCGCTCGATTTGTGGATTAACTCCCTCCTCCGAAACCTGTGATACCACAGTAACCACATCAAATGCCAAACGGGAGGCGCCTAGAAAAAAACTAACGTCCCTCGTCCCAATCCACCCGTAGCACTGTTTTAACACACACATCCTATCGTCGGATTATCGGAGGTATTAATAATTGTATCGGATTTATCGGGATGACGTCATAATTCCTATTATCGGGCCGATAATTATCGGTCCGATAATTATCGTGCATCCCTAGTTTATGTGATGCACGACTTAAAACTGCAGTTAGGAGAAGACACATCAGTGAGGTGAGGAAACCTGATAAAATAAATGCTCAGTTTAGCTTTTCAAATTGCCTAAATAAGAAAAACAACAAACATCCCACCGTGTCTGAATGCCCTACTATTGTTGTTGCGCAGACTGTGCTGCAGAATCAACTCGTGAAGATGGCTTAAAGTGGAATTAACCCAGTGCATTGATTCACGGCACCATGGTAGCTCGATACTATGAGGGCTGGAAATTAAAACTTCCTCTGGCACGGCTTTTGCATTTGATCCAGATGTGATGGGCCACTGGCCTGAGCCTCGATCAATGAGAGACGGTATAACGGAGGAGAAAGCTCCCCGGTTTCCGGTGGAAAATAGATCCACACCTGGACAGGGAGCCCTCAGAAAAAAGGAAGGAGGAATAAGAGCCCAGCCTGTGCTCAATGCTTAAAACCCCACAGGCTCACTTCGATAGAAAACAACATCCCCATCTCACAGCGGATGACCCTTCAGACTGAACCCCTTCAATCCTCCCAAAACCAGCTAAGTCAGCAAACCTTTGAATTCTGCCAGAGCGTAACAAAGAAGGAATGAAATGCTAATGTCAGTATCAGGACACCCACCCCCCCCCCCCACCCCCTTGTTCTCCCAGAGTTTCCCAGAGTCTAATTTGTCAAACATGCAAGTAACAATGCCAGAAATTAGCCCAAAGGGAGGTTTCCTCCAGAGGAGAGAATGATTATGTTTGATCATGGAATAAACAAGAACATTAACATGCTTTGTTGGTTTTCCAGAACTGGAACAAATGCTTGCTTTTTATGTGAGGGGGAGGGAATAATTCAAGGTTGAATGTCAGAGAATTAGGAAATCGCTAAAGCTAATTAGAAAACGTAGAAGAACAGAAGAAAGGTTGAGTCAATCCCTCTTGAGAAGGAGAGAAAAATCTAGGCCACAAGGCAGAGCTCGGGCGTTCAGGCAGAATTATCAGCTTGATGAAATATCATTACTTTGCTTTCGTGTCGTGACATATCATCAATCACATATGGGGTGCGTTTAGTGCCCTGCTGTAAACAGCTGTGTCGAGCTCGGAAGGTCCGAGCAATGCGTGTGCGGACAGTGCACAGGTGGAAGGGGGATCCCGGTCCGGGGGAAAGGTTACAGCGGGGAATCTGAATGCTACCTTGACAGGTGTGGTTGAAGAGATTATAATCCTAGTGGGAGCTTTGTCAAAGTGCCACACTTCAAACACATTCAGACCCTTTGTTTCTTTACCGAAGCCCAATAAAATCAGCTACCTGGAAGAAAAAAAACACGTTGGCCAGGCGTAATCCTCCTTAGCCAGGGTGGGGGCGGCTACATGGAAGGCATGAGGCGTTGAGTCCCCTCTTTTCAAATCTACTGTGTGTGCTGAGGTCTTGTTGTGCTTGGCAACAGGAGAATCTGCAGACTGGTCAGTAAGAATCTCAAAAGAAGTGGGAGGAAGCTTGGCTAACATTTACATTTTGCCCTTTACACATCGGGGGCGTTTGTGTCTTTTTTATTTTGCAATTAATTTGCATGTGAATTTATTTTTTCGAATTCTTATTTCTGTCATTAGTGCTTATTACGGGGTGAAAAAGCTTCAGCACTGCAAATAAAAGGCATCAACCAATCAAGCTGTGCAGAACATTTTCAATACACTATTCAATATGTAGTCTTTATTGAACAACACTGAGGCTTCATAGTCCAAACCAAGATGGGAAACTTTGGCTACTCTCTATAACCTTGACAAAGCCCACCAAATATCCACACCTTCTGTTCCTACCTTTCACAATAAAAGTCAAAGACCTGCACAATACACTGCTTAACTGTTTTTAAGCTCTAAGGGAGTTCAAATTAACTCGGAGCTAAAGCAAAACTCAATAAAACAGCTTACAGTAGCTTAACTAAAACTGCATAAGTATTTACCTCAGACTCTGCTCTGGGTCAGTGGGAAAGGGCTGTTTGGTCCTCTGTCTGGCTGAATCAATTCAATCCTTTTTTGAAAAAGGGAATAGATTCAATACAAAATATTTGAAGTATTTTGCATTATTGGGTTATTCATCATGTTGCCAGTGTGGAAAGGCCTTGACTGTCTAACTGAAGCACCTGTTTAACTGCAGCACGTTACGGCCAAAATAGTTTAAGTGAATGTAGATAATTATACCAATTTAGATCACCAACAGCATTTGCCATGACATTTCTCTCCTTTATAAAGAATCAGCCACACGATTTTATCTGTAACCTCAATCCATTGGCAACTGGCATTTTAGACTTCCACTGTGTCAACATACTGCCCAGTTGATTGGTCATCAGTCTGTTTCGGAAGCACCAGCTGATTTTCATTACAGTCTGATTGTTATTAATTATTATAGAATATTTTATAAGTTATATATACACATTGCGAGGGGGCACTGTTTTCTTATCATTGCACTGTGGATTTTGCTTGACCATACAAGGACATACGATGATTGGTGAATTTCAAAGTCTTATTTCTGTCCCTCTCTGCTTCATTGCTAAAAATGTGGTTGAGAATACCACCCTCGTGTCATATTATGGAGATAGCAATCAGTTGGTTTAGCTTATAAACTTTCTAAAATATGAGATGCAGAAAGAAGTTGGTGGGAAATGGTTTACTCCACAAGCCATAGTGGCTTTCCAGCCTATTAATCTCTATTTAAAAAAAAAATTGAATATATAATTTTGATTCGATGAGGCATTTGGCATCTTGTATGACATCAGTGTATGAATGTATGATTAATGTTGACATGTCGTGTAAAGAGCTTTGAGGGATGGAAGACTTTAAAATATAATATGAAGGCGAGTCTATCTTATATGTGTTTTCTTTTTAAATGAACACATGAGGTGGTTACGACTGTGCAGCTAACCCACTTTTAATATGATAATGCATGTGCAGGTCAGCCCTGAGTGAGTGACAGAATAACATGAGACAAATGAGACTTTTCAACTGGTTTGTTATCAGTTCTGACAGTGAAGTGGTATTAATAAGTCAAGGAAACAAAGGAATTCCCTCAGTCTCATTAATATTATTAATTTTTAAATCCAATTATTGTATGACTGCTCGTGACCTATTTCCTGATTTAAGTGTCCTATCAAAACCTAACACATCACAGAAAGTAGACGGTTCTTGGGCTCCTCTGGGAGACTTTGGTCCTCCAATCCTGGCCTTTCGTCGTGTCCCCTGACGGAGAATATTACGATCACGCTGCTATACCATCCAGATGAATCATCGCTGATAATAGTGCCGAGCACAGAAATGGCACCACGTTTTTTTTTATTTATTATTATTAACAGTGTGACCAACGTCTGTACAAAGTCGCTTAGCAATCACATTCTAGCTGCAAACACCAATCTATATCTAGTTATTTCCATCAGCTAATATTTGGATACTCGTTAAAGTTGACACAACAAATAACAATGGTCAAATTAATTAAATAAAAAAGTGCATTAAAAAAAGTGTAGTCTGATTCACTATAGGACTAAAAAGGGATCGTTTCTATTTTTATATCGTCCAATTGAGGTTACTTGATATCAACAAGGAACAAGGGGGGGTATGGCATAGCTCAGCATCTAAAGGAGCTTTGAAATAAAAAAAACTTTAAGCAATTTATAAAAGAGTGTGAACATTTCATTTAAAATGCGGTGCGTCACATTCGTGGACAAGCTACAGAGCAAAGTAGTTCAAAGATTTAAAATACGCTCATCACTTGTGCTGATTAACGGCAGGGCCTCAGCGGGGTGGACACGCTGCTCCACCACCAACTCTCTGCTGTGCCTCTCTAAACGCACAGTAGGGGTGTAGATTCTGGAGAGGGTTTCTATAAAGATCTGTGGAAGTGGGCGTGGCTGGCATTCAGCTGAAGGAAAGAGAGGTGTGGCGGCGGTGCCAGGTGAGCTGATCAACAGAGCCGACACACACATACGCACACTTTGTTTTTAAAGTGTTCATCAGTTTTTTCAAACGTGTTTTAAAGCCTGAAAAAAAAAATCAATAAATCGATCACTCCTTCAATCGTCGATATAAGATTGCATTTTTAATTCTTAACTGTGATGCCTCGAGTACTATAATGACTACAAGTGCATCCCTGCTGGCCCATACACACATTTATTAAACCAGCATCAAAGAATTGATGAAAAGGGAAAATATTGTGCGTACCCTGAAAGAGTAATGGCATTCAAGTTTGAATTCACTGAGCAATGTGAAAACCGATAACAGAAGCTTAAACTCTTTTCTCAAAGAGTAACAGTCAAGAAACAAAAAGACTTCAAAATAGACTGCAATGTGTGCTTTCTTCTCCCGGGGCTTGGTCATCGCACATGCTGCTGCATTTTGAATGCCGTTTATCACGAGCCTTCTCTGGTAGATGAGAAGAAAAGGGTCCGTCTGTGACAAAAAGCACCGTGGAACTCAATAGACATATTTCTGTGACATTTACATTTTTCTCAAACTCAATGTGGCGCGGTAAACAAAGTTCCTAGTCAACAAAACACTCTCTGTGAATAAATACAGTGCAGGAGTCCGTATCCATAATTACATGCTGCGTATAGTTGAGCTTGAACACCTCTGCAGTCGGACCAACTGTAGCCCTGAATAAAAAGTGCCGAAATGAAATGTCACTCATGAAATCTAGTGAATGCGTTGATTTAAGGGGAACTTTTGTGAAAAAAAAAGTTTTATTTGCAGCACCTCCAGGCCAGTCATTTCCGAAAAACAGTGACATCTGTCAATCCGTCTAACTGCTCCCTGAGGCATTTCTAAAAAAAAAGTGTCATCACGTGGATGACCACCAAAGGTCACGATAGTCTCAATACTCTATCGCTACAGAGTCTCATCCAGTCAAATGTCACTTGGAGCCGTCTGCCTTGCTTGACCAGCCCATGGGCCTTTCAGCCTATATTGGTTTGGCCAGAAGAGCTGAATCAATCATAAAGGAAGGAGAGCTGCCAAAGCCTTCTTTCACACCCCGACACGGCCAAACTCACTGCCGTGTTTAGGCCGCTGTGACACGGTCTCACAGATGTCACAGATATCAACAGGGACAGCATGCAAACGCTGCGGGGCCAGTGGCTGTCACGAATACGACCACGAGAAGAAGAAGTGATCAAACATTTAAATGACACTTGAACCAAAAGAAACTATTTTGACTGGGACCACTAGAGAATTTTAATTTTATAGGAAATCAGCATCTTTATCTGAAGGGTTCCAACGCCAGGTTCAGTCAAGTTTACATCAAATTCTGCTAATGCAGAAATGTGATCAACAAATTGAACTAAGCCACAAAACGTACAAAAGTACCTCCAGGCAATGTGATATCAGCGAGACAGAAAAGAAAGGGGGGGGCTGGGGCTGCTGCAGAATCGACCACAACCACGGGGCATCGTCCTCAATACCATCAAACACAAAACGGGCCTCAAAGAAACACATAAAGAAACACATAAAAGGGAAAAACCATGATAAATGGATGGAAATGCTGCCATGTGGTGGATTGAGGGTTTTTGGAACTTTGGTTCAGGTAAACAACTATTTGCTTAAGATGTAGTGGGGTAATGTCTACCTTCTTTATGTTGTTTGTACTATATTGTGCATTACTTTTTATTGACATAGCCGTGGTCATCATCACATGGCGTGAGCAAAGAGAGAATGAAGGAAGTCTCTAAGCTTTGGCCGGTTCAAACATTTTCAAACCAGCCTAACCCTAAGCTAAAGACCGGACCGAACCGGTTATACTGAGCTGATGTTTTTAATTTTCCAGAAACGTGTCATAAAAAGGACAAATGCCGGTTCAACCGGTTTGCAGAAATCAAACCCAGTTTAGCCCCGTACACCGAACCAAACCGCTGAGACCGGATATCGGCCCAACCCTGGAAGACTCACATTCATATATTTCTATATACATAGCTGGGAGGAAATTTCAAACTGTTGTTTTGATTCTCTGGATGGAGACTGGAAAAAATCCAGGAAGTTGTTTTTTTTTCTCCCCCACTTGTGACAACAGAAACACAGCTTGCTAGTTAACCTGGCGTAGCCCTCTTCCATATGGCAAGATGAATGTGAGTGAACTAAACTCCCAGTAATAACAGAAGATATGGCTCGTCCAAGTGGACTAAACTCCAACATCCAGGTGTTTAAGTGAAAAACCAACAAGGAATCTTACACCATGCCAATGTGTAGTTCTGACCTGACTACAAGGGGGGGGCACTGCTGGCTGCAAGCACTCGAATTTGCATCTCCAGCAATTAAAAATGTACTTATTCCAAATACAAACATGGATTCTGTGAAGCGCAAACACCGGAAACTTTTAACTAACACTCTGTGGGATAAACCATATGCATGCGCAAACAAACAATGCACAAAACTCACAAACGCATCCAACAGATTGAGAGTTGGCAAACTTCCCACAGCTTCCACATGACAAATCGGAATATGATGATAACTGGCACCTGGGAAGCATTTGCTCCTTACAAAAAAAAAGGGAAAATATGAACATTCAGCATGTATTTCAAAAGGAGATGCACACATAAAGGTATTATCCATCTCACGCATAAAATTAACAAGCTGTGCCTCATTTTGACATTCACAAGCTTTCATTTTCTAATGATTAAGGTGAGAAGTTGCAAAGTCAGCGTTAAATTAAGTACCAGATCATTTTTTTGGGGGTGGCTTGTGCCTCCGGCTTCAGCTCTTAATGAATTAGATGTGTGAAACTTTTTCAGAGGGAGGCGTCTTCCATTTCACACACACATTTCATTAACCTGCAGTTCATTCATTATTGCTGTGGATGTGGAGGGAAAGTACCATCCCCAGATATATATTTGTGTTATTGGGGTTGTAGGGCTGCCGCCTAATTACTGGCGGAGAACACAACACAGGCACGTCAGTCTGATGGATCAGATCACAATGGCTTGTGACAACAGCTGTCCTCCCTGGAGTTTCAGGAGGAGACGTGATAGCACAGCAATTCATGACTCATAACGGAATCGCATCATCTCCGTAACACGGGAGATGACACAGGGACACTGAAATAAGTCGACAAGTCTCCTACCACTTGGCGGAGAGAGAGCAAATCTCACAGCGAGCAACTAAAATGGGAATTATGTTTTACGAGAAGTCAAAATTTAGAATTGTTTAAAATCACCGTATTCCCGCAATCCACGGCGATGTGGCTGCTGCAATGTAGCGGTTGTGTTAACGCACAGGGAGCGACCTGGATGTGGGCCACAGAGCCGTTAAGGTCTAATTTGAGTTAAGCTGTTTACAGGAGCCTTTGATAGACCTGAAACTGGGTCTCCTCATTGCCAGAATAAAAACAAAAAAGGGTAGAGTCAAGTTGGTTTGCTTTATATAACCTAAAATCAAAAGTTGGTCTCAAAAAGTAACACCCTCTATACGTGCCTTTGATTCAAATAAAGAAATCATCACAAAATAACTTTAAACAGGGAAAGGGTGGGACAAAAAGTGTCAAATCCGGAAGGCTGGATCAAAGCGGAGATGTCAAGAAACTACCCTGGAACATCAACAGCTAATAGGCGTACTATAGTGTTGCCAGATCCAGCTGGTTTACACCCGAATGGGCTTCTTTTGATTAAGTTTGGCTGTGAAAACAAGTGTTGAGCTGGTGGATGAAATGTGGGTTGCTTTTGTCAACATTCAGCGGGGCTTTGAAAATAGTGTGAAAAAATTATGACTAAACAAGCTCTCACACAAAATTCAGTAAACTTTCCTTGTCCACTCGCTCATATTATTGAATAGGGCAGTTTGTGATTGGACTGGAAACTATCACCTTATCTGGCAACAATGGGTCCCATTCACCAATAACTTTCTAAGGTTTTTTTCTGAAATTTGCTCATAAAATAAGTTTCTAAGATAAGTCTAAGTATGTTCTTAAACTGCAGAAACATTCCATTTTGAGCCGTTGATGTTGAGGTACGCTATTCTCCCACAATGCAATGCACAAAGGAGATCAAGAAGCAGGTCACAGTTGAAGACACTAAAATGCATTGTAAAAATAAAAATAATATAAATAAAAAAAAAACCAAAGCATTAAATCTGAGGAAAGACATGCTGATGTCGGTTATTTGATCCTCATCCAACATCACACGTACCGTATAATTACCTGTTTCCTTTTAAAATGGTAAAGTATGTTCATATTTTTGTATGTAACTGCTAAAAGAGTATACCATTGCAATCAATAGTGATGTTTAAAAAAATACCTCAAAACACAAAAAGGTTGATCAACACAGACAGCAGGATTCATCCTGGGGACCATGAATCACACAGTTAAAGTGATGGAAGGACAAACTAACACACTGATATTAGGGTTGTCACGATACCAGAATTTCAGTAGTCGATACCAATACCTGTGAATTTCCACGATTCTCGATACTAATTCGATACCACAATTTAAAAAAAAAAACAACAGGACCCATGTACTTTTAAATTCACTAATTTATTGAAAACTGCTTCAAACTGTCAAATATGTAACACCACTGTGCTTTAAGATCTTTTTGCACAAGGTTTAAATTGCAGTACCAGCTGCCAACAGACCTATAGCCATCCAGTATAAAAACAAACAATACTGTGCTTATAAATATGGTCATAAATAACAACAATAGTCAACTATTTTACATTAAAAAAAGAACAGCAGTGGCGTATAGCCAGGTTTGACGTGCTTCCTCCTTTGGTCTGAAAACTTCTGAGGCACTTTTTGCATGTCGGCTTGTTTGAATCAAGAATTGCTCCGGTTTCATCCGCCTCGAATGCAAAATATTTCCACACTTTTTTTTTTATTTCCCACTCTTCGCACCTGTCTTGTCGATGAGCCGACGTGTTGTGCTTTCGCTCTCACCCGCTGAAGCCATTTTTCCGAAGACAGCAAGTTTTCTTCTACAGCGCCGCTTACTGCTCTGTGCTGCTCACACGCGTATACTGCCCCCGTCAGTTCCGCCAAGAATCGACACGGCTCGCCGAGTGAAAAGTATATTCGGTTCTGACGATACCAGAAAAAAGCAAGTATCGAATTATTTTTTTCGTGTCGGCATCGAATTGGTACCGAAGTATCGGTTCTTGTGACAACCCTAACTGATATTGCTTTTCACAGAGCCATGCTACTAGCTTGGATGATAATAAATATATAAAAAGTATAAAAATGCCTCCTTGCCCACTAAACTGCCTTTAATATAAAGGGAAAAGACCATGTCATTGGCGAATACTTTTCTCTTTGTTCCTTATTCTGACAAATGTCGGAGCCAAATAAGCCAGATTACCCAAGTAACCCGGCTCTCTGCATGTAAAAGTCGTCTCTGACGGCTTACAGAGGATTGTGCAGCCTGCTGACACACCTGTTACAGCGCAAAGAGAGAATGCAAGGCACTTACACAACACGCTGCATTTCTAATTTCTAACAACTTCATGTTGGGGGACCTACTGGCAGGTCATGCTATATATGTGGAAAATAATCAAATTTCTTCAAACAGCAAAATGTGAATAAGAGTCTTTAAATTGGTTTCAGGGGATGCCGGGATGCAGCTGCACCGGGTAGGAATCTGAACGGGGGTCCTTTCTGCATTGTCATCCCCTCTCTCTCCCCCTCTCTCTAAAAAAAATGCAAAAATGGCCCACTAAAATTAAAATTAACCACTAAAATTAGTTTTCAGTTTTTTTCAGCCAATATGTGTAGAATCCAAAGAAAAGGGCATCCCACAAGTTAGAGGGAGCTGAGACTTTGTCTGTCACCTAGCCTCCCTTATCTTCTGGCCACCACAATGTCTGACTTATTGCAGCTCTGAAAAACTCCACATTTGGAGCTCATGAAAAGCGCTTTTGGACGAGACAGACACAGCAGCGTATTTCCCCACAATCAAAGATTTACAAAGGAAGAAAAGGAGAGCACAGACGCTTGAGAGTTATCCTCATGAATATCTGGCAGGGTTTTTGTTTTTTTTATCCTCCTGTCGACAGTTTGTCTGATTCCTATAAACTCCATCCTTCACTGTCAGTGTTTGTCTTTCACCGAATTAGCTGCGGATATCTTCTCCACTCATTGACCTTGAGAAACAAACTTATAGTTTTTAAGTGTTTGCAAATGTGAAAATGTTGCACACAACTTCAGGAATCGGGCTTCTTCGGACAAATAAATAGGTAACAAAAAACAAAAGATGTACAATCTTGTCAATCTTTCGCTAAAAACAACTAAAAAACTCTGCAAAGCTCACCAGCCCAGGAGATTGTGGTGTGGAGGAGCCAGGTTAGACTAGTTTATTTTCTCCCTGCCATTTTTATCTCTCTGTTCACATGCTGTTCAGTGTCCATTTATCCGTGGTGAGGGCTCCTCCTTGGCAGGAACGATCACTTTCAACAACAGGCCCTGCGAATCAGAGTGACGTGTCACATCGTTCCAGTGACAACTAACGACTACCAATGTATCTGGGCAGGCTGCCAGTGTGCTGGGCTAGGAACAGCCGGGGGAGGGGATGGGGGAGATGGTGGTGGGGGGGGGCTGTGGAGTCCAAGGAGACAAGAGTTTTATCTCACATGTGGCAGCATTAAAACCTCACATCACATCCCTTTTCCGTCAACAAAGTTCCTCACATATCATCTGTCGAGAGATTAAATCAATCTGCTTTGAGAGGCTGACTCCGATACTGTATGTCTGGAGGCCAACTGAGACAGGAGTCAGAGTCCAATAACGGTGGCTGAGGGGGGGCAGCGGAGACATGGGGGTCATCTGATTCATCCAACAGTCAAGCCTTCTCTTGCTCCACTCCCTTCTGCTCATTCCTATTCCCAAGGTCAGGAGGGTCGCCAAAACTTTACTTTCCGTATTTTTTTTTTGTTGGCACTGTGATTGAGAGAAAAACACACTATCCCCATAAATAAACACTAATTGGTGGCTAATTCTCTTAGTTCTTGCCTGGTTGATTCATTGCCTCTGGGCGAGTATGAATTATTCATCCGAGTGGCAAAACAGCTTTATGTAGAAACCTACAAGGCACTGCATTCATTATGTTATCATGCCGAGTAATTCCAGGCACTGACGGCTGGTATTAGAATAATATGCATATTAGGTATTCCTTTTTTTTTTTCCTGGGGCATTGGCAGGCAGTAGTAGTGCTTCCGTTGGCAGGGACTGAGAGGGATGCAACACCCCTCATGGCTGACAAAACCCCCTTGTTTTGACAGAGGATTGAGCGAGGAAGGGGGGGGGTAACGAGTGTTTCGGCTCTGCCCTCGCCGAGAGAGGATTAAGCCGTGTGGCCGTGCTGCCGGGTGGCGCCGGGAGTCGGTGGGCTATGTTATCATGTCAAATCCTCCCTCCCGTGGCACCGCAGATCTGCGCTTGGCCCTGTGACTCCATAAGAAGCACCTGGCCTGGCCGCGGGGAGCTCATCAGGCTCACCACGCTCCCTTGGGAACAAGGCTGCATCAAACTTTCCGCAAAGTCTGGCTGCTCCTGCAGAGGAAGGACAACTCAAAGGCATATATACTGTGAGGCGACATGTTTCTTGTTTGTGCTCAGGAATAAGCTTTCCTTTCCCCCGCCACCGCATAGAAGACCCCTGTGTTTTTTTTTTTTCTGTGCACAGAAGAGAGACAGCGGCGGCAGCAGAGTGGGGGCGATGAGTCGGACGGGAGATGGCAAAACGGAAATGTCAGTTCAGAGTAGGGTGAGACTGTTAAATGGCAGCAAGCGCCTGGCTGAGGTATCCGTCCTCCCAAGTGTTCCCTGTCTCCGCAGATCTGTCTCTGTGCCGGAGATACCTCGCCTCCGGAAGGCCACGCGGTGGCCTCAGGCTGTGGCGGCATTAGTGTGAGGAGAGCGTGCGTGGGGTGGGGCGGGTGGTCCACAGCTGGTTTTCCCCCGCCATGTTGATATCACAGGCAGGACAAGGAGCTCCACAGTAATCAGGTATTGATTTGCAGGTTGAACCATCTATGAGTGGAGCTTAAAACTGTTTCTCCACACGATGTTGGGATTTGGTTCACATTTAAATGCGTTTCCAACAATGAGCTTCTAAAAAAAACCTTCACTTTTCAACTGAATTTCACAATCGGTTCACTTTTCAACTTGATTTTGACCAACTCATCTTTCAAGCTACATTTTCCTGTATCCAAATCATGTCTCATATGTCGAAAATGTTCAAAATGGGGCTTTTTTAAATATAGAAATCAATTAACCTTGCAACGTGGCCAAACGAAAATTATGTGGTGGTATAGGTTATTTCATATCACATAGACTCATATAATGACGACAACAATACATCATAATAAAGCACGCTTTCTGGTAATTCAAAAAATACATTTCACTATTTTAGTATAGAGGTTAAAAGGATATAGAGGACATTACTCTACAGTTCTCTCCCTCAGTCCAAATATATGAGGTGAGAAAAAAAAAAAATACAATCATTTAAGAGATCTCTGTCAATTTGTCTTTGTTTTGTTGGCACCAAAAGTCACTGGTTCATTCCAGACCTCGCTACAACACAATGTGATCTGTCTAAAAGAGCGTGTTCTGAGGAATTATCTGTATTTCAAGCGTTTTTCCTCATTATACCGAGTATCGGAGTGTGTGCCGCCAGATATTAGGGGGCATTAACATCACCCATGACCACTGAGGTGGAATTCAGCCCCATCTCTGCGCTCTCCGGAGCCGTGTACGTCACATTCATTTCACAGAATTAGACAACCAAGGGCTTGATTAGGTGATTGGCTCTGCCTTGCAACAAATGGGATGTCAGACCTACCAATCTTTTGTAAGAAAGTTGTCACTGCATCCTGTGATTCAGAGCCCACTTTTATCCAAGGTGTATTAAGTATGTTTGACTCAAGAGAACAAATGAGGAAGGGCAACTTTTTAAACCAAGAAATTTCCCTGAAAAAAAAAATCATGCCTGGAAGACAGCTGCTGTTGACTTTCTCCTATGAGAGCAATAGTGTAGATATATTAAATATGTTAAGCAAACCTCTACATATTCCCAAGTAAATTGAAAAGATGTTTAAAAACGTATTAACGGGCAAAGGATAATATCCCTCCTGGAATTAGGGATTGACAGAATTGGAGCAACTCGGGCGAAACATTAATTAAGCGCAGGGTTTGAACGTTCCACCCCTGCAGCCAGCGGATAGTCTGGCATCCGGTCCAACTTCGTTGCAAAAAGGGGGCCTGGGTACAGGCTTAATGCACACATCTAAAATGTCAATCCGTATATTCTTTTTTTTTTAAGAAACATCAGCGGTGCAAGACCAACTATTCAGACAACTCAATCTTTACTCTTGGAGGGCAAATCTTACATGCCATGACAGAAAGTCACACACTGGTAGAGTACAAGAGTAATGAAAAACTGTGATGGGAATCTAGATAAGATTGATATCATAAATCCAGAGGCAGAAAACCAAAGGTGAATAAAACGAGTAAATGTCAGCTCCTCCCACAGGAGGATAAGCCTGTACGCCTCGCCACCGTCGCTGCTCCATAGTGTGTGTGCTAGTGTATTAGCGCGAGATAAGGTGCGAACATCCGAGGGCGTCCCATTTCATTTCCGAAAATAGTCCCCTCTGACAATTGCGCGAGATGAACTTCCACTTCGCCGAGCTACTTATAACGATTAGAATGAAATTTCAAAAAATTGTCTTCTTCCACAAATTCCAGATAATAGTCCAATGAGCACACAAAACAATGTGACCCCTTCTGCCGACCCTCTTTGTGGCAGGGAAATTGCCTCTAATGACATGCTGTAGCACAGACACATTAAAAAGATTTCTCTTACAGCTTTGCCAATTGACACATCTTCAGAAAAATTCTCCACATGCAATAAATATGGCACCCACTGTAGCAGGGTACAGCATAAAAAAATACTTTTGTTTTTTGCCCACAGCAATAATCTTGCGTCACTCGCTAAATCATAGTGTAGCGTAATGTAATGTGACAACTACACATGATTTTGAATAGAATTTGCAGGGATGAAATAACCTAATTTTCATAGGAATGAGTTGAGGAGATTGTGTTCATGACATATGCACTGCTGGGGCTGCAGCGGCACACATGGGCATACGGAGTTAGCAGCCATCAAAGTAAAACACGCAATTATCTTGGAGAAAATGAACTTGCATGAATGCATTTACAAAAATTAATAAGACTAATCCTAATCCATCTTTTTTTGAGTCAGGTGTTCCTGGACAATCTTGAGGGGGGATTTCTTCAATTAAAAAATGTGACACTAAAGCTTAAACCTGGTTATTATAAATCTCACCCCCACCTTCGTTTCATCTTATAGCCAAAAAATCACACATTTTTTTGTCTGTTGTCGCTGCCGAGGGAAGGCACTAATTACAACTCATACATAATCTTTTATGTAAATATTTTTTTCGCCTTCTTTGATCTCCCCATGTAGTCGAGGACAGCCAGATCACACACTTGGGCTAGATCTGTCACAGACGGAAGGGAAGTGAAGTAGAAGGAAATCTGATTTGTTTTGGTGTTTGTCAGCCTGTGAGCGCAGAGGACGTTTGATCAGGTCATTACATGTGTGGGATTTAAAACAACATGGTCAAAGCGCCCGGCGCTTTTATCGCAATCTTATGGGACAAGCGAGCTTAGCCCTCAGATGTGAACCAGTGAAGATGGAGGATAGGCAGGGATTTGAACACCTTTTAGTCTCTGGATTAATCTTTCTTAAGCTGCAGAGCGATCGCTTCTTTACACACTTCTTTAACTTAATGAACTGCTGGCTATATATGTTAGGGTGAGTCATTTTTCATAATGAACTTTTAAATGGCTTGCATAAGTCTAAATTCCAATGACAGATAGTGGTTGGCGCTCGAAATAAATGGGGCAAGTAGGGGCCATCAGTATCGGTGGAAGACCAGCTGAGCAACACAACTCGCACCGTACCTCATTTGCTATTACTCAAATGTAACATTGGCGTAGCCCCCTGTGGGCCTTTCTAAAGCATAAACACAGCTGGGGGCATGGCAGATAGAGGCTGGCTGTGTGTTACCCCTCCTACCGACACAGAAAGGTCAGCCCTGACACCCCAGAAGGGGCCCTCAAGCTTTGGTGGACATGAGGAAGCCAAACTGGCTTTGTGTGGAGGCAGGAGGGTCAGGCAGCCGGCCCCGGGCAAGGCAGGAAGAAGTACCGACAACCTCAGGCACTGCTATCCCAAAGGGTTGGTTAACCCAAATTGATGTTTTTTTAGATATCTGTGTGACATTTCTGCAGTGTTCATGTTACTATACATGTATAGGTTATATGTGTGTGTGAGAGGATGGGAGAAACAGTATGTTTGTGGAATCAGGGAAGGTTTAAGTACAACCCCTTGGTCCAACATTAAAATATTCTCTATGTGGAACTCAAGAGCATTTCTATTGCCCTCTACACAGAGACGGCTGAGCTGGCGGCTTGCAGCTAACGTGATGGGGACCGGAGGGTGGATGCTTAGAGCCGTTCTCAGCTGTAACCGCCATTTGACCAACAGAGAGACATTAGAGAGCTATATTGAAGCTATGAATACCATACAGATAGCCTATAACTAGCATGAGCCACCACACCCTATTGGCTAACCCTTAATACTTGATTAAGGTTGAATTATGCTTGTGAATTTTTTTACGCACGCTTTTCTTTCCCTTCCTAACGTAGTCTCACTTTAAGGCCTATTGGCTTTTTGTTGAAAGCACAACTCACTTATGTTCCTTAAATACATGTTGATCCATGATAAAAACCAAGCACCAAGACTAAAAGGGGCGAAGGTTCATCCGAGCCAAACCTAGCTCTTTGAAAGTGAGAGCAAAGGAGAAAGACTTGCCAAGGTATAATGAAAAAGGAGAAGATTGAAAAGGAGAACTCCGCTGAGTTGAAAATACGGTTTATGGGGGCTATCTTTGGTTCGACCAGCGGGGGGAGTTTCGGCTTTTGCAGGATTTGATAAGAGCATACAGGTTCCCCTCCCTTCTTCCGCTAATGAACATGACGGACTTAATTTGGAGTGAGGGGCCGAACCTGCTGTCCTCTCCTTTTTGTCCCACCAGTCTGCTAGACTGCCTTTCTCGTTCCCTCACGCTACGGTGTCACCAATTAGCCAGGGCCAAATTTCATTCAGGCATCGCCATTGCCGCCTGCTGCCTTCTGTCACATCCCCGATAATAAGCCTGAGATTGGCCTGCTACCTGACGCAGGGACGAAACCGAAGCACACAGACAAAAAGATGCCAACGGAGGTCCATGTGCGACAACACACATCCGAGTGCAAGAGAAACACACACACACACAGCATAGAACGCCCACACACGCATGGACACAGCTGATCTGTCACTGCTGGAGCGTCTTTTGTTCAGATAATTATAGAAATGAAGGCTGAATGATGAAATGTAGAATGAAAGGAAGAGGGGAAGAAAATGAAAACGTTGATCTCAAACTAAAGTCATGGCAGATCTACCATTGTTCTGCATGAGTCAATGACAAAATTAAGATCACAAGACCCAACAGAAAAAAAAAAAAAAAATATATATATATATATACACAAAAGTCATAGCCAATAATAGAGGAGAGGTGGAGTTAAAACACTGCAGACCACTGATTGGTCAGAGATAACAGTCACTTGACGCAGGACAACCTGAACAAACCCACCATTTTTAAACAGCTGAGCAATTTAAAGCAAAAACAACTGATGAAATGCAAACATCTCTGTTTGATTGTGTTGACATTTTTCAACACTGGCGCCAAATGATAGAGTTTTGATACCAATACTGACTGTAGTGCTGAAAGTGCTGATCACATCTACAACTCTGCTGACGAAGATCATATGATATGATAAGTTGCTGTCAAACAGCTACTAAATGGACATTGTGGTGAGATTGTTTTCTCATCTGGCAAAATGTTGATTTAAATCTGGGAAAATATGACTGAGAGAATAAGTAACTCGTAGTTGATACTTTTCGAGGCTCGGTGCCATGCATACATCTTGGTTCGCTACCATAAAAGGTATTGAGGTTCGGTGCTCTTCCTTAATTATGTTCACGCTTTTCTCAGCATTGGAGTCGAGTCACACCACTGTCCTACTGTACAATGATCCATTTCCTCCATGCATGTCTGTCATTCCAGCCACAGCGCTGCTTTTCTGACAGTTTGGAGAGAGCACAGCTGGGGTGATGGCGGGGTGAGGGTTTTTACCCAGGGAACGTAACCTGGTGGGTTGAAGGGGAGAGATTTTCCAGACACACACAGGTGCTGCTGAATATTAGTCTCACGGTGAGAAGTCTGATCCTCATGTGAGTGAATTATTCATCCTCTGAAGCCATTCCGTGTGCCTCTCCTCACCAGAACACTGCAATCCTGATCAGCACTGTTTGATGCTGCTGCTGCAGCGCCTCAGATACAAAACGGGGGGGGGGGGGCATACATGTTTACACTTAATTCTGCTCATGTTCATGTGTTCCATTAAGTTAACTCAAAATATGTAGCAACATTCACTCCACTACTGTCAGTCTCAAGCTGAGTGTAGCACTTCACAGCTTATTTAAAAAGAAAAATACTTTCATTGTATTGTGCTAGTCTTGATGGCGGACAATCAATTATTGAATTAATAAATTATTTAATTTAAAGTGGCACTGAAATTATTCATATTGGCTTCGACAAATGTTATCCAGCATGGAGGGTAATGCGTTATCACAAAGCATTGCCTGCTATCAAAGGGAGCGCAAGCAATTTGTTAAATTACTTGTAATATACACTTAAGTGACACAATAAATAAGAAATGTGTGACATTGATTTTTTTAATTGCTGTTAAAAGGTCCGCTTGGAATCTGAGCTCCCCTCTTCATTGCATTTTTCGCCCCTTCTGTATGCTGTAAGATCAAAAAATAGCCAAAACTGATGTTTCTAAACATCTCTCCCTGCTGCTTTTGACAGTAGAAGTTAAAAAAAATGTAAGCAAATGGCAAATTAAGAGTAAAGCAGGCAACACCACAACAAGCAAAACATAATATAATAGACAGAGATGTTTTTACATTTGGTTAAACAAACCTACGTGGCGACAAAACAGGAAAACGGAAAAAAAAAATGTGAATATAGTTTACTCAGATTTTTTTCTCCTCTTTTTTTTTATATAAATGTCTCTACTGCCTTCCTTCAGCTGGGATCCTATTATGAATAATGCCCCATTTAGAGATCTGGTAACAGCAATAGGGAAATTCACAGTTAGCCTTGGGACTTGCTCAAAGACTTAGTAGGACAGGGAAAAAGATGTGTTTGCATTTTAGTCAAACCATCACTTCGGCAGCGGATAATGGTATTCACACACACACACACACACACACACACACACACACACACACACACACACACACACACACACACACACACACACACACACACACCAGGAAATCGTGCCCATTGTGTTCAGATTTCAGTTGTAGTTCTTGAGGCTATAGAGTTAAGAAAGCAACAGGACAAACTGCTTTCAAAAGTAAAGAAATCAAACAAAAGGAAGATAACATTTTCATAGACTATAATAAAATGAAACTGAAAAAAAAAGTTAATTATGCTCCAACTCATTTAAGCAGGATTATGTTTGTCATGATACAGTAAGTGCCAGTGCGGTAGTCAAACTGATGATAACATGGTTGATAAACCAACCGAGGCTCGAGGCTTTCTGCGTTAATTACTCCTTTGCTTCACTCCTTTCCTGATACAAACAAGGCTCCGAGACATCACACGCAACATGAATTCATCCTCTCCGGCCCGGCAGTGAACTATCATTATAATCAACTTGTCAGATTTCCACCCGTTTGTTTATTCAGATGCGCATTATTCCAAAAACATGTGTTTCCAACTTTGTTTCTGCCCATGACGTGGAGATGCGCCCCGCACTTCTAATGACTCCCGTGCCCTGTAATTTCTTTAGCGTGACAAACTCTGATTACAGGGTGGGAGGCAGGCTTCCAGCCACGCATCATCTTTTCCAGTTATTGTTTTGTGTGTGTCCTCGGTCTTTAATAAGGGCCCTGCAGCTGCAGTGTGTCTCAATAGTCGCTTCCATGAAGCGGTGTTAAACACCAAAGTGATTTAGCACAACCGATCACTGCACCGCAGACCGTGGCTGCTGATTCTCAGTGCATTGTTTGCTCAGGGAAGCATATCAAGCGACGTGTTAAAAACCAGAGTCGGGTGATCGTCCGTGATGGTGGACGGGTCCAGCAGTTAGCCAACTTGTCCCTAGAAGAGCTATGAATGCACTTGACTTGTGTCAGATTTCAGTGCGTCATCAGACTGTCACACAGGGACGAGCACAAGAGAGAATATCATTTATATGCTGCGATAAGAGGTTTGCCACATGGCTAGAAACCACACTGGGTGATCGACTAAAAAGAAAAGGAAAACACACCACTCCATCATGAGATAATTCTGTTCCCCGCAAGCTACTTCATAAAAAGCGGTGGCTCACATTATCATCTTCATTTTCCAAATGTTCAGCAAGAGCACAGCTTAACATCGTTCCCACCATCGTATTCTCCCACTTCCCCTCGATTTCTGCAGACACGGACACCCCCGCTCCGACGGCCCAGGAGTGACCACCCTGTGCGGAGCGGAGCGTGCAGTAATGCCATTAAACCCCCCCTTCCTTCCCCAGGGGAATCAGTCACACGGCGGTTTGAGCTCAGGGCCGATACAAAAAGAGACCCATTTGAAAAGGAGCCGAGCCCAGCCTGAAGAGGTCAGAGGGCTGTTTACAGAACAACAGTCTCTTATCGGCTGCATGCTTCCCTGAGGAGTCTCCACCGCAAACAGATAACGGCCTCCGAACAGGCGGCGGAGTGTGACCGATAGGAGCATAATCAGGTACATTCTGTTTCGGGAGGAAGAAGTGGAGGACGAGGGTGGATAACGGTGCATTGGGATACGGCTGCATTAAAAACCAAACTCACGGCAGATAAATTAAACACAGCCGCACTCGTTCTCCCTCTCAAACGAGCGTGACGATGTATATGATCGTCGATGCTGGGTTGTTTTTTTTTCACGTCCTAATAACCATTATTCAACAGAACCGCCGAGGCCCGATTCGTCCTCGGGGATGGCTTCATTATTGAACAGTTAAACGGTCAATAGGTTCAGCCAAGGCAGCTTTTAGCACAAGGGCAAACAGACAGTGTAAAAAGCCAATGCAAATAACTGGCACTCAAACAAGGCCTAATGCATTAATGACTGCATGACGTGCACTAATGTGACGGCAACAGATTCGGACTGACAGTAATGGAGAATTTTGCCCCTGGTTATACTCATAAGGCCTGGGACGGTGGAGGAGGAGGGGGAGGAGGGATGTACACCTGCCTACCGCCTGAGCCTTGACAGAAGCCTAATAAATAACAGGAGACAAGGTGAAACAGCAGTAGCAGCCCCCCTCCTCCTCCCTCCTCCTCCTCCTCCTCCTCCTCTTGCTGCAGCCACCTACACTTCACCGCCAGTCGTGTGAGGAGCAGCTATGAGGACAGCTTTTTGGCATGAAACAGAGTCTCCTCCAAGTTAGCAAATTGCACCCATCCCGTGAAGACAGGGCGTCTTGAGTTATTCATGAAATCGCACGAGAAAACTTTGCACCTTTTTTTTTTCCCTCTGCGACGTGACTCCGGCGTCAAAAGCAAGCGACGGAGGGTTTCATTTGACACGACTCGAAATTAGAGGACGGCGCTTCGGGTTGAGGCGACGCGCTCACCTGCACCAAATATCAAAAGCGCGCTCCATCAGAATCAATTTCAGTCCGCATAATAACCCGTCGGCTATAGGCGCCAATGCTGAATGGAGAGCAGCTGATTGAACAGCAGCTTTGGATGATAAGCGGAGAATGTGCCGGGGTCGGGGTCAATTCAATACGGGGTGTAAAACCGTCTGCCAGTCATTGATGTAGATTTTAAATCAAAAGGATATCAGGAGTGAACATTTTCTTTTAAATTAATAGAAATACATTTTAAAACATTTTTTTTTAATAAAAGTGAGGCGATATCCACCTTGCGACGCAGATACGAGGCCTAACACACTGTGACGTCCTGATTTAAACCACTTCCCCCCCTCCCCCCTCCTCCCTCTCGTCACCATTAATAACAATTGAGACCCTTGGAGCATTAATTAGTGAAACCTTCCCTGCATGCCTAGACTATCTGAGCCACCTACAACGAATACAGACTTCAGTAAACATGATCCGCCGCATAGTAAGTAAGTTGTTGTTATTCTACCAAGAGTTTTTTTTTAAGACATGTTGATGAGATCACAGAATTGTTGGAGCATGCCCACACACACACACACACACACACACCCTCCTCTCTCTCTTACAAACACTCCCCTCTCTGTCCCTCACTCTCTCTTCATTAGGCCGCCCCTGTGCTGGCCCGCGTGTGCAATTCATTAGCTTTTATCCTCTTCATTTGAAGGAGGAGCTGTATATAATTAGAGCATCTCTGTTTGTCCAGCATCCTCCACGCAGTCACATCTCGAGGCCAATTATCATTCCGCGGCAGAGATACCCGGATAACGCGGCCGCATCAGCCGCCTCGAGAAACGAACTTCAAAACTATTACTGCCTCTCAAGAATGTAAATAAAAATCGCTTGCAAATCAACAGCTAATGATTGAATGTGGAGTGGCACTCCGGGGAGATGAAGACGATGAACCACATCGGGGAGACTTTGGCTCACTTTTCTTTTTGCAACAAAGCGAACGCGTGAAGCCGGCACTTAACTCAGCGTCCATACCTCCAGTCTGGGAGTATTTTTGGATGGGCCACGTGTTTGTTGTTGCGTTGGCTCTCTACTGTGCTGTTTTATTTCAAAGTGCTTTCAGCTTTGATTGAAGCTTCAGGCCTTAATTTGAGCTTTACTTTCACATTCATTGTTCGTAGAAAAGCCCCCAATCTTCAAGACAGTGCAGCAGGACAGCCATCTGATACGTACAGCGGGAAGCTCTCAAAGAGCTCTTTATGGTCAACAACGGAATGTTCTTGACCGACCAGGTCAGTCATCTGACTCTATCATGCGTTTGACTCGCTGGAGAAGCAGCTGATCAGCTGATTCCTCCTCGGGATCATTGCTCAGAAAAGGATTTAAAGAGACATTCTTATAGCAAGGAGAAGAGCTTATTAAAGTCACACTGAAATCACGTTGTCATCCCTTTCTGAAATCTAAAATCAAATCATTGTGCTTCTAAATCTATTGCTAATTAGTTTTGTACCATTGAAAAGGAAGGGGAAAAAGAGTTTGCATCAGCTGGCTGGAGGTGTGTGTTGGTGTTTGATTGACAGAACAGTTAAACTAATGTAGTACTGTAGCCTACATGTCATGGGCAGATGGGGTGTTAACAGTCTTAAAAGGTAAGGCGCACACCAGCATCTAACCAGAACAAAGTAGTATTTGCAGGTAAGTTAACGCGCTGTTTAATGTGCTGCAGCCAAGCAGCCAATTACCTAATTAGCAAATTGCTTTGTGTGCCATAAAATTGGGCGTCCACGTATTAAAAGGGCCAGACTCTGAGCAGCGTTCGGCTCCAAATTAAAGCTGAGAGTGAGGACGAACTCAGTCATTTAAATCCCATGTGCTTTCGGTTTCCCTCCTACTTTAATTCATTTTTAGTGTATTTCTTGTACTTCTTTTTAGTGTAAAAGTTAAATACTATTTACAAAGTAAAAACACACAATGAAGTAAATGAGAACTAGACGTTACCTGAAACATTTCTTTGGTGGAAACTATGAATGTGTCCTATGTAAGAAAATGTGTGTAACAAAGTGGCTCATGTCCCTTCTAAAGTGTCACAAACTGCGTCTATAATAAACGTTTGAAGAGGACAGATTCTTGCCTGATTTAATCTGCACATTACTGATGTTACCTGCTGCCTGATGACAGAGAAGTCCACCTTTGGTTGCTCTTGCACTGCTACGCATCATCAATCTGCGATGTAAGCGCTGCCTTCATAGTTCTTCCGTGATGAAATGCTGTTTACTTTTTCGACTTTTCCTCAACCTCCCTTATCTGCTACTTCAGTTACTGATTTCCTATTTCCGAGAACGTCTCGTGGCAACTTCCAGAGAACAGATGCTGACTTTTCCCCATCGAGACAAAGCTGAATAATGCGTCAAGCTGCGTGCTCCTCGCTCAGAATGCAACATGTTTCGTTATTCCGTTATAATAAGTCTAATGAGGATAGCAAAACATTACGATCATTCCTCTTGTATGATGGATTTCTCTCACAAAATAAATATATATACTGACCTTTGATTTTGAAGTACACCAGCTGTGCTGCTGGTGCTTCATAGTCAGATAGCAGACTTTCCACACACACACACACACACACACACACACACACACACACACACACACACACACACACACACACACACACACTGAGGTCAACATGGAAGACACCTCCAAAGGTGCTTTGAGAATGACCAAGATCCTGTGGGACTTCCAGATCCAGACTGATAAACTGTTGGCTAACCAACCGGACATTGTGGAGGTGGACATCCAACAGAGCACAGCTGAATTAATAGATGGCGCTAAGGAGGAACATGACACCTCCGACCCCCAAACTGGGGCCGCGGCTCCAGCAGATCCAGGAACAACATCCAAGATCTCTGTGCAGAACCATCAGGCACTTAGACCTGTAGTAGAGGACCAGACCCCAAATGCCTTATTTCTTACTGGGCGTAAACTTAAGCTGCACACACATTGACAGGCCACACACTTTGTAAACTAGGAGTCCTGCACCAAGAGGCGAGTGATGGCACAAGTTGTCTGGGATTTTATTTCTCCACACAGAGAATCATGTCAGACCGCTCTACACGTGAAGTACTGATGATACTCTTGTCAGTCTAGTCACTTCAAACGAATGCTCGAGTCTATAGCGCTTAATATTTGTAACTTCTCAGAGTTTCGTTTTTTAAGTGACACGCCCTCTGTGTCTACCAGCTGTGATCAGTCTGACGACGGCCCTGCAGCGGCAGACCCTTCCTCCAGGAACTCACACATGTACCCGCCGTGTTTGAACAGCTTCAGTAAATCCACGCGTTTCGCCGCCTTCATTATCATCATAATAAAAGCGCCTGAAAAGCAAAGTTACAGAAGAATGTAGACACCTCACTTTCTGCTTTGTACTGTCATCAATCAAAATGGAGCTTTTTTCTTTCTTTTTTTTTCCTCCTCCATCATTGGTTGAAGCCACCAAGAAAAAAAAATTCTCTAAAAAAAAAAAAAAAACTCACATGCATATTTAATTTCATTCTCCACTGGCTCACACAAAGGAAACTGCCACCCTTCAGGACACCTTTCGGAAAAGTCTCTATTAAATCTGAGTCAGCTGGGAGAAAAGAAAGGTGGAGGGGGAAAAAAAGAAACATTTCATGAGTGAAAAAAATATCTAAATTATTGCCAGACTTCAAATGAAGTGCCGTTTATCTTCCCGAGCAGCCGACGTGTTGTTTTACTCCTTAGTCCCAGCCTGGACGGCAATCAGGATCGGTCAACCAGGACGCTATCAGCAGCAGTCACTCCGCAATGACAAACTACGGCTCTCCACTTGGAGCATGGGCATTATTCTCCAACACACGGCTCGCCCCTATCAGAAAACAAGGCAGGTTTTATGGCTGCTGGAAAAAAGGTGGTAAACATAACAAAGCGCACAGCTCCTTGGAATTTAATGTGCTCTGGCAAAAGACGGAGTATAGATATCAAAGGGCAGAAGAAGCTTCTTGAAGAAGAAAAAAAATTGTCCTCATAATGTAGAAAACAGAAGCACTGGCCACAACAAGTGATTTACTGTGTTGTTGTCTTTTTTTTGTTGCTTTCTCTCTGAACCTAGATCATCCAGTAGGCTTTGAGAATGCAACAGGGAGGGGAGGAGGGGGGGAAAAAAAGGAAGAGCAGTTCATCTTTACCATGCCGCTGAGAGCAGACGTGCAGGTGCATAAACAAGTTCACGAAACAAGCAGATGAAAGTGATACAGTGTGATCCTGATTATGGAGTTTTTAATGCACAAATTAAAAGACCGTCTCTGTGACGGAGGCTGCGCGCAGTCGAAGCAGACCGGTACTCCGGTTACCTCGGTGATCTCATTATCACAAGAGCCGCTATCGCGTACTCTGCGTAACAAATGCCTCAAGCCGCACTGCACACGCTCACGTTTAGCCTGTGCCTCTCCATCCGGAGTGCGCGGCTAATCCGTCACCTAGTCAGAGAGAGCAACACGCATTCCAATTGATTTCCTCCTGGTTTACATATTTACACACACACTCGTGCAATTAGGAGCACATTTATCGATGGTTTCGGCACCGCCGGGAGCCCCTACATCGTGAGCCCACTCCAATAAATCTCCCGGTCCTGAGGCTGCCAGCGGGAAAGACCGATGAACCCTCGCACAAAAATGGAGTGGGAATACTTTGAGCTGCAGGCGAAGAGAGTTCTCAGTCATTAAAATGGACCCCCGGCGGTCACACGGCTTGATAAAAAAGATTTGTTATCGTTAACCCTTTTAATGCATCTGTAGGTGTCTGAAATATGCCCTCCTCAAAAAAAAAAAATTAAAAAAAAGATCCCTGATATGAGTAGGAGCTGTTTGAAGAATGTGGGGTGACATGCATAATAATAATAATAAAAAAGCCAAGTATTGCTTTTTGTTAAATGAGACTTGTGAGGAAAACACTAAGTTTACAAAGTGCATCTGGATTCTGATCTGTGTGTCTAACTCATGGTCATCCGCTCAGAGCAGCCTGACTTCATCATCTGGGTATCACATTATGTGTGTGCCATGCTGCCCCCAACAGGCTCTCCGGAAAATGCATCAGTTATCTGTTGAATCCTCACAGCATCCAGCAATAACTGAAGCCACACATCAGAGAACAACTTCACCTCACACACAGAGACACACAAACACACAGCTGTTGTCTGAGCAGGAGACAAAATCAAACACATTTAGATATGGGGGGGCTATATTTTGTTAAAAGTTTTTAAATGCAAATCTCATTTTATTGGCAGAATGGATCCCCTTCAGACTGGACATCCATTGTCTCTATATTGATTGGCATGAATATAGGCTAATGCGCCTTTTTCCACACATAATGCCACCGCAGAGACAACACAATGACCCAGGGGCTAAATTAAGAGCCCGAATGTTAAGTCCACTTTGGGAAAATCTACAGCCAGTCCGCTGTCGGTGAAAGTCTGCTCTGTTGTTTCAGCCACAGGTCAAATCATGGCCCGGCACTAATGAACCTCTTCTTTCTTCACAAAGCTTCGGATAGATTCGCTGCAAATGAAGTTGCCCTTGTGCAAATGTCATCATTTTTGAGTGGGAGTGCTGCGTTTAGCATCTACAGCGTGTGGGAAGTCTGCATCAACAATCGGTCAAATGTTGGAACAACAAAATCCATCACATATGCAACCAAACTCCAAAAGAGCTGTGACTTTACAGAAGACACCATCAAAAGCATGTATTCTCTGAGTGCAAGGGACATAATAGTTGTATTAAAAATGTACTTTTTATCAGTTAATTTAACCTAGCTACAGAAATGGAATTGTGGGAATTAAACATTCTTTTAGGGCACAGAAATCAAAGCAATCAAAAATATACATCATAGACTATAAACTGCAAGTGATATGTAATAATAGGCATAGAAGTTTTATTGCTTTTTTGCACTTGAGATAAAAAACAGTGGGATGGAAAGATAATTCTACATGTTTAAGTTAAAGTGTATTGTAGAAATGGACACTGGGACATAAAATGCCAAGTTCACCCGGAGTTCACGGTGAAACGATGGCAGTAGGTATTCGTTTGGCTTTTCGCCTGTCCGCGGAGGCTACAACAGAGCAGCGCGCGCGGCGACACTCGGCGTGCGCGCGAATCCCCTTTGATGTTAATCACATCAGACAGGCAACTTATCAAGGTAAAGTTAGACCCAAACATTAAACTCCCTTAACTTGCGCTCGTGCGAATCGCGGGGCACAGCGCGAGCCGCGGAGCAGATCAGACGGCCGCGGCGCACCTGCTCTCTTTGCGCACGGCGGCACACATAAAAGGTGAGAGAAGCTGGTGTTGTAGCGTTGCGGCCGTGGACAAATGTGAGCAAGAATTAACGTACAAGTAAGCTTATTGTGTCTACAGAAATGCCACCCTACCTACACGCAGCCGTACGTGCTCGAATTTAAACATCACTAAAAGCACATTTCACGCCACAAACACGAGTTAAAACATTGCCATTGCGAGTAAAAACTATCAGTCAGTAAATAGTGAGCAAACTGAGTTTAAGTGCCTTTCCCCCTCCACTTCGTTTCGCGGCGTAAAAACAGGGCTGCGCGTACGTTTCGACATTTGCAGGTAATCCTCCTTACCTTTAAAAACTTCCCCTCGCGCGGACAACAGCAGGGTGATGGCGGCAAACAAGCAATTGATAACTTTATCCATGTCGACAGCGCCGTCGTAGCGTTAACCCCCCGCCAGCCGCGGGGTTTAACTGGCAACTCTTCTTTCTTTATTGCAACTTGAACCCTTCCTCGACTTTTGAAGAGTGTTAAATCTCGAGTGTCTTCGCCCTTTCCTCCGTCCCTCGGCGTGCTGTCGGGCTGTGAGAGGACACTGTCGCCGACAGGGCTTGCTCCTTGGCGGCTGGCTCCACACTTGGAGGAGGAATGTGTGAGTGAGTCCTGATTCCGGAATTACGCGTGGATTGAGAGGTCCGGCAGCTCCAGGAGAGCGGCGGCTGTGAGTGTGTGTGTGCGCGCGCGCAGTATGCCCGGTAGAGGGCGCGCCTGAGCCCCGCCTTCGAGTAGAGGAGACGGGCGGAGGTGTCCCTCCTCCTGGCACTCTATTGGCCTTCATTTAGACCAGCTGTGGAGACTGAAGTCGGTTGAGGTAAAGTAGTGCAGTTAACGTAACAACCTAGACGAAAGCTTTAGATTATCATAAAGTCTTATCCAGCAATACCACCAACAACAACAACAACTAATGTATGTGTAGCCAATGATGATTCCAAATCAACCAATGATTTCCTTTAAATATTTTATTTTGTTGTGAAGTATGTAGAACTTCTTTCCTTTGCCACAAACTGAACTTTGGTATTCGCCGAAGGTGACAAAATAATGAAATCACTGCAAAGCACATAAAATAAGGAAAAAAGTAATATTGTATAAGCATATACTACATGCATAAGTAAATATACACTTCCGTTGTTCCTCAACTCTAAGAAAGAAGAATAGCTACAGTTTGTTATTCAAAGTGGTCCCTGTTATATCTTGGATATAGATTTGGATTTTGGAAGTAGTTGTGTCGAATAATTATAATTAGAAATTATGGGCATAGTTTCCTAAAAGTAATGGATAAATAGTGGACATATCTAAAATAACAGCTAGATTTCTGGTGTTTATGAAGGGGTAGTTTGACAACACTGGAGTAGGATATCATTAGATATAGGCCTATTTGTTGAACACAATTTGGGACTGTGTTTCGGAAGAACCACTGCAAGACAACCCTCCATCACACACTCACCAAGACATCCTCTCTCTCCCTCTCTGCAAACAATGATGCCATCCATTCACTCCTCCATCCAGTCTGAGGAGTTTACATTCTCATCAATTCCCATGACAGCTCAGCTCAGACTTGGCATTCATGCATTCTTGGCAACATAACTGTCGTAGCCAAGACAATACCTAAAGACCACAGAGAGACACACGGTGTGAAAATGCTGCAGACGTTGTCGGGTGAAGTTATGAAGAAAAACAACAAGCACACTCACCATATATCCTTGATGACAAGGGGTCATTTTCAGACTAAATGTGGACCCACGTCAATCCGGCTGCATTTTAATTAGCTGGGAAAAACTGCTGGTACAAGTGAAATCGCCATGTGTGTTTATGCATGCAAACACAATAAGAGAACGACATTGGTTGACTTTGTGGTTAGTTGCATCTCCATCCCTTTGTCTGACATTGCTGTGAGAATACCCCCAGGTTGTTTGCGCTCGCCGTCTCAGATAAGACTAATTTTGAACAAATATTTGCATATATTTCAGTAAGGCATCGTTATTGATTCAGCTAAAAGAAAATGTATGTATGTATGTGTGATGACGTGGCCCCCTTTTTACAGTTGAACCGATGAGGGCCCTCTTCAAGGTCAGATTCCCTTTAATAGGATCAATGCTTAAATGTGATCAGAAAGGACACACAAGGTGAACTGTGATTAAGAATCAGCTGGCAGAGAGAAAATATTACATTAATAAATGAAGGTGTCAAGTTGAGCATGGAAAAGGGCTTGATTTTCATCGTATCACGTGACCTTCATCAACAAATGCAGTTTGCTCACATACTATGGAATTTCTTTATTAGATTATACGATTTTTCTAGAGCACTTTAAGAAGTTGTCATCCACGAGGACTTAAAAGCTGTTTTAAGTTACGTTTCAAGTTAACGTTTTCATCACAGAAACGGCTACAAGGTCCATTTACTATCATGGAGCTTTCATGTCACATCAAGTCAAACTTTATTTTTATATTTAAAAACAACCACAGTTGACCAAAGGGCATTGAAATGTTTGGCTTTATGAAAAATAATACATCATTTTAGTACTCAGATGTTAATAAGTAAGATAAATAAGGTCCATGGCCCCTATTTTGGGGTCCTGGAGACCCTAAGATACATTTTTTTCCACCATTCATGCATTAGACCTTTTCTATTTTCTCTTTTTTATTTGGACCTCTCTCCTGCTTGTTAGCTGCTTTACAAGCAATCTCGAGCATGTCATGTTCAGATGTTACAGCTGACTCAATATGTGGATTTTTTTATTTTCTAATTCCTATTTTGTCAAATTAATTGAGCTGCTGAAGTACCCCTCCATGTACAATTTCCTCTGCGGTGATAGCTGTGTGCCTGCCACTTTTTCTTCAAACCCGGTAACCTTTCACAAGCCGAGGCTCCTTTCATCGCACTCTCAAAGCAAGACACAGAAAAGCTGTGACATTACACTGATTGGACGGGAGGAAGTGGCTCCAAAAAACTGACGCCAGACCAGGATCAAAAGATTCCATATTTAGGCCTCAAAGGTTACGATGGCCTCCCAATTTTCAGTGACTCACCGTCGCTGATTTGTTCTGATGAACAGATGATGTTGACATTTGACACATCATGGAAAGCCGCCGTCGGCCTTCAGAAAATCCATACTCCCTCCATATTTCTTCCCGTCGGATCATCGTGAATCAGTTAAACATAAGAGCCATGAGCACGTTGTGTAATGGACATAAGTGGGAGAATAATGCTCGTCAATAACGCCAATATGTGAGGAGTCTCAGTGAATCACTGCTCTTATTAAGCCTCTCCTCATGTGGCTGTCAAACACCAACCATTTTAACATTTAATCCCATTGTGATTGCCCCCCCGTACCTTGATTGTCAAAATTGAATCTCAAAAATATGAGATCAATGTACCGGCCTTCCTGGCTCATGAACGCAAAATACTTTTTTTAAAAAACCAAGAACACGGGCGCCAATCTGTGCTCTCACACAGTTGTTCCATCTTCCACGGCGTCTCATTATAAAGGGAAGTATCGGAGCGTGCAGCAATTAAACAGGATCAGCAAAACCCGACAAAGCCTGCTCAGTGCAGTCATGGGTGATCCCCGGTGTACAGCTGACCACTAGTGAGTGAGTGCTGCTCACTGGAATGAGGTGGATTGCCACGCTGCTAAGATTTATTTTAAATTAATTGTCATCGTGGTTAAAAGTTTGACTCGACTGTACACACACAGAGAGAGGGGGGGCAGATAAAGTCACTGTATACTGTATTATCACTAAAATAACATCACCAGAGCACTGATACCTGAATCCAGGTCATCTGACTCACATTGATGCAGTTACAGGCGCCTTATTTGACACCATGTCCCATGATCTCTATCTAGGACAAAAACCTAGGAGGTCTTCTTTGTCCTAGTGTGTGTGTGTGTGTGTGTGTGTGTGTGTGTGTGAGAGAGAGAGAGAGAGAGAGAGAGAGAGAGAGAGAGAGAGAGAGAGAGAGACTAAAGTAGTAACAAGTAGAGGTCACTTTTATGTCTTAGCACCCTCCAATCTTGTGTGAAGTTGTTAAAACGTTTCGGATTCAATGTGGCGACTTCTAAAATTCATTGATGTTTGAGCAGCCAAGTCGAGACAGACTTTGTTTAACGTCACAGCAGCACCCCGGTTGTGTGCGAACAGAAATGAGGTGTACATATGGACATTTACACAGTCTTCACCGTCACGTGGTGAAGCTGCCTTTCTGGCCTCGAAGATTAGTGTATTATTATTTCAATATGATACCCAATCATGGACTAGTTGAATATGCAGGGTTTATTGTTACATGATCTGCCACTGTGTAAACACGTTTCTATGCTACACTACGTGATACTTGGGCCCTTTTTTGCCTTTTATTGCCCATGTCCTTGCCCATCAGGCATGCCATCTTTCAGATAATTTACGGGTATACTTTATAACACCATTACGTATTTGTGTTTTTGTGTGCTTAAGTGCGGATCTCAATATAAATGGATGTAACTGCATATAGACAAACTAACAAACTCAAATGTCCACTTACAAGTTTTCTGAGTTTTATTAACATATCCATTTGTTTCAAATCATTTTAATTAAATAATGTGTTTCGTATATGTCCACATTTTTAAGATGCAATTTTTAATCATTGTAAGTCCTTTTTTTTTGTCTTTTGTCAAATTGTTGGTGTGACAACACCTGACACCCCACTAGCCCTGCCCCGATCTGATGGTGTGGAACATCATTTAATCAGGGTTTAAGTCCATGTAGGGTTTTCTTTTATTATTTTTGCAGATCTTAAGCCCCCCAACAATATTTCCGCTGACTTGAAACACCTGATCCCCTTGACCTGAATTGAAGAGGGGCAAAGAGGGGTGATGATATGACCCCCCCCCCCCCCCCCCCCCCCCCCACTGCCACAGGACAAACAAGATCAACTGACCAGTAATCAGCCCCCCAAATGTAGACCTGTGAATTTTTGCGTGAGCTCAACAACCTGTCCTAACCCCTATGCTGTGGATTAACAAATGTTTACACATGACCCGGCGGTTGCTTGTTGTTTATTTTTAACCCACCTTTAAATTACATATTAAAAAAAACAAAACAGGAAATAACAGTTATATTGAGTCATTATAGCAGTTGTAGTATCCAGTTTGGAGGCTCAGGCTTACAGCTTGACTACCACGTGCCGATTTGTGCCAACATCCACGTTACGACTCTCTTGGATGCACAACACACACACACACACACACACACACACGCACGCTCACATACAAATGTGCACACAGTAGTCGTCCCTCACGTGGGCTTGAGGTAGTTATAGAGGGCACTGAGTCCTCCTTGCAGCACCTCCTGGATAGGCTTGAGGAGGGGGTTGTGGATTATATGAAGTCCTTTATCCAGCGGGTGGCAGGCCAGCCTCCCGAGCCGGCTCAGTAGGTACAATTCCATCGGCACATTCTGCAGGTCATTGAAGTCCACATTGAGGAGCTCTAAAGACTCTAGGAAGCACAGCGTCTTAGGCAGCGTGTGGATACTGTTCCCCTCCACGATGAAGATCTTCAGGTTGACCAGGTCCTGGATCTGGTCCGCGATGGTCTCCAGGCGGTTGCAGGCCAGGTGAAGGAAGACCAGGCCCTTCATGCTGTAGACGCAGGTAGGGATGTGTGCAATGCGGTTGTGGCTGAGGTTGAGTTTGGTCAGGTTGTGCATGGCCGCCAAGCTGCCGGGGAGGCCCGTGATCTGGTTGTTGGCCAGGCTGAGCACCTCGAGGCAGGCGCAGGAGCCCAGCTCCTCGGGGACCTCGCTCAGGCGGTTGCGACAGGCGAAGAGCACGCGCAGCTTCTTCAGGAGGCTGATTTCCGGCGGGAGGCTCGACAGGTTGTTACCCCACAGGTTGAGGATCACCAGATTGTCCAGAGCGCCCACGGCGGGGGGCAGAGAGCACAGGCAGTTCATGGACAAGTTTAGCTTCTGCAGTTCCCGGAGCTCCCACAGCTCAGAGGGGGTGTTGTCGAGGGCCCGCATGGCCAGGCTCAGGGTGCTGTAGCCGAAGTGCACCGTGGCGTGCCTCCGGATCCGCTCGGCAGCCGAGGACAGGCTGGGCTGCTCGTCCCTGCCGGCATTCTTCCTGCTCTGACCGACGCTCACCTCATTCAGCTCCTTGTTGTGGAAGCTACGAGATTGCTTCCCACCCATCGCCCCAGCAGCACCGTCGATTTTTACCGGCCGTAACAAGATGTCAACATGAGAATAGTTGAATCACCACCAATGAATTAATCTCCGGGGTTCTTGAACGAGCCAGGCAGAACATGATCGGCTCTACAGGTTGTTGTAGAAACTCCTGATGTTTGGCAGCAGTCACACTGACTGTTTTTCCCCTCGCCCGCGTTGAGTTGCAGGCTGCTGTAATCGAGCACTATGGGGGCTCGTGGTCCGCGTCTCCTACACCAACTGTCTTACTGGATTTCATATCCCCAGCTGGCCCTGTCACTTGACGTGTCCACAGATAGCACTCCGCTCCCCGCCCACTACCGGAGGGACAGAGCCGGGGATAGGACGCCGTGCGGGCTCAATCACATGAGGTCACCGCCATGATCTCATAGCGTAACGCACAGAAATACACTCACAGTCGCCGACCACACCTGCTACACATTATTCCGTTAGCCACACCTGCTATCTTTTGTAAGTGTATTGCATTTTTTGCACTTAAAATAATTTGGATATTTAACATACCATCTCCGGCTGACCATAATCTCTTCTCGCTTGTTTTTGTTCTCTCCCGCCGTTGGCCCCCCGACACTTTTTGCATGATCTCCTGTCTCAACTTGAAATATGCCACCGAGCCGGCTGCTGCGGACACGCTGGATCATCTCTCAAAAAAGTAACAGTTCTTAAAGGTATTAGTGGAAACTTATGCACAGACATGCGCCGCTTTAATCTCAAGTGCAAAAGGACATAGAACATTCCGGCATGTTCTTAGAAAAACTCTGGCGCGATTGGAAATCTTGTTCATGTGGCCCCCCGAGGGGAGAATCTCTCTCTTTCCTGTAAAAGCATACACTGCAGTGCATTTACATTTTTGAATTTGTCTTTCCCCGCAGCAACTTACACACTGAGGGGAAATAAAATTCTTCATGCCTTGTTCTCTAAAGAGTTCTGTAAGTATTTCACTTGAAAGCTTTTTGTTCCGACTTCCTTTTAAAATGTCAAATTAGAAACTCTATCGCAACGTTGCCCTCGTGAGGTTCAGGGATGATTTCAAACAGTCGTTTTTATTTCTTTTACAGCGCAAACAACAACATTGGCCTCTTTAAGTAAAAAGGTGTCACTATTCCTCCACCACTACCTAATTCATGTAACATGCTTGTCTTTGGAAATTCAGGAAGACAGAAGTGACCATGCAAACTCCACATTGTGAGGCCATAGTTAGTCTGGTTTGAAGGTCAAGTCCTTCCTGCTGTGAGGGAGGCAAACTAAACTCCTTTTAGGTCCAAATCCTAAGTTTATTCCTTAGGGTTTTACAATCTACATGTGACACCATCTACCCTCACAGCATCAATTCAGTTAACCCCCCAAAAAGAGGAGAGATCACTCTTACAGGTCTAAATATTGTTCACACAAACACTTTAAAGGTTGCGTAGGTTATATTACTTGTAATCCTCGTAACATACCGATAGCAATGAATACATGAAATGCTCTGACATAAAAAAACAAAAAACAAAATGTGTCCTTCCACGTGTCCGTACGCTACCTTTAAAGCTAAGGTTATAATGCTATATTGTATGGTTATTCATAATATATTGCATCATACAGTTTTAGATGTTCAAGTTGACAATTACATCAATAAACACATTAAAAAACATATGATCTTACAACAATACATAGTGTATATTAAATATTGATTCAATATGTAGAAACTTCTTATAGATGCTGAAAATGGATGTTAAATAAAGGCTTAACTTGTTGTCTACTTGTTATAAAACAACAAATAGAAGTAAAATTGTTATTTTGTGAAATAAGGAGACAAAATGACTCTCTCAGGATAAACATTTGTATTCCTATTTGTTTCACTGCACCACTCGTTAGGAGGTGTCACTCAGTGGATTAACGAGATATTTACTGCAGGACAGGTCCACGTTGATGATCCGCGAACACGTTATATAAATGTTAGGGGTGTAAATGGGACCTTGGACTTGATCCACTTTCTTTGACAGCCTCATTGAGTCCAACCAGGACTTGGAGTGGCCTTAGTCATCATTCTTCCCCGAGCCCAGTAATCAAAGTACTTGGATGACAGTTAGCAGTGATATCCAACTCTGGGGACTCGGTGGCTCTGCTGTAAGCATGGCTACATCAGCACTTATGAATGACAGGTTGAATCATGTGTTTGCTGAATTGGACACTGGAGATAGGGCTGTTGGGGGAGGGGAGGGGGGTGCATTACACATTCAGGCAGCTGCTTGTGCAGCATGTCTCATCTGGACATTTTTTTGTACATTTTAACACCTCCATAGCTCAGTAGCTTTGTGTCGAAACACAAAGTCTTTATACAGCCCCTCAGTTTTTAGGAGTCGTTGTTGCGCCATGATTCATTTCACAAACAGCAGGATTGCCATGTCCTGCCATCCTCTGTTTACATGAAAAATAACACCTAAGCTGTAACCGTCAGAGCCCCCCCCCCCCCCCCCCTTGTGTGCAAACATAACCCTCATGCTGTCAAATATGCAGGAAACCCTCATTGTGGGTTAACTAACACATTGCAATACCTGGACAAAGCTGAGATGGATGGACAGATGGAGGGAGGGAGGGGTGAGAGAGAAGCTAGACTGGTAGTCGGATGAATGGACGGAGCGAATAATGCTCATTTCTGCGACAGAGAGATGTCATCATGACATACTTCCTCATAACACACTGTCACCTAGCACTTCGTCATAATCTTGCGAGGCATGAATCTTCATTAAATGTTCCTTTTTTTATTTTTATCCCATGCATGTTTTTTTTTTTCTCCAAACGAATCTCCCTTTCTACCAGAGGAACAGATGTGTGGAAACAGCTTGAGATTTAAATTACAAGAAAATGGGATTTGCCATTCCTCCCGCATTCACACAACACCTTAATACGGAGTCCCATTAGCACCAAATGAGGATGAGTTATTCACTCCGAGAACAGTTACACCCTCCAGTCATGGTGGTGACAAAAGGAATGGTCTCATTTAAGGAAAGCTCATCTGGTTACGTGGCACAAAATGACTCCGGATGAGCTACCTTTAGAGACTGAAGTTCACGATATATACCATTATTACTTGTTCATTACTGTGGAGGCTTCTGGCGATGACAGATGATATATGGCCTCGCTGCCACGGAGTCTGCCGTGGGCGTTCATCTCCTGTTGAAATGTAAGGAGTACCTGCCAAGACCTGAGGCTCTTTAGAGTCTATATTGCAGACACTATCCCCAAAGCTAGCACTCTTATTGAAGAATATGTTCCGTCTTTAGACAGAAAACGAGACGAGATGTGGTCCGAGTGACGAGAAATATGCATTTTGCGAGCCTATTGAGTATTCCAGACAAAATTAGCACCACGGAATGGGGGGAGAGCATGTGAATGAGAAGATAATCGTCCATTATTCAGCAGGTGCAGATGTGAATATTCACACCACTGGACACTTTCCACTTTCCATTTGTGCATGAGTACCCCCCCCCCCCCCAGCTAATGGAGTCGGTGGAAGCGGCCCTGCGTTTTTAGTCCAAAACGAGGCTATGTCACACGTTTGAATTGCTATCTGGAAATTGTCTGTAACAGTGCTGTGCCCAGATCTCCAGGTGACTCAAAGGATCTACTCAGCGGTGCAATTTAGTGAGGAGGGAAATTTGAAGGGGAGGTATCCAATTCAGCTTTGCATGCCGAACACAGAGCCAAGAACATTTAATTTCAGTGCTTCAAATGCTCATTCATTTACCAAATTGGACACAATAACGTTGGCCCTGTCTGGCAGTGCAAATTGTCGCCATGGAAATGACTATAGCTCAAGGAAATTTTAATATATTCAAGCCTACTTTTGGAGACAAATTGGTTCTGAAAGAGCGTAAACACAAAATTCATAACCATTCTGCATCTTCTTGGAATATCTTTCACCTCCTTATCAACTCTAACTAAAGCACCTCCGCTGAGTATCGGGTAATCTCCTAATCTCTCTCCCCAGGCCACACGCCAGGTATCTGTAGTTAGATCTGTGGTGAAGCAGCCGGATTCATCTTGTGATAAACTGGGACAACATGATGAATAGATAATAAAGGCACCCAGGGGAGAACACTATCCGGGTTAACTCCGCCGCATAAAGATACCATTTGTAATGATGGCTGGAATCAACGGGGAAGCGCAGCGAGCGAAAGCTAACTGGGCTCCAAAGTGACCGAATCAGTGCCGATTTTTGCTGATGCAGCAGATGGGGGAAAGTACAAACCAATTGTGGCTGTGACAACAACAAGCAGGGTGATGAAGCACCAGCGAGCGGCCTATCTGGGTCTCACCTGCTCACTGCTACTCCTACAGGCCTCTGAGTGCTGAACAGGGAGTGCGGTTGTGGAGTAATCACGACGAGAGAAACTGTCAATGCTTTCGTGGATGGGGACGAGGTCGATTGATTTATTTGATCCGGCTCTGAACTCACTCCCTGAAAGCTCAGCAGAGACCCGGGAGTGACAGTAATGTACTCCTCCAAGGCGTCATATACAGAGCTTGATGCCAGTTACTTCACGAGGCATCTACTGTGTGAGGGCACATGCCACCAAGGAACGTAGTGTCTGGTGAAACTTCAGCTAGGAGCCTCAACAAAGCTCCTCCGAGCATCACGAGAAACCTACTGTAAAATAAAGATGGGGTGGATGAATGAAATCAGTGACACAATCAAATGAGTCAAAACTGAAAAATAGTTTGTACTTCATCTTGGAAATACAGGGTCGCCCATAAAGTTGGAATAATTTGCAAATGTCTTTTATAGTGCCGAACAAATTAATTTCACCTGGGTAATTAGGACACATAATGTAATCATAATAATGCATTTAATCAGGAATAAACAGCCTGAAAACAAAATATTCAAACGTTATGGGCAACAGTGTAGTATTTTGATAATAATAACAACATTTATAAGATTTACATAAGATTTAAAAGAAGTTTTACTCAAAGGCCACTTTCTTGCTTTTTTTAGGATCTTCCCATGAGAATCACAATCGGCCTGATTGTCCAAAGAAAAGGAATATGACTCCACACGGTTACATTGCGATTATTTGCATATGGGTTTGCTATGAGACTGGTGTTAAGCGTTCATAACAGTGGCAGCCTGTTTTGGTTAATAGTGCTCTGCAGCGCCTACCAGAGGGGAGAAGCTGAAACAGGTTGTATCTAACATTTGGTTTTGTAGTTGACTGTCAACCACATTTACATTTTTTTCTACTTTAAAACAATGTTACTGCGCCGACGTATGATGCAATCTGGCAGAGAATCACAGTTGCTACCTAATTTCAGACTCAGCCTTAAATCTGTCTGCTGTTAGAGACGTTGTTTGGAAAGAGTGGCAACAAACTAGGGAGAAGTATTCTTCTTCTGTCTGGGACAGAAAAAGCTAACTGATGTTGCCAAGCACACAGACATACTGAACATCATACACTCACAATATGCATATTAGCACAATCGGCAAACGCTAGCTTGGTGAAGAGAAGCTGTGCTTATAGTCCAATATCACCAATGATAAATCTGCATTGCAGGGCTTTACTATCCCTACAGTGACCCCCAAAAGACCCTCATTTCTGAACTCCCCGAAAACCTATGTACACCAGAGTAAAGCATCAAAGGCAGAATAGGTCATTTTGAAAACCACAGATTTTGACTTTGAATGCATCGCCGAATTGAAAAAGCCCCGCCCCCTTCATTCGGACCTCTGTTCGAGATTGGCAGAGTGCACACAATCAGGAAGTAAGAAGTTTTTACGTCAGAGCTTTTCATTTATTCATTTCTATCGGTATGTAATGAGAATTTCAAGTAATATAACGGCAAGTGTTTCTGAACAGAATCACCTACTCAACCTTTAAAACAAGTACCCAAAGTCCATAACACAGACAGGACACTCGGTGTGACATGTTGCTGCATATTTGATCCACGGCCAGAAGACAGGGGGAGAACTGGCTGCAAAAAGCTGCATTGTATGCGTTGAAGTGAGTGAGAATGTTATGGTGAGTGTAGCTGTGTGCTTGGCTTTAGAGGTATGTCAGGTGTGTTGGAGGAACTGGTCTTACAAAGTTTTTGGGGTGTCTTTTTGCACCGGGAGTGACAGCCCAGTCTCATAGCTGATGGTTCTCCTGCTCATGTCCACCAAAAACTTGAAAAAATAGGATCGAGGATGTCGAGCTCTGTTCTAGGACGTTAGGATGCTGGCCAGGCCATCACTGCCAGCGAGCCATAAATGTTTCATGTGGTGCTGATATGGTAATCATTGGATCCCTACAATGACACCTTGTGAGAGTTGGATAACGATGGCTTTTCTTTCAGGCCTGTGTGACTCTGGACTCGGTCCAACAGCCGAGGCACAGCCTGAAGTGGGAATCTGCCGGTGTAACAAAAAAAAGCTGCGTTGCACCCAATAGGTAGATAAAAAAAACAAAAAACAAGTCTCAAAGATGAGTTAAAGGAAGGTGCAAACGGGTGTCATCCAGGGCGTCTTGCAGACTCTCACCAGACAAATTGTGTTCCTCTGAGTTAAATATGCGTCGCGTTTCATGAGGTCTTTTTTTTCTGCGAGTGGGTCCAGGTGCCCGTTGGTGGCACAGGCCCAGCTGGAGGATGTGGCTGACTTGCTCCACTGGCGCTCAGGCTGGCATACTAACAGAGCCAGGGGTGCTTTCACAGTGAGTTGAAAGAGGCTGGCGCTGGTGCCACACACCCAGGGTTCAGAAACACGAGCTCCAGCTGCGTGTCCACGAGCTCGCATAGCTAAAGCACTCAGAGACGGGGGAAATCTAACGTGAATTCTTCTTTTTTTTTTAACCTACAACGTGGTCTGTGGCCAGAATATCGATCCCACGACATTTACATCGTCACATATCCCTCCCTGATGCGTGCGAGATGCTGAGAGATTAATTGTTGGGGTGAAAAAAAAGGGAATTTTCCAATCACAGGGGATGAAGTAATAAAAGGCCAACCTGTCTAAAAGAGCTTAATGTATTATTTCTCTGAGGCTTGTTTAAGCCTTTTATTAAAGTGAAACAATCTTGTCAGACACCTGTTGTTCTTGCGGGGGTATTTATTGTAGGCCTATATCAGCACACTGTAATCCCTGGTTGTATTACTAGTGTGACCTATTCTTGGTCATCATAATTTTCCTGAGTGTGTGTGTGTGTGTGTGTGCGCGCGTGTAATTGCAGTCACCCTTCAGCCATGTCAGTTCAGCTTTTTCTTTTTTTCCCCCCTTTTTTTCTGACACCCAATGTCATGCAGAACAAATCGCCTATTGCTGACGCCGGTGATTTCTCTTCTCCGGCATTGAGAAGTGTGTGTGGAGGCAAAACAGTTGGGTCTTACTGACTGGGAAGTTGGACATTTCTGTGATTAAGTGGTAATAGCCCAGGACGTGACAGGGAAACAGGGGACATCATTGGTCACAGGGCAGGAAAAAAAAAAACACATACCCTTGGGTCTATGTGCTATTTTTGAGACAGTGTATATAATTACTCCAGTTTTGCTCCAAAACTCTCTAAACTGACATTTAAGACGGAAAACTCTCTAAAAATGTCAGCGAGAAAATTCAGCTGCACCATTGGTGTGTGTGAACTACTAAGAAGCGACTGACACACATAAGAGACGTTGCAGTTTTAAAGCAAAGAGGACTCTCATCATCCCACCACCTTTGCCACGCCTGCCTTGAATTCCAGCATCTGCCTATGAGCTTGAACCACTAATTGTGGCCTGAGCTCCTATATGGTATTGTTGCATGCCTGTGGTTCGGTTTAAGGCCACGGTTATATTAAGACGTGTATTTTAACATCTATAATGGAATTGCCTATCAGATAATACTCATCAGGGATGTGTGCAGTCTGATTTATGCGTGAGGTTGATGAGGTACAGTTTGCAGGATGCACCGCTCCAGAAGCAGTGCTCAGCGAGTTTGAACCCAAAATATGAGACGGATGGAAATAAACAATAATTATAAGGTGATCTTTCTGTTGGAATATGTAATAGTTATTTGAGCATGTACAGGCACGCCTCTGGTACTGTAAGTGGTCCAGTGTGAGATATAAATGGTGTTATGGGGACATCTACTGGCTAATGTGAGAATAGGCAGAGAAGAGTTTTTTCTACAGAGCAGCCTATTTGTTTGAGATGTTTGTTTGTTTGAGGAAATGCTCCTCAGGTTGCTAGTAGCAACACAAAGGTCCTGACCTCTGTATCCGTAGCGGTACCTCCACAATTTCTAACACATTGATGTGATGTTACGCTGCATATGAACACATTCAGGCATTCTGTATAATTTTATTTTATTTTTTATTTTGATAATGCTTATGCTAAACACTGAACCGATTAATAATACTGTTATAAGACGGATTCTTATACCAAAATAGGCCAGATAACAGATCTGCAAGCTCTGAAAGCACTGTACCACTGAGTGAATGCAGTAACTGGAGTATATAAACTGGTGCTGATGAGGCTGATGGGTTGCAGGTGTGTCTCCTTAGGCGACAAACAGGAGAGAGGGAGAGAGGGAGTAGCCACGCCCACATGACTGACAGCAAGGGAGGAGAAGGGGGGGGGACAAAGCCACAGGGAAAACTGACCACTGTCTATGCTATGACATGTAGAGCACCTAAATAACGTGCTGATAATGTTGTCTGTTTATTTATTTTAAGTTACTGCTGTATGGCGCATATGAATTACTCATAAATTGATTCATCTGCTTACTTGCAGACACTGCAGCAGCTAGCTGTGGCTCCTGGCACCGAGATGCCAGGTTCCTCCGGCTCCCAGACTCACCGGGTCCCTGCAGCTCGTGTTAGCTGGAGGCCACTGGCACCAGGATGCCTTTCCTCCAAAGCCCTTCCAACAGCTCCCATGCAACTTCATGGGAGCCAGCCCAGCCCAGGCTCCCATCAACATCACCCAACTTGTTTTTTCTGAAGGCCTTGACCTCGAGATGTCAAGCTCTTACTCGTCTTTTGTTCAGTTTCCCCATCACTTCGACCCAAGCCATCATCTTTTCTTCTTTAGAATCTGGACGAGTGGATAATGGATTCTGATTCCATCAGCACTTCCGCCATGTTCTCTCCTCACATTCTTACCACCATTTACTGAGGTCACTCCTTCAAGAGCAGAACCTCAACCTCCCGTAATCACATCCCAAGAACACTCAATACACGGGTCCTCCCAAGCGTATCTCCTCTACATCCGCTCAGATCTTGAGATCTGCACTCCGCTCAATCTAGTCTCAAATAACCGGGGTTTTTGGGGGGTTTGCCATGCCCTTGTGCTACAGCGGATTCCCTTCTGAAGCTTCCCCATAAGGCATCCGGAGGCTTGAAGCAATTCAAGCCCTGCAAACCAATCCTGTTTATCTGTAATAAATCATTTTCTTTGAAGTTGTGGTCGTTGCTGGTAAATCCAACGATTGCTTGTGAAACTGAAGTCAGGTGAGTAAAAGTACTGGAATGAACATAAAACATAAGTGCTGTCCATCCTGGATGAAGTTTTACTTCAGTTTATTGTAATATAGAAGCATCTCTACTATTACTTCTACCAATATCAATCATCATCATAATTAATAACAAGAAGGTGTGTCATTTTTAATGTGTGAATGAAGCAGAGAGGGAAACATGGCAGCAAATTAGGAAAACACGTACAAACTGCGCTTATAAATGACTTATAACTCATCCATAAAGCACAAATAAAGGGTGCCTCATTAGAACGCAAGAGCCTGTTCAACAAGTCAAATCACTCATTTGGCTTGGCAACATCAACACAAATAAATATGCAAAATGTATTTTTCTGACTGAGTAGTAGAAACTCTAATACACTCAAGTACTACAAATACCTTGAAACTGTACTGAGTGTAATATTTCTATGTGCAATGATGTGTACTGAACAATAGTTTATAGTGATGTATTCTAGGGACCTTCAGGGTAATAGGAGTACTATAATGACTATGGGGTCTGTATGAGTAATTAGATTTTTGTAGTGACTTATATTACTCTGCCTCTATCGTGGGGTCATTACAGAATTACTATAGTGTGTAAAGATACATCGATTTATTTATTTTTTAATAATGCCTGCTTCGATGGAGCTTGTAAGATATGAATGACATTGCACCCGACCACCCAGCGTGTCACGATGCTTTCAGCAGCCAATCACATTCCAGAAGGCGGGCGCTCCACCGCTTGATGAACAGCCGTCTCGTCCAATCAGAGCCTTACAACAGGCACCGACGCCCACCTTCGCCCCGCATTCCGCCAATTAGAACGCAGCAGTAATTACTAATTCATTACATCGCGAAGGGGAGTGACGCAGTTATTGTAAATCTATAGATACTCCATGCTTTTGTATATGACCTGAAACAGCGCTCCTTTCCGAACCGCGGACTTTAACATCCTCATCCAACAACAACGAGCAAAGAAGAAGGGATCCCTGCTGTCATCTGGAGGCTGTATGTCGAAGCTCTGCGCCCCTTGAATTTGGATGCCATTCCGGTTGGAGGTTGCGGTACACCCCGAGGACTAGATGCGATAACCAGGACGAGATATGCCGCAGCCGAAATCACGAAAAATCGCCATCCTCGGGTACCGATCCGTAGGTGAGGTCCGAATAGACGATGCTCGGGGAAAGGAGGGAGGAGGGTTGACATCCTCAAGGGCCTTGGATGCGACGCTGGGGCTACATTTCAGCGGCCTTTCGGGTCAATTTAACTCCATTATGTGAGCCGTTTGACGCCTCCTATAATAAACTTAAATTATAGGGAGGATCTGTCTTGCAGCGGGCGAATGAGCGCCACCAGGTGAGACGCGGCCTCTTGCGCGTTTTGTTATCACACGAGGCCTCCCACCTATTTGCTCCTTATACCGATGCGTTTCCATCAGTGACCCTCAACCCTGGTCGGTCGGGGTCGCGCTTCGGAGGGCTGAAGGTCTAACGGGATTTGACGTATTACGTGTGCGGTTTATTTTTGTCGTATGTGAAAAGCAAGGAAGCGCAATTTGTATGCAGAGGAAAGGATGTGCAGGATGGCAAGATGGCACTGACAGAACGCATCAAGGCCCAGCCAGCATCCCAGCACTAACGCGAAGCCCTGTAATATCCCCACAGAGCCTTGCATTATTCTTATTATTAATATTATTATTATTATTATTATCATTATTATTATTATTTGTAAACATTTCCCACGGTATAAATAAAGGGTATTGCGTGTTTTGTGCGCTTCAGTAGGTAATTTTAAGTGTTACTTATATTGTAATGATGAGAATATTTTTTCATAATGTTTGTCACCTTTATGCTGAATCCTTGGTTGGTAAACTCTAGTTGTGAAGGGCTGCAAACCAATATTGTAAAATGTATGAAAATATATTTCCTCATTTCCAATGATATCCCAAAGTGTAAAGGGCCCCTTTTTTATCACATCCCATTGTGTTTTGCAGGAAAGTCCTCCTTGACGATTCAGTTTGTGGAAGGCCAGTTTGTGGACTCCTATGACCCGACAATAGAGAACAGTAAGTGGGGATTCTGTGGACTGTTGCAGCTTGATACACAAGCTGAAAACTGTTGAGTGTGAGTAGGAAGCCACTCAGATCCTGATACATCTCCTCTCGTAAACACTTAAGTTTGTTTCGGACTGCCTGAACCGTATATAGCTATAGCCATGCTTGAATGTCATAGCTTTTGCTCTATTAGTTTGTTGTCTTCCATATTTTTTTATGACATTAGCAAAGATGGGGTTCAAGCTCCTCTTTTTTATGCATATAGGCTGTTATTATCCATGGACACACACTTAATCATGTGTAAAGTCATGTTTGCTTATCAGGCTGGTGGTGGAAGCTCTTCATTATACAAAGTCAAATCAAGTCCGTTTTATCTATAGAGTCCAAAATCCCAAATTTGTCTCAGGAGGTTTTACAATCTGAACAACACATGAAACTATCTATCCTGAGATCCCTGATTCTGATCAATAAAAACAACAACGGCTATCACAATGAATATTTACTTATAGTTTTTCATGCAACGTATGCTACAGGGCTGCAACCAACTATTTCCTGACATTTAAAACAAAATTGCAATACATATTCATCACATTTTCTCCTTTGTGACATCATCATATTTTTTTTGTCAGACTTGCTACGAAAATGCTAAGAACTAAAGAATATGATGTACAATGATATATAACAGAGTAAAGACAACTCCTCCCATTTATAGAACTGGAACTAGAAAATATTTGGCAACTTTAATAGCCTTCTTTTCACATTTTATTATTTCAAACCATCACGTTGAACTTGTGCGTCCCGTGAGCTCTGTAACAGGATGTCACTAAAAGAAGAAGCATGATAACAGCATTGTTACCCAGCAGGGCGTGATGTTCCCTCCAAACCAACGTGTCCAAACACTCCACCAGCTGATGTCCCCACTTTCCACACTTTCAACCAGAAGGATGAAACTTTCTTTGGAGGAACTTCGGAGGAATCGGCTTGTGTAGTGTTCGGTCAGAGTTGCTCCTCGTTGACTTTAGTGGAAGAAGTGTAGAAATCGCTGGCTTGAAGGTACATTTTGCCGTATGAGAAAACATACAGTAATTCATCAACCTCCAAACGCACATGTTCCTACACACTCCAGAGATTTGAGTCTCAACTTTACCTGTAGGCTGTTTTTCTTTTTCCCGGCGTGTTCGCTCACATAGCGCCCTACGTTTCTCGAGTGTGTGGTCTGCATCTATAAATAATCTCTGGATGGGTAACATGAAGTGAAGTGTCAGCGAGATGCTGCAGGCGTTGCGATCCCTCCATCCTGTAGATAATGTGACCCATCTCCAGGCAGATATTGACATTCCTGTGCTGGATGAACTCAGTGGTAGCAGAATGGATTGGTAAGGAGATCTGCACACGGAAAGCGTCGAGTAATGACGATACAGTTTAGTGCTGTACGGTAGAGCTGTATTTGCTTGTTTGTGGTTATTATTTGCTCTTCATCCATTAAAATGTTCGATTCATAATGTCTGTTGGTTCATGTCTAATCAGTCTTTTGTTTCCACTGTAGCATTTACAAAAATGATCACAATAAATGGACAAGAGTACCATCTTCAGCTGGTCGACACAGCAGGACAGGTACGGTGATTGATTTCCATTCAAAAGGGCTTTGTACGCTAAAGGGGAAGTACGCTAAATATATTCGTGAACATGAGCATCTCCCAAATTCCAAAACTACAGTGTGAATATTCAAATCTGTGATGTCATTTAGGCGGTGTTCCCCTTTAATTAGTCAGATTTACTTATATTTTCCAAAACTGTTACTTTCCATGCTAATTTCTTCCTGTTTTGCGTTTCCACAGGATGAGTACTCTATCTTCCCACAGACCTACTCCATAGATATCAACGGTTACATTCTGGTCTACTCCGTTACATCCAATAAAAGGTATGCCTTTACTCCTCGTTTTCAGATGCAAGTTCTGTGTAATGAGTTGAAAATGCTGAAGAAGAAACTTTCCCCCTCATTTTCTTCCAGCTTTGAAGTTGTACAAGTTATCCATGAAAAACTATTGGACATGGTGGGAAAAGTTCAGTAAGTACTGCTTCTTTGTTTGGTTGTTCCACGAAGTAACGTCTAATACATAAATGACAATGTGCCGTTTACTTTTCCCTCTTACGCAGAGTTCCAATTATGCTCGTCGGGAACAAGAACGACCTACATATGGAGCGGTATGACCTAACACATGCACAGTCGTACATAAGGAGCACAGCACTTGCCAGTCAGAAGAGAAATACAGAGCAGATGTTAATATTTGGTTCTCTATACGCTATTTGTACAACGCAAAGCCTAGTTCTACTCGTCTGCATGTGTTTGTGTAACCCTGCAAATATTCCTTACTCGGTGGAGGCGACGTCGGTAGAACCCTGCAGCCTTACTCTGAAATATTTATGTGTTTTATCGTGTGCTTTTTTTTTTCTTCTTCTTCAGAGTAATCAGTTGTGAAGAAGGAAAAGCATTAGCCGAATCCTGGAATGCTGCCTTCATGGAGTCCTCAGCTAAAGAGAACCAGGTAAGAGCTGGAGCCTCTAAGGTCACTTTGTTTGTGTTGGATTGGGTTTTTATCAATAGCTATTTATCAGTTTTTAAAAAAGATCCATTAAAGTTAAAAGACATTTTTATCTTTAAGATGTTTTTTCCATGGTATAAGAAATAGTAGTTGGCAGGAATTTGCTGATTATATTGTCATGGTTGTCGTTGTCTTCTATGGCTCAGAATAATTATAAATCAGGTGATGTCAACAGGTATATCTGGGCTTCTGGCTTGTAACGGAAACCTTTTAGTTTGAAAAACATGGGTGTTTACCAGGCAGGTAGGGTCTAACAAAAAGGTCCTATCAAGTTGCATCATGGGAAGTGTAGGATCTAGCAGCATTTGAGCTTGACCTATACCAGGGAGGGACTAGTATCAGGATATCAGGCTGCATACATTTTGACTATTTTTGTTGAAATCTGTCTTTTTCCACCAAATTTATGGAAGATCTGTAATAAATACATCAGTGCCTCCTTAAAGGTTTTTACTGAATCAATCCCCATTGATATAATTTATGCCCTGCATTTTTGAGCATTACCCTCTCAATCAATAGCAGCCTGTGAGTGCATCTCTATAAAGCCGTTTTCATTGTTACTGGCGGAGAACGCCTTCCCCTCACTGGATTCCTATTGTGTGCACATAGATATGAAAGTAAGTTCTGTGTACTGTAAATTGATTGTTGCTCGTCTTCTGCTCCTGCCGCCCCCTTGGTGGTCACATGTGAGAGAAGCTCTAGAAACGGCATTATTAACACTTAAGTCGTCACCAACCGCAGGTGTTGCAAATTGATGGAAGGACTTTGTGTAATGTGAAAGGGGTCAGTCTTGGTGTCAAACCCACAGAAAACTATTACCTGACTCATTCCCCTCAGCTCTTAGAAGTGTGAACTTCAAAATAAAAGCTAATGTTGCTCTGTCTTTTGCATGTGTAAATAACTTGCTAACACGTTAATATATATATATATATATATATATATATATATATATATATATATATATATATATATATATATATATAAATAGTCTGTGAATGTCACATGTGAATGTCTGCGGATCTGCTTCAAATTGAGTTAGCAAGCCACAGCACACAAAAACAACTCCATCTTTGTTGCGCCTAAAGTCACTGAGGCTCCTCTGGATGTAGCATATGCTGCTGGAAAATTCAAAATGGTGTGACTGAGGCTTGTGACAGCATCCTGCGTGTCTCTCTCTGTCTCTCTCCCTCTCCCTCCCTCTCCCTCCCTCTCCCTCCCTCCCTTAGACGGCTGTGGAGGTTTTCCGGAGGATGATCCTGGAGGCAGAGAAGATGGACGGCGGCGTGCAGCCAGGAAAAACGTCCTGCTCCATGATGTAGAGCCCCTCCCCACCCCCCCAATCAACACACAGGACACTGCACTGGGATATCCCGTTACTTGAAGGCTAGCTGCCAGTTCTCCTCCACCTCAGCTGACTCCACCCCTCCAGGGTCCTAAATATCCAATACTGTCTATTTATGGATCTGATTCCACTGTTATTTATCAGTATTTCCTATTCACCTTTGTCATCCTCATTTTTTTTTCTTTGTGCGTTTGATAAAAAAATAATTGGAAAAAAAAAAGGATGAGCGGTGGTTTGTCTTATACTTCCACAATCCACCTCTCCTCCATCTCTCTGCTCGTGCTCTGATGCAAAACACACAACTTAATTTGGGTGTATCAAAAAAAAAAAAGGTTTTTCCCTGTGCTCGGTAACAAGTACTACCGTAACTAAGGCCGGAGACGGCAGTGACTCGATGCAGTGACTTTGCTTCTCATTACGCAGCTCCCATTTAGGCAACGAGTCCGTCTCCGCAGAAATAAGAAGAGATAAGAGAAACACCGTGTCTGTCATGCATATACGCTCTGAAAAATGGATAAGTCATCACAGACATTTCTTCTGATACATCAGCAGCTGTTTGCTCCCTTTTTTCCCTCCCTACTTCATCTCCATGCAGCACCCACGTCTCCGTTCCTCGGTTTGATTCATAGCGATTACTGTCAGCCAAAAAAAAAAAAGAAGAAGAAATCTGCATCCATTTTCTAATGTTGAAAATGTTGTACAAATGTTTTTGATTGTAATCATTAAAGCAAAAAGTGGTTATGTAATGCAGGGTTGAGTGTGGGTTTTTTTTTTTTTACTAGTGAGATTCTTTGTCACCCGGGAGGCAGGGCAAGTTTATTTATGCGTCTTCAATTATAATTCAAATTGCTTCACAGAAGGGATAAAAAAAAAGAGCAGTAAATGCAGCACGCACGACTTTAAAAGGGTAATAACGTTGGGGAGGGTGTGCGATGAATAATCAAAGTTTTTGAGATCCAGTACAAAGATCTTTTTATCTTTATACATCTCTGATGTATAATAGTTAAGTGCTTCTTTTCCGTGTTGTCATTTTCAAGCATTAGCATCCCACTAACAGATGACCTGAGAGGGTTCAATATAGGAATAGATAATAGATCTACTTTGCATATTGGTTGTACATTAAGAGACAATGAAGGGTATTTAAAGGTGCTTTCTTTCAGTGGGAGAGATTTCTGAACTCTATTTTTTAGTCTCTGCGATTCTCACTGGTTTGTAATTAATTAATTAGAAAATGGTGATGTCACATACTTAAGCAATAAAGGCCACTGTCTGTTTTTTTCTCTCCCTATCAATCAAATCTGGTGGAACTGCACCCTCACAGGAGAAGCAGATTAGCAGAGTAACTCTCTTAATAAATGATAAATGATACCTGCAGGATGTTAATTTAAACGTTTAGGTCAAATGGGTCATGAATTTTCTAAGTAATAAATGAATAAGGTCAAAGGTCTAAAATACTTTCTTCATTCTGCTAGATGTCGAACAGCATATGAGTGAAACATGAATCCTCTATAACTGCTGCTTGTGTATGAGGATGATTTACAGAAGAAAAGAAAACTCCTCAAGACTCCGAGACATAATGAGAACGGGCAAGTGTTCTTTGTCAATCATTGTTTTATTGTCAAGGGAAAGGATTGAAGTGATCTCCTAAAAAACGATTCAAACATTGAAGGTGTTGCACATGTCCTCTGTACAGCACTTAATATCAATGTAGGAGTTCATCTTCAGCATCTCGCAGTCCGACAGGGCCATGCATTTCTGATAGCTGCCATCTAAGAAAGGGGAGAAAACGATATCGTTTTGAGAAAAGTGTTTACATCACTGTCATAGAGCCTTGACTATGATTTACAGTGAAGATAATATTCATATTTTAGTGTAGCAGTATTGTATAGTTTGAGTATGTTGAGAAACTCACATGGTGCTTTGAGGAATCTGGCGGCAGCACAGGCATCCTTTTCTGGTTTGCAGGTCTCCGCAGTGAGCTCACAGGTTCCTCCAGCCCTTCTGGGGACACACTGGTGGCAGTTCAGGGTCTCACCTGAAAAAAAGCAATAATTCAGTCATTGTTTTTTCTCTCTCTGTTACTTTGATTACACCCTGTTATAATATCGCTGATGTTCCTCTCCAGGCAGAATAGCAAGTTATTAGCGAGGCGTAATCTGCTCAGACGTTAGAAGCCACAAAGGGACGATATTGTGCTCTCAGTCAATTGCTTTAATTACTTTGATATGACTCTGAAAAGCATGCGTTTGAGTGCGCGACGGCTCTGCTGACACTGTGTTCCTGTGCAATAAAAGGCGAAAAACAGAAGGCAGACGTCCCCCCCGTCGTGCGGCAGCAGAGGTTTGTGTTTATTCAGTGGAGAATAAGTGACATGACTCACCGGTTGCAAGCAGCAGGGCGACAGTTAGAGCCAAGACCAACGACTTCATTGTTCTGTTCAATGCTGCAGCCTGTGAGAGATAAACGCACAGATTTGATTATACCATATCATATGTACAATACACGCGGGTTTCATGGCATGTCTCTTTGAAACGGACAGAAATCTTCAGTTAGAGGTGCTTGTATATGAAATATAAAAGATATATAGTATACATAATCAAATGTCTGTGTATATGTATATATATATATATATATATATACACACACACACACACACACACACACACTATTGAATTGCTATTGTTAAATCCACAAATTAAGATCACTCAAATCAGTTGTACATGTACATACCTTACAGATTCGTCTGTCTCGGGTTTCTGCCTGTTACTGGGATGCATTTGCCTACTTTCCCCTGTTTTTATACCCGTTCTTCCTTTGTCCCGCCGTGGTAGCCTCATATAAAGTTGTGTATCTCTGCTAAGTCTATATGCTTAGCACCTCGGTCACCCTGAGTACACTGTGCTCAGGGGTTACAGTTTCCCAACGGCCGGGGTTTTTTTGCATTACGCAAAGAGCTGTCCGCCCTTTGCCCACGGTTGTACATAATTGATGAGGCTTTTGCAAATATTAATGTATGCATTTGTCACAGCCTCAGATAAAGATTTATATTAGCTGGATTTAAACCTTAAGAGGACAAGAGGATAATGAGTGAAAGGTACAGTATGTTTGCTATAGGTGGATTATGTCTGACCTATATGAGGTGTAAGAGCTCAGTGCTCTTTTACTAACCTCCGCTGCAGACTCATGAATTGACTGTACACACAGTCGGAATTGAATTGAACTAGCTCAAAGACTGGAATCTCTCTCTCTCTCTCTCTCTCTCTCTCTCTCTCTCTGTCTCTCTCTCTCTCCCACTCTCCCTTTCTCTCATAAAGTAAATTAATTTAACTATTACAGAGATTCTGCACAAAAACTATTTCTCTGGTGCCGAAGAAAAGGTACCTCCATTAAATTTGACTTAAGTCCGATTCTGTGTGATCTTCAAATCTACAGACGCTTGACAAATGTTTTACATTACTTATGGCTTTGATTGACTGCTTTCAATTGAATGCCAAAGCTTGTTACATTTTCTAATCTCCAAAAAGCCACTCAAGTGCAATAAATCATTTCAAACGGTGAGTTTTATCTCCACTCTGTGCCACTGTATATATATATATATATATATATATATATATATATATATATATATATATATATATATATATATATATATATACACATAGAGAGAGAGGGGGGGGGGGGGGTTGTCATATTAAGAACAGGTTTCTATCTGTTCTGTATCCTGCTCCACCTGCCTCATCTTAAAACTGGTGGTCTTTGATGTTTGCAATTGATGGAAATGTTCATGGGTAGAGGTCTAAGTATCCAGTCAGCAACAGAGGTGATCTGCTTTGGAAAATGACACCTGGGCAGCTCTGCCCCCCCATCCTGACTGGGACCACACCTTGTTGTTGTTTCTCTGAACATGTCAGAGATGTCTTGTTTGCACTGATACGTGTCCTTTAACCTCTATTTTAACTTCTCATTCTCTGTTTGTCCCCCCTCTTCGCCTCCTTGCCTCCCCTTGTCTGGACTCCACCTAAATATTATTCGGCAAGCCCAACAACATCACAGTGCCACATCACTCCCAAAGCCCAATCATAGCAAAATCCCTCTCACGCTTTTGTTTCGCCCCCCTTCGAGCCAAACTCCAATATCAGCACTGGGCACATGTAAGGGAAACTGTCCATGTGGCAAAATGTCTAAACCCCCCATTGTTGTGCTTTTGTTGCTCCCGCCTCGCGATACCGCCGCGCTCTCTGTCGGCCATATATATCTGGGTGGCCAAATTTTTCCACTCTTAGACTCTGTGTGACTAGTGTGGAACAGCTAACTGTGGAAAATGTCTCAGTACTCAGGAAAGGTGAGTACCACAACAAGGGGATGCAGCCCCAAACTTAATCGTGTGAATCACAAACAGATTTCAACCTTTGACAGTGTTGAGTGGCACTTTTTTTTTTTTTGCGAGATATCTTTCTGACTGTTTGCAGCACTTTCCATACAAGTATCTGTTAGGAAGAAACATATTTATATCTTCAAAAAAAACAGATCGTGTTCTATGAGGGAAAATGCTTCACTGGGAGGAAACTAGAGATCTGCAGTGACTGCGACAACTTCCAGGACCGTGGCTTCATGAACAGGGTCAACTCTGTCCGCGTGGAGAGCGGGGCCTACATCTGCTTTGACCACCCAGACTTCAAGGGCCAACAGTACATTCTGGAGCACGGAGAGTACCCCGAATTCCAGCGCTGGAATGCCCATAACGATCACATGGGCTCCTGCAGGCCAATCAGGATGGTAAGAAGGAGAAGTGTGTGAGAGAAGGAGAGATACCCCAGGGACGGACAAATATTTGGTTGTTAAAAAAAAAGAGAAAAAGAGCCTGGCAGACTGGCATATGTTCGGCTTCATTTGTCTTCATCTGTTTTTCAGATAAATCAGAACCTTTTTTGATATCTCTGATGACTATGTCTTTGAATGAGTCTTGCGTTGCATGTTAACAGCTTCTAGGTTTTTTTCACATCACCTATTGGCGTCATCAGCTGAAAGAAAATCCCTAAGTGCACTTGAGACTCACTGCGTCGACTGTGGGCTATACATATCATCTTCTATCGAGATTGAACCTTTAGCCACACAATAGGAAGGTGAAGGCCTTGCTCCCTTTTGAAATGAGCAAAAGGGAGAATGTGCTTGCAATGTGATGATGCCATTATCCTCCCCAGCATGGAGAGCACTACAGGATGGAGCTGTTCGAAGGAGACAACTTCTCAGGCCAGTGCGTGGAGCTGTGCGACGACTGTCCGTTCCTGCAGGCACGAGGCCTGACCAAGAGCTGCGTCAACTCCCTCAAGGTCTATGGAGACGGAGCGTACGTATCTCTGCTAAGGGCACATGTTGGAGAATGATGTCCTTTACTGTACTTCATCCATGGAAGTCCAAGTTGAACTGTGTTCTGAGTTCATCCACCATGTATTCATATTGTGAGGAGAGAGAGAGAGAGAGAGAGAGAGAGAGAGAGAGAGAGAGAGAGAGAGAGAGAGAGAGAGATAACATGCATCCACTTGTTGTTTATTCCTTATTGCTTTTATCAAGGTCTTGGCATGGATATCCACATTTAAGATCGTAGCCATCATCACAATAGGAATAGAAATGAATAATAAGAGTAACTGGGAACTTGGATTTCTATTAAATTTGATTTATTACATGTACGTCTTTAATGCTTTTAGAGAGAAAATGTGGCTGTCTCACAGCACGGAACATAAATTAAAGCTTACATTATTTGCACAGCTAGATACCGATAGAGGTGTGTGCAAACTCATGCCGATAGAATACAATCAGACGTATATATTCTGTCCCCTGATAACACGTTTATTTTCATTCAACAGCTGGGTGCTGTACGAGGAGCCCAACTACCGCGGCCGCATGTACATTGTGCAGAGAGGAAACTACTGCACCCACATGGAGTGGCAGGCAGAGAACCCTAACATCCAGTCTGTTCGCAGGGTGGCAAACTACTTCTAAACCATCTCACACCGTCACAGGCAATGTGCCAGCGGGGATGAGATCATCCACTGAGGAAAAACACACCACACTATCAAGTAATCTCACGCTGTGGGGCTGTAAAATAATAAAAGATGAAGAACATGTTTGACATTGCTTGTTGTTTTATTTTTGTACCAAATTATTCAAAGGCTGAAATAAAGGTAGTGATCCTACAATATCTTCAGTCTTATTTATTTATTTTCTTTTATCTCGCTCAGTGTGGGAGTCTTAACTTAACCCCCACACTGCACTGTAGAAATGGCTGCAGGCTATGACTCAGGTAATTGCTCCCTCTTAAATGCGTTAACTACAAAACCTTTTCCTTTTACTCTGAATATCTCTGGACACACATTCATTAACGAGTCCACTGGCATTTTATGGTGTTAATAGTGAAAATAAAAAAGGAAAAAATGCTAGAAATAAAAGTTACATAGACAAAAGGAAGCAGTCACTCAATCGTCATACGACAGTCGGCAGCAACAACAGAAGCTGCATGTCCTCCCTACATATGCAGTGTATAAATCAAGAGTGGAAGGGAGATATTGTACAGGTTGAAGCGCTATCTGCACCTGCCCTGGGGAGCTCTGCTACCACCTAGTGTCATTTATCTATATTATTATATATTATATTTTACTGTGAAGTCATGACGCTCACCTCAGGGTTTTTTTTTTTTTTTCAAAGTGAAACACAATGGGGATTTTCAACAGCAGTGACACAAACACACCGAAAATATCTGGATTCTTCATGAACGTTGAACAGAAATGCTAATTCTGAATAATGCATTGATCACTATATCCTTCTATTCAGGATTCATCCAACCGGAATTCAGTGTGTCCAACACATTTTTCATGACATTAAGCACACGCCATGTATTTATGATAGGTACAATGCTGTATATGTGACACACTGACGTTCACCACACAGTCGTTTTGTTTTTCCAAATGCACCACTGCACCATTTCCCCCTCCATGCTCCCATTCTTTTAGAAGTGTCACACCATGGTTGTGTCTGGTGTACCTGTAATGAGCATGTATGTGCTTTCTCTTTTCCAACTGCCATGACAACCGGACACCTATCTTTACAATGTTTCCCTCTCGGCCTCTATCAAGTTACAGGGTCAATACTGGAGAGTTTAATGAGGAAATGCTTTGTCTTGAGTTACACTGGGTGGCACTAGTTTAAGGGTGATTACTTAGGACTAACCTTATTCCGGAGCCATTTGCTGCATGAATTATCTGGGTGTCACTAACATGTCATTAGTCTGGATGTCTGGATGGAGGACGTAATGCTATTTTAACAATGTCCTTGCTGGTTTTCTATGGTCAGGAGGATTTCCATTTTGAATGCTTAAACGCTATACAAAGCAAACTATATGCGGTGATATTGTGTTGTTATTATTTCATTAATAAGCCTGGTTTATCTACTCAGTTGGGAGATCACATAAGCGAAGCATACCTTGACCCTTAACCTTATTGAGGGAAACATTTCTAAAAATGATTATCTGTTGGCCGAGAGACTTGGTGAGTGGGCTGGCACATCTTTTTTCTTTTTAAATGTCATGTCAAAGTTCATTTAGTAATTATAAAAAGAAATGCTATCAAAATGATATCATGCTTTGGAATTGAGTCACATTAATTTAGCACATTTGCTTTTTTGTGATTAAAAAAAAATGCACAATTTATCATGAGCCATGGTTTGGCTCTATTTTCCGTTTTGCTGTGTGAGGTATTTTATATTTAATGCTGTCTGGCGGCGAAACGAGTAATTAGAACTAATACATTGTAAATAGCATTTATTGTATCCGGTAACTCCAAATTAGGTCAGCTATTAATAGCACTGCCACTAATGCATAAAAGATCATTCAGATAGAAATTCTAAGAAGATTATTATACTATGTGTGAGGTTGAAAGATATATATATATATAGGCTATATAATGCACATATCGTACGAGTTTATACATGCATATTTATATTATTTTTTATTTGAATTTGTTTAACCGTGTTGATGTGGTCCAAATAAACTGAAAACAGGCAGTGTTAACATGGTTCCTCAGTTCATTGTTGATATCTGGTGTTGTTTCGCAGTTCCAATATGACGATATCTGAATGGTGCATTGTTGAAGAATGCACTACCATCTACGTGTAGCCTAACCGGTACGAGCATTAGGCATTACCCGAGAATGTAATGTTAACCCCGGGCTAAATAATAAGAACCGAAAAGTGGACTCTAAAATACCAACTGTGACCACGGAAAGTGCAAGTGTTACTATCAGCTGGACCCGGGACAAACACAACCGTGCAAAAGCACACACGCTTCCACAAAAGAACGCCTCGCATTCCTCCCGCTGGGGCTATATATATTTTTCTCTTTCTTTTTTTTTAACGGCTTTTAAAACTGTGGAAATGATCGAGACGAGGCGAGAATCGAGTCATTTCAGGCGTGTATCTACGGTGTCGCGTTAAGGTCACACGCTGGCTGCCTGAATTCCCCTCTTTGTGTTTACACATCCGGGTTTCCTTGTTTGTAGCCCATTCCCCCATTTAGAAGCCATTTTGGACACAGATCAGTAACATGCATGTAAACCCCGACCGACCTCCCGATGCAGCGGTGCTACTATTCAAGTGAATAACCTCGAAAAGAGCGCTCGGCGGACGCCCCGGACGGTTGGACGGCTTCACGTTCGGCTTTTGGACCCACTTCCGACGCGAAACGCTGCACCTATTAACGGACTAACAGTCTGGCGGCCAGTTAATCGCTCCTATCTTTTCTTGCAACATTGTTGCAGCGTCGCGGCTATTGACACGCGCTGTGGTGGCGGAGGAGGAGGAGGAGGTGGTGGTGGTGGTGGTGGTTAGGCTGCTGGAGGGACCGGGAGGCCTGTGGTCATTTTCTTTGATCCTGGACTGATGTTTCGGACAACCTGAGTTTTAATGTTCGCTACGGACCGCGGGGGAAATAGCTGTCCTGTATTTAAAACGGAACATGTCTTTTTCATGGCTGACTTGTTCACTTCTTCTGGGAACTTTATGCGCAGGTGAGCTGCTATTGTTGGGTTTTCTTAATTTGCAACAGTTTTTTTTGTGTCTTTTCTTTCTCCCGAGGCGGACACATTTTACGCGTGTGTGTGTAATTGCGTTTGAAATCCCGCGAGCGAGTTTTACGTGTGTTCCTTGTTAACTTTGTTGGTGGTGGCTACTATCGGTCACTCTCGCATTTATTTCACACACACTGGGGAGAATTTAAGCAACACCGTGACTTTTTTTATGGTTTAAAAATTAACCAAACGCCTTCGAGTGCGTTATATTATGCTGGGAAATGCCCCCCACTCCAAAAAAACACGTATCCCTATTTAAAACTGTTGCGTCCCCTTCGCCTTTCTCGAACGGTGGCAGGAATAGAAGGCAGCAGCTGCATCAACATCCTGAAACCTTATAGTCCACATCTCAGGTCTGCGCTCTTGTTTGTGGTCACAGCCCCGAACAAGATCCTTTTGAAAACGCACTTTATCTGAGGGGAATAAAAGGGGGTTTCAATAAATCAATGTGCGTTTTAATTTGTCGAGACAGCAGCTGTTGTTTGAATCGGGGCTCTTACCCTGAATTGGGGTTACTGTTACTCTGAAGCCTGCGACTCTCTACCACGTGAAATTGAGCATGATGGTTGTTTTTCTTTTGTTTGGGCGTTTTTTTTCTCCCTCGCCAGCGTTTGCAACTCATGTGAGTTTTTTTTTAAATGCGTCCCAAACACGTTTGCCTTTGTCCCCTAGCTAGGCATTCCCTGTGGTTGTTTTGAAAACAAAACCCACTTTTTCCCACCCCCACCCCATCACTTTTTTTTAAAATGTAGTTTTCCACAACCGTAATGAACATTATATCGGGGCACAGCTGTTTCTTGTGTGCCAAACGGCGCTGTGACTAATGCCTTTATGGTTTATAGATTAGGGCTCGGGAGTGTATTGTAAGCGGCTTCTCCAGAATTCATGTTGTTGTGGTGTAAGCCTCGGTAAGTGACAGAGGGGAGGGGGGTTGGGGAATGATCCTGTAGTAAAAGTGCTCCCGGATCATGTGATCATAGATATCAGAAATGCCATCTCGGTTCAATGGAGCATTGAGCATCACTGCTATATATGTGTGTGTGTCTATCTGTCCTTACTGCCTCCCTTTCCTTCCATTCTTAATAATGAGCATGATGTTTGGCATCCCTATATGCTATAATGAAATCCATTGTATGCAGCCGGACAGCTACATTTATGTATGTGTAAGTGGATGCGTGCCTGTTTGAGTGTGTGTGTGTGTGTGTGTGTGTGTGTGTGTGTGTGTGTGTAATGGTTTGGTGGGGGTAACGCTGGGGGATGGGCAGCCTCCTATAGGCAGGGATTTAAAGAGACATGCACTATTTTTTTTTCTGTGAACAAAGATAAGGCACGATTGTCCGAGCAACACTGTGAATGACATGTACAGGGTATTGCTTCAGTCCTCATCAAGAAAACGTGCCTTGCATGTGTCCAACAGTCATTTTCCCAAAGAGGGAGAATAAAAACCCTTTTCAATTAGCGACTGTGTAACAGCAGGAGACTGACAGCTATTGTTATATCTCAGGCTTGGTTAGGGGAACTATTTCCTGCTAAATGACAGTAAACGCCCTTAAAGAAGAAGGTCTTATCTGTCTTTCCAGATGTGTCACACTCTGGCAGGATACAAGAGTCCTTATCTAAAGAAGTAGCATCCCGGTGTGTGTGGTGTGTTTCTATATCACAGTAGGGCATACCATTGTTTTCCTATAGCTAATTAAATTCTGTCATTTCCCCTCCTTTTTAGTTGTTACTTTCTCAAAAGATCTTTTCGTGAATGGGATTATGCTGAACTGCTATTCAGCAACAATTTCTGAGCCCAGAGGATCTCCCTTTTTACTACAGAGAGCTCCCAAACCTGGCCCCGTGCCAGAGCGATGATCGAGTCTCTGCTCAGAGATTTCCTCGTGGCATCGAGCGGATCCTTCGCCCATGTGTCTGTTGATTGTCAATTCATTACGATGTGAGCTGACCGAGCCGCCTTCTGTCCATCTCAGGGTACAGTCTGGGCGAAGCAGAGACCCGCGAGTGCGTGTACTACAATGATAACTGGCGTACGGAGAGGACCAACCAGAGCGGCTTTGAGCGCTGCGAGGGGGAGAAGGACAAGCGACTGCACTGTTATGCCTCCTGGCTCAACTCCTCAGGGACCATCAAGCTGGTGAAGAAAGGCTGCTGGCTGGACGACTTCAACTGCTATGACAGGTCGGGTCACTGAGCGAGGTCATCGCCACCGTGCACTTACATTCGTATTGTAGGCTGAAAGCCGCAGTGACTGGCAGCGAGTCCAACAGAAATACCTGCCTCAGTACACACATGTAGTTAAATACATATATTATTTCTTTGACCTGGGACCATTTTCAGCCGCAGAAATGAAATGTCTAATGCTGAAATTATTTGTCAATGAGGTAGTCAACAGGAAAAACCTTCATGAAGGTAGGATTTAACAGGAACGACTGTTGTTGTATTACACTGCAGCACACATTACACAAGTTGGCAAACAAAGACAGACACCTCCACAGATACTGTACATGTACCCGCTGCACACAACACTAATATTGGAATGGTAAATTCCTGCATCCATTTCAATTTCTCACATTAATGTGTTCTCATGGATCAGCGGTCCTAACACCGCAGATAATCAATTTAAAATGATGTGAAACGGAGAAGCAGAATGTATACACATTTAAGAATAATTGAAGAATCTGATATCAGCTAATGTTAAGCAGTTTTACTTGAAAATAAACAATTATTGGATCCAAGCTCTCACGTAATTATGTCAATCAAGTAATCAATAGACAACATGTAAAAAAACACCCACAGAATATACAGCACAGCATGTCACGATGTCGCGATAGTTAGATTGTTAGGCCAGCCAAACAGATTCAGGTAGACGGAGCTATTGTCAAAATGAAATTTCCCATCTTTATATAGAACCAGACTATTAGATGGGAGGAAGTGATTTCCACAAGTAGGAATTAATGTTTGGCAAATGCTCTGCAACCAGCAGAGCTCACAATCACTCTCTCCGGGAGGAACCAGATCGTCTGCATCTGGATATCGACGGTGCAGAGTACAGCTCAGTGTCCACAGCCTGATGGTGGCAGATAGATACGGTGGCACTGGGCCACTCAGGATTTTGTACGTCAGGAGGAGAATTTTAAACTAGCTTTATCAGCAGCCGGGTGCAGAGCTGTGTGGCATGATCAAACTTTTTAGTCTTCAAAATGCTGCTGCTTGAATATTAAACAAGCTGGAGACCTCTGATGGCTCATGAAGACGAGCTGGAGAAAGCAGAACTCTTAATAATCTGCCCCAGATGAGACATCTGTGTTTATAAAGAATTAATCATTAGCCGCCAATAAAATGGCAGGCTTTTTTTTTCTTGCCGTGTGTTTTGTCCTTTCTATTCCTTTCAGCTTATTAAAGGTAGTTATAAGATGACCTGACCTGAAGTTTTCTTTGAGAATGCCAGGATAATTATGCTCTTATAGGCGACACATTTGCATTGATCAGCATGGGATATTTTATACCTAAAGCAGTATGATGGAATGGAATTTGGACAATTCGTATGCTTATAGACGTAGTTACAAATTTGTTGACAGTTTCAGGGGAAGAAGCTTCAGCCTGGAGCGCTGATGGCAGTAAGAGTATAATTATAAAGGGAACTTAACGACACCTGAAAACCATTCTGATCACTTTTAAATGCATTATCTCAGAGGGAGATTTGTTTTCACAGGCAGTCCAACACAGAAACGTGCACTTATATACACATAGCTACATACATACAGACAGCACACCAGATCTCCATGTCTGCATTCACAGGGGGCTCCCAAACATGGCCGAGTGGCAGCTAAGAGAGGTTTCTTTAATAATGTAAATAATGTGGATGTGTTTTGCCTTTTTTTAGGCAAGAGTGTGTCTCCATGGAGGAAAACCCTCAGGTCTTCTTCTGCTGTTGTGAGGGCAACTACTGCAATGAACGATTCACCCACCTTCCTGACATGATCGGCAGTGGCAACCGAGGTGAGTGGCAAATGCATCTCACGTAGAGCACAAGCAAAAAAATAGGGTTTTGCTTTGCCCCTCTGATTAGTGGGAGTCGAGCTCAGCTCCTTGCATCTTGTAGTAAAAAAAAATATGTATATCACACGGATGCATGTTTGTGGTTTCCCTTTTAAATAATGCTAAAGGATGCCTTGTTGTAAGAAATCTGGTCATTCACCTTCTTGACATTTTAGTTTGTTTAAAAAGCCATATCAACATATTAGACTCAAAACTATAATAACCTTTTATTAGTGACTAGAAGGACAGACAAAGTTGAATTTAAATGCATCATCACTGTATTTTTACAGACCGTATAGTGACCCAGTCAGTAACGGTCCTCGCCAGCCAATTTAGATAAAGTGTTGCGGACTGTCACATCCGGCGAGGGGCGCACGTAATGCGACTTACAACCTACAGTGTCACAAAGCCGACACACTGTAATTATTCTGTTCCTCCGTGACAGTGAAAATCCGGCCTCCACCCCGGGTGCCATCCCTGCTCAACGTGCTGGTGTACTCGCTGCTGCCTCTCTGCGTGCTGTCCCTGGCCCTCGTTCTGGCTTTGTGGATGTACCGCCACCGCAAACCTCCTTACGGCCATGTGGACCTGAGTGAGGTGAGAGGCGTACCCACGTCGAACTGAGTTTAACGTGATCGTCCTAATCAGTGTTTCTCTGCGGGTTTGTTTCTGTACTGCGTGTGTCTCCTGCTGCTGCCTATCTGAATGACCTAGTCCTCTTCTGTAGTATTTCGGTTTAGCAGAAAAACAAACGCCTTTTCCTTGTCTGTTCTACAGGATCCTGGACCAGCTCCTCCATCGCCCTTGGTGGGTCTGAAACCACTACAGCTGCTGGAAATCAAAGCTAGGGGGCGCTTTGGTTGCGTTTGGAAGGCCCAGTTGATGAGCGAATATGTTGCTGTAAAGATCTTCCCGGTTCAGGTATGTCGATTAATTCAAGGCATTCGTCTATGATTTTATACTGCAGAATGCTGCTTTGTCACTCCGGTTTGTGCCTCTCGTGTGTTAACATTATATTTAATTATTTATCATGAATTGTCATAGCACCAAGCATCTGATTTTTCTTTCCACTAAGACTCCTGACCATCTCAGTGAATAAATATACCGCCTGTTGCAATATATAAAACATATTTTTAACCCAGGAGGAGCTACTCAGGGAAACAGGATAAAAAAATATCATGCAGCATTTTTTCATTAAAAGAACCTAAAAGAGGGTAATGGAAATTATTTCTTAATAGTGGTAAATAGTGTTGGGGATTTGATGAACATTATTATATTAACATTTATCTAGCAATTGCACTACATTTTTGCAGTAGTTTGCATATTTTTGAATCAAGTGATTCAAGTAGATACGGTAAACCATTCTGGGCCATAAAAGAAAAGGAATGAGTTTTAATCAGGCAGCCACGCACCGTGCACCCTTGTTTAGTGCCTGCATGAGCAAAAGGGTGGGCATTACTTTTAAAAAAAATATTAGTTTGGATTATGTATGTCCTTTGAGAGGCCACTCCTTAGAGCCCTGACTTGAATGTGATGTTAATACGTGAGACGCACAAACTGGGGCTCTGATAGGACCCATAATTATGTGCTCGTATAAATCAAGAACATAACACTTACGGGCTTATGTGTGTTCGTAAAGGACAAGCAGTCTTGGCAAAACGAGAGGGACATATTCCTGACTCCGGGGATGCGACACGAAAACCTCTTGCGTTACATCGCTGCAGAGAAGCACGGCACCAACCTGGAGACGGAGCTGTGGCTTATCACAGAGTTCCATGAGAGGGTGAGTGCACATCTTCCTATATATATACACCCACTGACAGCACATTCATGGTGAGGTGTATAGGCTTCCATGTTTACTAGAAGCCCTGGACATTTTCCAATATTTGCACAGGACTGTTTGACAACAAAAGAGCATCACAGCTTTTATTAAAGTGGATTTATTACTTATGGCAGGTCTGCACTATCCAGTAAACCTTAAAGTGCCAGAATGGATTTATACAGTATATGTTTTAAGCATGTTGTGTGAAAAGAATACAGACAATTAAGTTAAATAATTCTAGTATATGAAATGACAGTAATAACTGGTGTGAACCTGAAATAACACTGTATGATTAAACACCCTGAGGCTACCAGAATATCTTCTTCATTGGTCTCTTCAAAAATGGTATTAATACATCAAAACAGGATTAGACTATAATTACCATAACCACAGATGTAGCATTGCATTTGTGTAATGACATTCATGGCTTGTCCTCGAAGCACCTCCTATTCATAGCGGTGGCATAAAAACATTTAGTTCCAGTAATTGTCTCAATGCCATCTTTGCATTTGTCATCTGTGTTGTTTAATGTTTCCATATATGTCAGTTATTTTGAAGATATTTTAAGCTAAATTGTGTGAATTTAGCCTCTGGCTTTGACTACAACATTGAGCTGGCAAATGAAAATAAACACCAGACCAAAAACCGTCTATTCCAGGGTTGTGGTTGGCAGCTCCTTGGACAGTAACGGTAGATTTTCTCAGAAATGGATAAATAGTTATTAATGATTGTTCCTGTGTGTGTGTGTGTGTGTGTGTGTGTGTGTGTGTGTGTGTGTGTGTGTGTGTGTGTGTGTGTGTGTGTGTGTGTGTGTGTGTGTGTGTGTGTGTGTGTTCAGGGCTCATTGACGGACCACCTGAAGGGTAACAATGTGACCTGGAGTGAGCTGTGTCACATAGCAGAGACCATGTCCCGCGGCTTGGCTTACCTCCATGAGGACATTCCCAGCTACAAGGGAGAGGGCCCCAAACCCACCATTGCACACAGGTAGAGACAAACTGTTCCTGAAACCTGACTTAATTTGATTTTAGTACTGCCATCTTCTGGTTGTGCGTGATTCAAGTCATTTTGCATCTCTGTAATCACAGCATTTTTAATGAATTTGTCCTGAAATTAACTTCCCAGGGACTTCAAGAGTAAGAATGTGATGGTACGACATGATCTGACTGCAGTCATTGGAGACTTCGGGCTCGCTGTACGATTTGAACCAGGAAAACCTCCAGGAGACACTCATGGCCAGGTATCATTTCACTACTGGTTTTTATTTCCACATCGGCACTCTGTTGTTCACATAGGCTTTATACGGTCGCTGCAATGTACAGGTTTTCTAATACATATTAAATAGGTTCCCTAATAAATATTGAAAAGTTCATATTTATATAATCAATAACTGTGTTTCTGATGTTAGTTTCCTACTTGGATAAAAAAATTAAAAGTCAGTGTTTTTATAACGAGTAAGAATACAGCACATAGAGGCTGTTTCCTGTAGTCATGTTTGACATTGAGACACATTGGTAATATTTCTTCATGTAGAAAAATTCTTCTGGTGTTTATTCTGGCTACAGAATAACTTGATGAGTTTGAAGGTTGCTTTTAGTGGAGCCTGTTTAGCCAGCAGTGATGGGGGGTGGCCTGTAGAGGGAGCATTCTCTCCAACTATGTGTTTGGCAACAGGCCCTTACAAGTAATTGAGATTACCTTTTATTCAAATGAATACTTTCACATTTTCTTTTCTGTTTGTCATATACAGAGGTACAATGTCTCTATTTGAGCGTGAGACAAAACGATACAAGCACTTCTGCAAGCTGAGCGTGCAGTCATGCTTTTCAAGCATTAAAAGAGGCAGTAAGAAGAGACAAGAGAGAAAAGATCCGGAGTTGATGGTTGCAAAGTGCCCTAAATTAGATTCCTTTGGCACTTAGTGCTGTGTGTATGTGTGTTGCATAACCAGTAACTAGCATGCACCGGGGCCGATCATAATAGAGTGCGCTGTGGTTCCAGTTGTAACTACCATATGCTACTGATTTGCCTTTTGGTTCCGATTATTTTAACTACGGTTAGTTAAGTAATTTAGCTCCGGGAATCCAGCGAAAGTCACCAAAGTGAGAAAACATGCCACTGACTTTTTGTCTTGCAAACAACCTTGATGTTTATAACTGTATAGTTGAATCCTTTGTCCTGCCAGGTGGGTACGAGGCGTTACATGGCTCCAGAGGTGCTGGAGGGGGCCATCAACTTCCAGCGAGACTCTTTCCTGAGGATAGACATGTATGCGATGGGCTTGGTGCTGTGGGAGCTGGTGTCCCGCTGCACAGAGGCAGACGGTGAGTCAAACGGTGCAGGAATGTTGCTTCGCCCACAGGTGAAAGGTCATCATGCTTCAGGCTGACCGAATAAACAAAATAATTAGTTTTCGTTTTGCCTGGAATAGCCATCCGATCTGGGTTAAAAGGTGTAATGTGGGTAATTACTATAAATAGAGAGCAAGTTTGAGATAAAAAAAAATCCAAATGCAGCACTATTGACATACCACCCTCTGCCCTTACTGCCCTGCTTAAGTTGGAGAGTACATGCTGCCGTTTGAGGATGAAATCGGCCAGCATCCCTCCCTGGAGGATCTGCAGGATGTGGTCGTGCACAAGAAGATGCGCCCAGCCATCAAGGATTGCTGGCTCAAACATCCTGTGAGTAATGGTGAAAGAATGGTTCCTGCAATACCAGGATGTCATGCATCCTTTTTTTCCCAGTGAATATAGCTTGATCATCTGTTATGTTTTTGTTGTGGCTACAGGGTCTGAGCCAGATGTCCGAGACCATCGAAGAATGCTGGGACCACGACGCAGAGGCGCGATTGTCCGCCGGTTGCGTCGAGGAACGCATCGGCCAGATCGCCAGGACGATCAGCAGCACTACCTCGGACAGCCCCGTCTGCATTGTGACCTCTCTCACCAACGAGGACCTACCTCCCAAAGAGTCCAGCACCTGAAAGGGTGAAACCACCATCCTTCACCTAGCTCCTGACTTTTTCTTTCTCAAATCCAAACTCAGCGGATCTCCGTGAATATTTAAAAAAAAAAAACGTCAAAACAAAACAACAACTAGCAACTTTAATGCAGCTGCTATTTTCTGTTTTCCATTTGAATGTTTTTGGTGTTAAAGTCAGATCTTACTAACACATCCATCTGCTGTAGATTTGAAGTAGTAATAAGTTATGCGATCGGCACATCTGATAACACCCATGTGTCAAACCTTAAAACGTCATCATTACCTCATGTATTTCTTTTGTGTTAGTCTATTTTTCTTACCTCATAAGTCGTTATCTTGGTTGTTTTCCTGTCTTGGTCATGATCGTCTGTGGCCAAATGAAATGAACTTTTGCTCCAAACCTCGGACGATGCGCTGCACACCTCGGAGGAACCGTTTTGAGACTGTTAGACAAAATATATTCATCTTCCTCAGGGGTTGAAGCTTCTCGATTTTTTTTTTTTTTTTTTTTTTAAACTCGAGTGTGCTCCCTTATATTAAACCTGTGAATGCCTCAGAATGAAAAAAGATTTTTTTTTTTTTAAATTGGAGCACAGCTGTTTCAAGGGAGGTGCTAAAATGGGAGCTGAGCAGTTTTATTGGACTCTTTGAAGATTTGGGACAAGTGTCTTGTCCCCCGGGGAACTACCTCTCAGGTATCCAGTAGGCTTCTTTGGAACATTTTCTCTAAGTTGAGAGCCAAGCTATCCAGCTAGCTATCATGGACATATTCCTGGATTTTATTTTGTTTTTTTTAATTGTAGAAATTCAGAGTTACTCCTTCGCCAGTGCCAGGGGCATTGACGGATGCTGTCTGGAGTTGCAATGTTACACATTATTGATTTGTGTGTGTGTGTGTGTGTGTGTGTGTGTGTGTGTGTGTGTGTGTGTGTGTGTGTGTGTGTGTGTGTGTGTGTGTGTGTGTGTGTGTGTGTGTGTGTGTGTGTGTGTGTGTGTGTGTGTGTGTGTGAGAGAGTGTGAGTGTGAGTGTGAGAATGGATAGAGTGTGTTTTTAAAGTAAGAACCATGGACAGATAGTTGGGGTTTATCCTTGCGAGGGCCATACTTGAGTAAGCAACATGTCTGTTTTTAATTTTCATGGGTGTTTTGTTCAATAGACTCAGTCAGACACCAGTCCCCCAGATACCTCAAGTCGCTGTACATCATGCAAGGAGAGCTCAAGTGGTTGCCTTTGTCTCAAATGCAATGCCATAGTTGAACCATAACATGAATACCATACATTGAATGTCCGTTATGCTGCTGTGACTATTCCAGGATACTCAAGGATTTGTAGATGTACATGTATTCTTTGTAAATATAACGCTAATTATATTATGTGAGGCTAATATTCTGTTTTTGTGTTTTTTGACTGGGTAAGCCCTCAGCTGCTTACTCACCCAGACTGACCTCAGATATTCTGACAAGTACCTCAGGCTTTTTATACATGTATATCAAGTTGTGTTATGTATTTTATTGTGTTTTAGTAGTTGGAGATATTTTATTGCCGGTTGGGCCTCTTTGTCTGTGGAGATTTTTTTTTTTTTAATAGAGCCTGACTGTTTGTCATGGTGTTAATGCTGTACAAACCTAAAAGAAGAGAGGCAGATTCTTGTAAATAGACCTGTACACACAGCTGCCGAACACTAATCTGTTTTTTAAAAATACAAAATCAGGGCATTATCATTTCACAGAAAACTGAAAGGGATTTCTCAGTTCCACTTCTGCTTATTTAAAGGTAATTTTGACAACTTGCCCTGTGATTTTTATATATGTAATTGTGTGCGCGTATATGTATAAATATATCTATATATCTATATATCTATATATATATATATATATATTTATATATATATATATATCTCACACACCCTTTATTATTTTCATTTCTTTTCAAGAATGGTGGTTTTGTTACTGATGTCTATGATTAATGGTATCAGTTCCTCTGAATCAGAAGCTGTGTAGGTAGCACTTGCATTAGAAAGCTTAGTGTGTGTATATCATCAACAACAACAACAAAAAAATTCCCTGCTGGTTTGGTGCTGGCGGCTTTGTGATTGGCCACTTGCTAGAAATGCCAGTTTGAACAGTATTACCTCAATAATTAACCCGCTGATGTGATGTTCAGACCTGTTTGGTGATAGTTTAACCATGTTGGACAACACAAAGGCTCATCTGTTGTGCTTTGATTCGTGTTGTGGAAAGATGGTGATTTTAACAGTGGTCTGTGATGCTTGCTTCTGTGCAGTTTTGGGAAAGAACATGTTTGGGGTGGGGAAATCATCAACTCATACAGAATGTTTTTAGTGTTTGGAAACCATCAATGTGTCTATAAATACATGGTTGATTGATAATGCAGCCCCATTACGATTCATGTAAACAGTGGCATGTGCGTGGTCCAAGAGTCCAGCAATATTTATTATACAGCAATAGTCACTTGAATATCATAGTTAAACTCAGCTGTGACTTAGCAGTTTTCTTCTGCGGATAAATCCATCTCATCACACCTGGATCATGTTCTGGTGAGGACACATGATTTAAAAAAAAAAAAAAAAAAAAAAATCCCGATAGAAGAGATGCTGTTGGTTGAATTTTTGTGTGCGAGCTGAACGTAACCCAGGTGCTTTCACGTATTGTGCCAGAAAAATGATGATCATGAAGGAAAATCTGCCGTGATCGTTGTATCCTCCAAATGCTGTCATACACCCAGCTCTTCTGAACAGAAAACCAGTTACCTCATGCAGTACCTCGTTAGTAACACTAACATGGAGTCAGTCTCATCTTCGAAACAAGAAAGAAAAAAAAAATCAATTATCGTGTATATATTAACTTGACAAATGTAAAGGGTTTCTTCCTTTTCATGTGTGAATCCTGTGAAAACAAATTTTTTTTTTCTTTACAGTCAACATATTGTTCATTGCTCATAGTGTGAATGGATGCTTGACTGATTAGTGTGACCTATGTGAAGAGTGTGTGCGGTGCGTGCGTGTGGTGTATGTTGGTTGGTTTCACTAAAACAGTAAGAATGGTAACGTTATCTGTGAATTGAAATGCTTAGAAATATAAACTAGATGCGAATACATCCATCTTTTTGTATATTGAAATAAAGACAAACACTGATTAATCATGCAAATGGCATTCTTTGATTTTTGTCCAGTTCACATTGTTTTCACTGCATTTACATGCTCGCTTACATCACACACCACCTCAACCTAAACAATGTAGTAATTACAATTTTGAAGTTTTAATGCTTCTAAAAAGACATGAATTAGAGGCGTTACTGATTTACTTTGTAATGAAAAGCCTCTATAATAGCATCTTTTGTTTTTGTTCTCAATAATATGATGAATGTTTCCACTTCCAGACTGTACAGTAGTGTTCCATGGTTAAATATGGACACTAGATGGCAGTGGTGGTGCCAGTAGTTTGGTCTAGTTTAATGTATTTGACTGGAACAAAACTGTAAACAGCAATGAGACTTTAGTCATTATTTTCCCCTGCCTAGACATGGAAACATTAAAATCTATTTAAAGATGTAGTCTAGCAGTATTTTCCACATAATACACACATAACAACTGCGCTTAACCTTTCATGACGAATTAGTAGTCTAGTGATGTTATTTTCTTCCTGTTGTGTCTGATATGATTGTTGGCAACACATCTCTTTGGCAAAATGGCACTATGTATGTTTTTCTTTCTTGCAGAAGAAGAACAACATGTATACTCCATCCATCCATAGTGTGTCCAGTTTAAATATACAGCTATTATACGAGTAATAAAGGCTGTTGAATGCATACAGTATATTAGTATGTATAACAATATATACATTCTTTCTTTCATTTATACCAGCAATATCATGTTTCATCTGATGTCTGTGCAGAAGTCCAACTATTATATTCAAATTTCTACCGTTTTTCAGCGCATTCAGAGGTCGTCGAGAAATCCTATTGTAATTGACATGGTATGATGACATTATAACAGGCCCCTTGAACGTTTCACGTTTTTACCCGGGAAATAAAAATACAATACGTATCCTGTCAAATTCAAGATTTATTTAAATTTTATATATTTTCATACATTTTAGATACATCTAATAAAAATTTGAAGCGAAACTATTACAGTTTGACAAATGGCCCAAACGTCCGCCGCACCGGAAGGCATTACAACTCCATTCCGTTTAGAAGATCTTGCCAATCAAAACGCGTCGCTGCCGTCACGTGACGAACCGACTAGTAAATTAGGTTTGACTTGAGAGTTGCAGATTGTCGGCTGCTTTCCGATGTATAGTGACTCAAAGCGGACAACTTTCCGCCTTTTAGGGTTTTTGGAGTTTTTTTAACTGTGCTTTTGCGTTTTCATGGTCTCCATTTAGTGAAGTTTTGTGTGGATATCGTGGCCATTATGTCAGTAAACTGCAGAGCAGGTGAGTTTAAGTCGCGTTTTTTTTGGCTGTGCCAGCAAAGCAGTTTACGACCCCGGTCGACAACATCACTTTTTCACTGTAAAAACTTTCATGATAAAATCGCGTTGTTCTCGACGTTTCTGGCGCTTCGTAATTAACGTTATTTTCCCGAGATTTGTGTTGATTTTGAGTTCTTTTACATGTATCCATTTTTGATTAGCGTTGACTTTTTATTGTAAAGCGTTGTATGTATTGATAGATAACGTTATTTCGCAAACAAGCTAGCTAACGTTTATAGCAAAACGCCGTCAACGTTACAACCGTAGTGACGTTAGGTAAAGAATGAAAAGGTAAAACATTTTCACGACACAAAAGAACATCTAAAACGGTTTAGTGATAAAAACGAGCCACGACGTTGTATATTATTCTTGTTTTTGAAGTCTAACATCCTATGAAGTTTATTTAAAAAACGCAGATAAGTCACACGAGTAACTACGAGTAGCGTTATCTACCGTTAACGGTTACCGGACACGTGAATGCGCTGTTTATTAGATGTATTTTTTTTTTTCCTTCTTATTCCAACATTATGTGTAGTCAAGTTAACTGATCTTCAACGATTCAATTATACAGTAGATGGATGAGTTTGGAGAGGAAGCCCACACAGACACAATCACATTCATCTTTCTCTGTCTTTTCAGCCATCCAGGGACCAGGGCAGCGTGGGAAGTTCAGGGGCTAGCCGGCTCGCTGTACCCCCCCCCCCCCCCCCTGTGAAGGGTGGCAGCCGAAGTGGCTGCTGGGATGCTACGGAAGAGTAGCAGCAGTGGCGGTGGGACTAAGCATACCCAGGGTCTGCCACGACACCTCTCCAAGCCCCACACAGGATCTCTGTCCGCTGGATCCACCAAGACCTGGGATATGGACCCCAACCCTCTGAGCAGCATGGGGCTGACGGCTCACCTGGCGGGGGCACCAGGAGTGGACCCGGAGTACGTGATGCACCTGGTGAATGATGTGCGGGGGTTTGCCGACGTGTTGCTCAACCTCAAGGAGGCCTTTCAGTGTAAAGGTGAGTTCTGGAGGGGCAGCTGGAATGCAGAGGTGTTGGTGCAGGAGGTGTGGAGGTCACTGCGAAAGACCATAAAATGTCATAGTTGATGACAGAAAAGCCACCTTTGGGTACAGGATACAGATAATGAATTTTGTATCTTCAGTGTGATCTATGGATACCGATAACACTTTTATTGCAGTTTTGTGCGCTCGTCACTTTCCATGCACATACTTTTACTTTGGTTGAGATTAGATAGCCTTTCAAAAAACCCTATAAAGTGTTGGGAATGTCTAACATTTGGTAGATGGTTGAAAGAGCAATATCCATAGAATGACAAGAGCAAGGCTTTTTCCATTTGAGTAAATCTCAGTCTCTTCTGTCAAGGATTTCTCCTTGTGCATTTACTAGAAAGGATACAGTGATGCGGTAGATAGCTAAAAATCCGCTGCCAGCAAATTCCACTGTAGATACATTGGGTGTGTATTGACAGCAAGTGTTTTGGACTTACGTTCCCAGAATTCACAGTTGCTTAACAGCGTTAGTGAACATTTTTCTTTGACTTATAGGTAGTAAATTTACCTCCATGGCGCCTTCTGTGCGAATACTCACAAAATACAGATGCACCCATGGCACTGCAGAAGATGAAATGTCCAGGAAGGCAGTGTTGCAGATGGATAACTAAAACCCACTGTTTGCCATCACGACAGACAGCCGAAACCACCTGTGGAGTGTCATTTTATTATATATATCATAACGGCCTCAGTGCCAATGCGCTCGAGTGCTTGCTATGTTGTTAGCCGCTTAACAGCTACACAAACCCACACACTGCTACGTGTAAGCACAGCAGACACCAGAGCAGATTACTCGCCTTCTCTCTCTTCCTCTCACTTGGTTTTGATGGCTTTGCTCTTGTTTGCCGACACACACAAACACTCCACCCACACAAATGCTTGCGTAGTATTTAACAAGGCTGCACAGTAGCATATGTTGACAGTAATTTACTGTATGTCATGTCTTGTTTTTGATCATCAGTTCATCTGTGTAGCTTTTATTCAATAATTTCCTCTATAAATTGTCAAAAGTTAAGGATCCCAGAACAAACGTGATGTGACTTTTCTTATTTTGCCCAGTTTCAAACCAATTTAAAACCTGTTTTAGTTTACTCAGCAAATAATCTAATCATTTGAACTCTAATGCCATCTACTACTACTACTCCTGAGTCCTGCACTTCCACTAAAAGACACACACACACACACACACACACACACACACACACACACACACACACACACACACACACACACACACATTCAAGCTGGGGTGGGACTGCAGGTCTGGTAGTGGGAGTGAGTTGTTTAGCCATTCCTCTGGCTGGAGGAGTGAGGCCTCTGAGAGTAAGTCTTGGCTTGCGTCGTGCTGAGTGTTGCTCTGAGCCAACGCAAAAACATTTGGGATATTTGCCTCACTGTTAACAACGGCTTTTATTGAGCAGATGGGAAAGAAATCAAACCATATGACCCCATAATGTCACTCAGCAATCTGTCACCTATTTATGGTTTAGATCTGAGACTGCAACAAATAATCAAAGGGGTCAACTGAAGGGGTAAAATAAAGGACATTTATTTAAGGGTTAAATTAGCTTTTCACAAAGGTAAACTGTGGAAGGTAACACATAATACTTAAACATAATACTGAAACTGAAGTTTGTCTTTAAAAAAATCGTTCAGCCCTAGTTTTTACATACATTTTGTCTAAGGGATCAGGGAGGTTGTACAGTCTGGAAAAATACAGTCAAAGGTCTGTTTTTGACAGGTTCATATTCCACAACAGACTGATGATTACTAACTCAATGCTAACTTACAAAGGCATACAAATGTCTTAAAGGTTTATTAGAAATATGTATGGACAATTAGTCCAGCTGTATAAGAAAGTGTGTTTAATGTTGTGAAAAAGTTGCCTTTTTATATACGTGACCACCAGCATGGTTGTGCTTCCCTTAATGACTACACCATGTAATAATAGAGGTGTAAACTTGATTTCCTAAACAAATATTGCTAAACTTAGTCAAAGCAGGGTTACAGTGTGCTACGTCTCTGCTCATCGTGTTATTGTGATGTGATTAGCAGCAAGTGTTGGCTTTTTTGCTTGAAATGATATAGCCTGACAGCAACAGGTCGCCATATGTGGACTTAGAAAGCTGCAGGAAGTAGGGAGCGGGGCACATGCCAGCTCTCGTGTTATTCTTTTCATATTTGGGAAGCTCTGTTACTGGAGTACTGTGTGAAACCAACACAATGCTTTTTTTTGCCAACAGGGGTGAGCTTGTTAGGATCTGGCAGGTTTGTTTTCCCTTCAGTGTGTGTCTCATAGCTCCTCATGCAAAGAAAACTGGGAAAGTTTAGTTTGGAATATGCTTATTTTTCCTCTCCGGACACCCGCCAGTTTTTAGCCGGAGGCACATGCACGCTGCACGTTTGGTTGACGGAAACCCACAGGGGAACTCCTTCAGTGACCATAAGCTTGAGGGGGACTAGACCTACCACGTTCACACCCAACATCTTCACACCTCTGAATTCCCCAGGGTCAAATTGTGGTGTAGATTTACACACCAGTCACTGTGCTGGCAGGAATTGTTGCACAACAATAGCCAAGCTGTCAAAGAATGTAACCCATGACAAGAATGTGAGGCTGTATGAGTTTTGACTGAGTAGGTGACCCCTGTCTCCCTCCCCGTGCTGTCCCAAGATGATCTTTGTCCACTCGCACGTTCCAACACACGCCATTGATCACTGAACCTTAACCTCTCACCAATTTGCATCACACTCAAAATTTCAGATTTGCATTACATTGTTTAACCATCACATTTCAGATACATTTATCATTATTATTGGCTTGAAAGGAAGGGGAGCACAGTACAGAAAAACAGCAGGTTTTTTTTTCTAGTCCCATGCTTTTTTAAGTTCCCCCAAATGTCTTCTTTCAAAATCTAAAAGAAAACACAATCCTATCATAGAGCAACTACAACCACTAAATTATTGTGGTATCGGTATGCAATTGTTGTTGTTGTCAACAGTCTCGGCAAACTGTTTCTTATTCCAGCACATACGGTGTGGCCTAATGTCAACATTACAAGCACTTTAAGCAATAATTGTAGACGACTAGTGTTTTGTACAGCACCACGGGGCAATATAGTAAAAGAGGAAAGCAATACAAAATGCCAGAATATATATTTAATTCTGAAATTGTCATTTGAGTCTGTATTGCGTTGCATTAAACGGCTTGGTTAATGGTTTTAATCAGGGTGAAAAAGGAGTCCTCCACACACAGTCGAGCTGCTGTCCCCCTCCCATCCCCCCACTCTCCTGCATACTCTGCATTCCTTTAGAACAAATGTTCACTTGTAGCTATAGGGCCTTCAACAGGCTAATGGTAGGTGTGAGGCAGATAAACTATGAAAACTCCTTAAAATAATTCATCTTAGATTTGAGGTCATAGATACAACTTGTCAGAGGCAATATAGTAGGTTGTAGGTTGTCTTTCAATTCAAATATCAGGTTGGGAACAATTGAAATTCGATACCAGCTTTGGAATAAAGGGAACAGATTAAAAATACCACTATATTTCTGCATATTGACTCAGTGGTCCCTGGTGGAATCACAGCCTGTGTGTTAAAGTCATGAAGAGTAATTTTTCAAAATCCTACTGTTGCAAAAGCCTGCGTATGAAGCACAACCCCCTTTTCTTCATCATTTGACAATCCTTGTTTTGCTTTCATTTAACTGACCACATAGGAATGGAAGAAGTATACGTTTCACTCAGAAATGTGTCCTATTTTACAAAAGTTCTGAAAACAAAATGTAGTTTGCCATTATTATGAAGCCAACAACATTTAGAAATGTGTGCTTGGCGTTATGGATAGTGTAGAGGCCAACAGGATCAGGTTTTAACTTAAAATGGCTTTTGTTACAGCAACAGATAGCCATCAGGAGACTGTCTGAAGTTCTATTTCCTTGAATGTTTCCCTACTCAAGCGAGTTTGGGTTACTTATTTTAGCCTTTTAGCCTCAGGTAGAAAAGGAAGAAAAAAGGCTTCACACTGGGTCCTTACAGTTCCTCTTCAGGGTAGAATAAACAACACACAGCACAGTTGCAGAGCATGAGGTTTCAAGCTTATTTACCACAGATAAACAGAAAGTGTTCTGCATACAGTGTAATGCTACGTGAAAAGATGTTTTTCATGTCTCAAAAGTAGGGAGAACAATAGCCGATGCACAAATCCTTGTTTCACCATGAAAACTGGCTTTTTTCAATTGTTGGTGTCATCATGACACACTGATAAGATCAGGCTGTTCTCCAGTCAAACTGCATTGTTCAGTGTTTCATGGTACCAGTCTGTATCTGGGTTGTCAGAAGGGCAGACTTGTTTACTGTGCTACTCATACAATCATCATCACATATCCAGCAATAGGTACCACAAAAGGGGGGAGATACCCCTTCTCACACATGTGCCCCTGTGCCAACTGAAGTGGACACTTGCGGGTGGTGCCTTCAATCGAGAGAAAAGCCGAATTCTAGCGCATAATAGTTTAATGGCCTGCTGCTCTTAGGAGAAAGAAAAGAGAGATTTGTTGGGCAGTAACTTTCCCCTGTGATGCTGAAGGATGTTTTTGTGCAAACTTGTGGTTGGGGTGTGTTTCCTGGGGTGGGATTTATGGTTATGGGCTTTGGATGTTTGTGTAGGAGATTGGTCATGGCGAGGGGTGGATTGGCCAGTGGAGCTCCTGCTAGCAGGGGGACGTCACTGCTGGGGATTGGGCCGACCTGCTGAAATTTACAGCGGAGGATCAGACCTTAGCAGAGAGGGGGGCAGAGGCTTGTGGTGCTTTTTTTTGTGAGTCAAGTCTTGTTTTTTTTGTTGTAGAATACCAACAGCAGCTAATGTAATGCTTGCTTTGAATTGAGAGACACAACAAAAACTCAGCTGTGCCTGCCTCAACAAATTCTTAGATCCCTCGTTTCACACGTTTAAAAGAATGAGTCATTTCTGTTGCCCAATACAGCAGTCTTGTGCTCACATTCCCATGCTGTAGTAAGTCACGTCATTCCTTCACGTACGTGGAAATTCAAACGTATAACCTTGTACTACCAAATTCTCACGTTGAAATCATCCCTGGATGGGGAATAAAACATGCAAACAATACCAACCTTCCTTGGTTTCAGGTGGCATTTACTAAATGTCCAGAATTAGAACTGGAAGAATTAAGTTATTCATCAATTTGAGTCATTTTTTTATGCAAAAATGCCAAAGATTGTCTCCTTTCTGCTTCTGAAACGTGAAATTGAAAATTTGACGAGACTTAATTGACTTTCTTAATGGTGTAAAACTCTATGGACTGGAATCTTTGAAACAGTTGTTCCGGTGCTTTGTCTCAACTCCCTGTGTACCTGATACCCCGTTATAGACAGTGTGGGAATTTAAGAATGCAGTCTTATCATGCACCTGCTCTATAGTCCTGCCCCCCCTCCCCCCAAACAAAACAAAAACAAACATGTAATGAAGTGTCAAAAGATGTAGCCTGAAGGCCAGACCTCACAGAGAGTAGTTCACTAATAGGCTGAGAGCAGGTAACTGTTTATGGAGTGCCTGCTGTTTACTGTCTGTGTGATGTCTGCAGCCCACTTTGTCTCCAAACAAGGTATGGGGAAAAAACAGAGAGGCACCCAGCAATGCTGTGTTTGTTTGGATGGGGGGGATTAGTGTTTGGAGATGGCTTCCTGACCAAACAATTCCACCTGTTGCAGATCAAGTTGCAGGCAGCTCAACAACGCAAGCAGAGTATGTTGCAGTGAGTATTTTAATGTTTTCTGGCTGATTGAAGTGAGTTGTGGATGCTGTCTGTGTGTCGCTTAGTCCAGGCGTCTCTGTGGGATGGACAAAAAGTGTCCATTTACATTTTTAGGCGAGCATTTGGGGTGATGACTGAGTCACCACAGAGAGCTATGCGTCATTATCCTGGAACGAAGTAGACGGATACACATCAACGAGAAAACCTGAAAATCATCTGCTCCGGCGGTTGTAAATCGTTCACCCCTGTCTTCCAGAAAAGAGAAGGAGGAGGAGGGATGCTGGTTGGGAACCATGTCTTCCCTGGTCTTTCAGTAAAGCCCCGAGGCTGTTTCCCAAGCAGCACTGTGTCACCAGAGCTGTTGAGGCTTGTTTCATGTCGAGTAGATTGCAAGTGACAGGCCAGTTGATTACCTGTTATCAGTGGGGGAGTAAAGGCTGTAACCTCTGTCAGGCAACCTGAAGATTTGGATTAGATTGGTCTCAGCACCAGACACACAATGAGCTTTGCTAGACACAATAGCCCCCCCCCCCACACACACACACACACACACACACACGCAACAATATAAGGGGAGACATTAATTTAAAAAAGCAAATGTTTGAGCTCCTGTGTTACGGTATGGTTGAGCCACCACTAAAACCTGCTTAAAAGTGACACTCCAAACACAATATGTAATATGTATGTAACATAATGTAGTTATGGGCTTTTTCTGTCATGGATTTCAATCTGATTACATACTGAGCAGTGCAATCTGTGAAATAAAGCACACCAGAAGCCGAGATGTTTGAAAAAGGTTTGCCTGCTACATTGCAAACTAGACTAGAAATGTTGGAGGGCTATAAGTCTAAGGGTATTGTATTGTTGTACTTGAGGCATAGAACAGATGGTGAAAACCTTTTACTGGAAGAAAATAAGTATAGAAACCTTTAAAATGACAGTTGGTGGCTTATGATGGATCTGCTGCAACATCCCAGGAAACTTTGAGTTTTGAATGATTAACTGATTCTCAAAATACTAATGATATCAAACATTTGACATGTATCGGCTGTCTTAAATGTTAAAATTTGCTGCTTTTCAGCTGTTTTTTGTACAATTTTGTGTATGTTGTTGCGTATTGTTAGGCAGCATTCTCACATTTTCATGATAGTGGAACTATTTTTCATTGTGACTTAATTTGCTTGAAAGAGAAGGAGGTCTTGATGTTGCAGAGAATAAATGAAGCAGACCGAGCGTGAAGCGTGGCTGGGACACCAGCTCATCCCACCACTGTAAAGAAAGACCAGGCAGCCTTGAGCTGCGTTGTTGTTGGCGGGGGTTCCTTCTTTAAACAATATGGCCCGACTCTGTGCCTCAGTGCTGTTATCTCTACCAAAACAATGGCATGCCCCTGCAATAGGCCGCAAATTTCTAGTGCACTTTCTGATGCCATTGTTGTGACAAAACCACTCACCACTGATTTTGACCAGCTTTCTCTCAGCTGTCTCACGCTGCAGTGAGCACAGATCCTGTCACACAATTCAAAGGGCAACAATGGTGGTGATCATTATGAGCTGTCACACAAAATTTGACCTTGTTTTGATAACTCTATTCCCATTTCTGATTGTTGAATACAATGCTTTTGTTTTAATTTTTTAATCTGGGTTTTTAGGGTGAAGAATTAACAATGATCTAAGTAGCCTAATTGCACACAGACTGTGCTGACATGGACATGTGCAATGTGGAGGTTAAGCCATGGGCACACTTGTATTTGAAAAGGAAGTAAACTGCATTTTCACCCTCATGAAATTATTTGTTACTTCTTTTTTCGGTCTGGACGTTTTTTTTGCCTTCGACCCCAATCGGAATTCTTGATTCACATGACCTCTGCTAGAACTAGAATGTTTGACAGGTCTGCATAACATATTAAAGTATGCATAAAGTTTAACCTTTTGCAGGAAGTACGCAGGATTTGCATTCTCTAAATTCTCTTGAGGTATTGCACAAAAAGCTGTAGCTCTACTCTCATGAGTATGATGGGCATGATCTTTGTTCGCTGAAGCTCGCTGTCAATGTGTTTCATTTATTGAAATTGCTGCCGACTATTTTTTGTTTATGCCACCATTGTTTTTACCTCTGCACAGTGGCTCATGTTTGGCAGCTGGCAATGGGTGACAGTAAACAAAGGATACAGTCAATACCAAGCCATGAAAAAAATGCCATGATTGGCTTCAGTTCCAATCCAGCAGATTGGCTCAGGACATCCCCCTGTCTTTGTTGCCACAATTTAACAGCTTTTGTTTTTTCCTCACAATTTGTATCCCCTTTCACTTCTCTAAAGAAAGGACTAGTCTAATTAAATCCTCCTCATTTCAGAGGAAAGGGAAATGGGAGATCTGAAAAAACATCACTGCTGTGATTTCATAGAAACACATCCAGTCATGCTAGGTTGAAACTCTCAGATGTGGACCTCATTAGGACTGGCTCTCTTATGCTAATCGCCAAATCACACATGTCTTTGATGAGGAAATCTTCAAACGCTGCCGAGCTAACCAAAAATACCCTTATGACCACAACTGAAAAGAAGGTTAAAAGGTAGAGGAGGGTGCTTAATGAAAGCCCATTGTCACTGCCAGTAGGGAGCGGTACCTCAAAGCGTGTGTTGCAGGGTCGGGACCTCCTGCCCCGGGGCAGGCAAGCAGGTGAGTCGACGGGACACATTTTCTCTAATCCTAGGGAGTGGAGGTTAGGAAAGGGAATGGACTAGCTTCTGTGTTCAGTGTTGCTGTTGTGTTCTTTTGATTTTGTGTAGATTTGAAGCATGTCTTCAAGTCTTCTTTGTGCTATGTTATGTTCCCCCGATGATTCATCTCCTCTTGCCATATGTCTATATTGTGTCTATCTCCCCTGCCATTCTTGTGAAATAGTGTCACAGATGGTAAGGGCTTATGTCTCAGTTGCGGATTATGGGTTTTCTACTATGTTTTACACCATCGTATTGAATTAGTTTGTGTGTGTGTGTGTCTTGTTGAATAAGAGAGGAGTGAAATGGGTAACACACACACAAAGACGCACACACACAGGCTCTCATTTTCACACCCACTGTAATTCTTTTTAAACGTTCCAATAAATTCAGTCTCTCATCTCATGCTACTGCTTGGTGGGTTTGGCCTTGATGAAAAACAGACAACTTTTCCAGACTTTTCCTGCTACTTCCAAAACAGTGAGTTAGACATGAACTCACCTATTGTCTGGTGCCAACTTGCAGAGCCTCCACTGATTAGCCTGCATCAGAGCGGGAGACGGACTATCTTCCTCTCCTGTTGTGTGTCAAGTTTTTCTTTGTACTGTTTTTTTGTTGTTGCCCAAAGCGTTTAATTGTCTGTAAAACCTACTGTAACACTGAATTGAAAGTGCTATAGGAATGTCAATACCTAAAGTTGTGAAATAGTTCATTCATTAAAATAATCAAATACAGATAAATGGTGGAGTACCCTTTGCCATTTTGCTATGATCTACAGGAAAGACATGCCTTTCATCACAGAAAGTGATGTGGTTGGCAAAATAAAGCAATTGAGTGAATTTAAAAGCATTTTGTACATTCCGTTCCTCCTCAAGTGTCATCTTCAGAAACCTCACTGGTATCTTCCGCTACTTCTTTTTTCTGCTCACGCTGACTGAAGAAAATGTATGCTTGCATAATAGTTACCACGTGGGCCACTTCTGCTCACAGAATGTTATCCCTGTGATGAAGAAAGAATCATTTTATTTATGAAATGTATTCATGCATAAACCCAGGCACCAGAGTTGTATTTATTCAATGCTTGATCAGTAAAAATAAAAAAAAAATCAAATAAAGATGACGTTTAGCTGTAACTCTTAACTCGATCAGAACTCAAAGATAATGAAAGAGAACTATTGCACAGATCAAATCTAAAGCTTTTATGTTAACTGAGATGTTTATTTAAAGTACAAGTTTGATTTTGCCACACGATTGAGCACAAAAGCACAAAAAGCATGTCATAATCTCTTAATCAACTTCACCTGTGTTAGAAGGTTATATCTGGGACTGTCAACCTGTTTACATAGACACATGCCTTTTCCGTTGTGTGAGGTGTCGCCGTCCGTCTGGAGGAAGTAGAAACGAAGTTTCATCACAACAGTTTTATGCTGCAACAACGAAGTTAGTCACTGTCTCTCAACCACAACCACCTTCTACTTTTCATCTGAAGTCGCAAGCATGTTCGCAGACAAAACAAAATGTACTGTATTACTTGCACTGAGGCAAACTGTCTGGATTAGATAAAAAGATGGCACGGAAGTTTTATAGTTCCAAAATGACAAAGTCAAAATGCCACGTAACACATGTGGCTAAGACCAAAGGAATGCCAGGAATTAATTTGACGCTGGCTAACCTGTGATTCAATATGTTGGTGACTTTGAGTAATAGATGAAAACGTATGATTGCCAATGGTGCACGGTAGTGAGGTGTTTGTTTTAGATCATATTTTGTTAGACTTGTCAAGGCCTTGATAATCGCATGACTTAACATGGCTAACTTCCTGTCTGTGTCGCTTATGTTCCAGAGAATCTTGAAGGTCTTCAGAGGACGGTGCAGGAACGTTTGGCGGAGTTACTCCGCGTCCTCAAGGCTGTCATCGGCAAACACCAAACCCTCAACTCGGTGGACATCCTGGGAGCGGCTGGCACGGTAATCGCCAAGGTCAAAGGTCAGTAATCCCTCACTAGCATACAGCATACGCACACAGATATCCAGTTAGAAACACTCAGGCCCCCAGATGATGCCCAAATATCTTGGCATGAAATCTCATTGTTTCATTACTGATGGCTAAGAGCCTACATCTGTCTCACAGTCTAGTATGGGAAATACCCCGAAGTAATGTTTTATTGCTCAATTCTTGGTTAGAGTCAGCTCGGAGATTTGTTTCTGATCGGTCACAGAATGAAAAGTTATTACTCCTTCAGCAACATATGTATTTCCTGTCTCGCAAATGAATACAAACAAAAGAGATCTCAACTCACAAGTTCAGTCTGCTGGACATGTGATCCACTGTAAGGGTATATCTTCACCTGACTTGCACACAAAAATCGGTGTAGCAGAGACTACATGGCTGTAATTTTCATTCCATATTTCAACAAGCGAGGAGGCCCACTTGGCAGGCTGCTTGTTGGTCAAGCACATCTACGTGTCTTCATTCTTTTCCTGTTTGTTTGCGAGGTGTGTGCTTGTCTGAAAACTCACCTGCTCTATCTCCGTATCTGAGATGTGACCTACACCTTAGGAATGCTTAAGAATGTATGTCTGCATCTGTAGTCCAAAGTAATGCATTGACAATGTTAAGAGTACACAAAGGAAACAAAGGAGCTCCAGTGTTCTATTATTGTCAAGGAATTATTGGCATTGTTGGCATTGTTGAGACTAAGGTTAATAACCTGACTGACAGTGACGGGCTGGAAAAATGACACCAAGGCGCCAAGCATATTCTAACAAATAACGGAAGATTTCTATCATTTATACACATTTATAAAGCATGTTTTGAATACTACAGTTTATATGAAGTCCTGCGATAAACAAAACCTAAAATTAAAAGTACTAAAACATAACAGTAACACTTTCTATGAAAGTCATGTATATAATGCATCATAAGCACATTATAATGCATTTATAAGGCTTTATAAAAGTCGTTATAAATGTTTATAATCATGCATGACATCTTGATATAAGGTGACAAGTCGTTATAAATGTTTATAATCAAGCATGACACCTTATAACAAGGTTTATAAAGTATTATATGTGGTGGACATAATGTATTATAAGTTCAGCATTCATAATGCTTTATACTTCCATGCCCAAGGGACCCCAGTATTTGAAAGTGTTCAGTGTTATGAATGCTGAACTTAATACATTATCCACCACTTATAATACTTTATAAACCTTTTAAGATGTCATGCACGATTATAAACATTTATAACGACTTTTAGAAAGCCTGTGATGCGTTATATGCATGACCTTCATAGAAAGTAACAGTTTGATCAAATGAATAATCCCATATGGGGGATTAGTGTCTGCCCTTGGGGTGACCTTGTAAAGCCAATTGATATCTGATGCCATGATGTAAATACAGTTTTGTTGTCAATATAATTGGAAAAATCTGTTATATTATTTGGGTTATGACCTCCATATCATAATAATTAAAAATTATGTTAACTTGCATAAAAATGATTTAATTGAATTCTGTTCAGTGAGGCATACAGATCTTTGATGTATCCCGAAATACAAAAAATACTATCACTCTTAATTTAACCAAAATATGTGGACGTTCAAAGGTATGATCATAATGATTAACAGATTAAGACAATTGCTTTATTTGACTACACTCAGGTATTCCCATAAGAAGAATTCATTACGTTTTTCGGAGACGTTTTTGTTACCATGTGTTTGCTATTTGTCTTGTCAATTTGAATATCAAGATACCACAATATACGATTTCATCGCTGTATGATTCCATAGCAGTAAATACACTAGCTGCACATGTTGTTGACTATTGGAGACTTGCCTGTCCACAAGGGGGTGCCTCGCATCAACGTACACCCCGGCTGGACTCTCCCTAATGGTCAGTAGGTAACACAATATTGACCGAGACAGCGAGCCAGAGGAGGACTGAAAAGGAGAGGCTGAAAGAGGAATGAATCAGTGAGACATCAGAGATGAGGACTCAAAGGTTTGGATGATAACAGGCCTTGTGCGTCTCCGTGTCTACGGAGTGTGTCGTCTCTTCACTCATGTTGCTCTTTGATGCTCGTGACACCTGGGGCACTTGGACAGCTGCCAGAATTTACTGGAAAGAAATCCTCCCTCCTTCCCTCCCTCTCCAAACACATGGCCGTCGGACCGGTTTGAAATGCCACTCACATGTAGATTGTTATCGACTCGAACTGTTCTCCTGCTATTGTTTTTTTTTTTTCACCTGAAACACTTTTTAATTAACTGGAACGTGTAGGGAACAAGCACCGCGGCACAGGAGATATAAGGTGCAAAAGGGGTTCATGCTATTATTGCTAGACAGAGACAGCTATTGTTACATGGCCCCTACTTCTCTGTTTGTGAAAAGATCACGTCTTTGATGACACACAGACTCTTCATTGAGGTTCAACCCAGACAAGGTCTCTGTTCCTGGTCACATTTTGAGAGAGTGCTCATTTTCCCCTCCTCCTACCGAAGAACTGCAGGGCACTGCAATAAAAGCGTCAACTTCCTCAACTTATTGAAATTCTTTCCCTGCTTGCTGTCCCCTTTGTCTGGGGAAGATGCTTGAAGCTGACAGGGACATGATTGACTGCAGCAAACGAATCCACTCTGTCTGTCCCTATTCGGATAAATCTTTTGTAGATTAATTTAACCAATCGAAGAAAGGTGTGTTGTTCAGTTATAGTGGACACCCTTTTCTCCATAGTCTTTTTTTTTTTTTTTTTTGAGAGCTCATCACAGCAAAGTTATGCCAAGCACAAATATTATGACACATAGTTTTCACTCACCAAAGAAATATTTAGTCCCAGTTATGGCTCAACCATGAGAAAACAATGGCCCTTGTACATGAATGATGCAGTTTCCATATTTCAATCGTGAAGAGGGGGGGGGGGGGGGGGGGGGGGGCAGAGCCCTGCAATCATTGTTATGAGACCCACAGGATGTCCTGAGGAAGAAGTCAGTGCAGAGTTGTACGCTAGCATTCAGGGCCAGGGAGGTGCACGGCAGAGAGGCTTGCACCTCGGTGTCTCCCCTCTTTTGGTGTCCTCGGGAGTCTCCCTGGATCGTGGGGTTGTCTCCCCATCCAAGGATGCCATGACCCTACAACGCTTCGTCATAGGTTGGAAATTTACAATTACACAACCGCCACAGACATGGATGGAAGTTGTTCTTATGAAGAGAAAATGGAAGCACAAAAGCTAGAAAACAGACTGGAAACTGGAAGTTCTTAGAGCTTTTTTTTAATTTCTAGTACCCAGTTACTTGACAACAATAAGAGGTGACAGAGAGAAAAGGTAAGTGTCGTCACAGTTATGTATAGTATTACATGTCGCAGAACTCAAGCTGTGTGAGTGTTTCCTGTTGTGGGCAGACAGGAAGTACTCAGCTTAGTAGGATTTCGCTGCGTCTTCGTGTTCTCTGATTGCTCTCAGCAAATGTCAGCAAAAGTAAACTGTTCCCTAACAAGGAAAGCTCTGTGCACACATTTGTGAACATTTGTCAAACTCCGACCACCTTACGGTTCTGAAATAAGTGGACGTCCTGCTTTCAATAGGATCTCAAATTACAGAATGTGTACACTTGAATTGCTTTCTTTTTTTCTGTGCACGATCAACAATGGAAGATGGCCTATGGGATTATAACACACTGGAACAAAGGAAAGAAAACGTGGGATTGTTTCTGAATATTCCTTGAAAAACCATTCTTGAATGCTATTCAGAAGACATTCCTCATTGGGCGGGAAGAGATGGACTGCATCTGTCATTGACCTGAGACTACTCCTACTCTAACCTTTTGTGGTGTTTAAGCCGTTTTAGTAAAGTTGTCTTTCAAACTCTTGACCCTGTTTAACCGCTCAAAGTGTTAAACTTTTTATCAGTCATTTGAGAAGAATGTCAACACCTACTTAAAACAACTTTAGCCCATATACAGGCAATAGACAGATCCCCCACAGAAGTTTACTATGGTCTCTCTTACTTATGATTGCAGAAAGCTAAACAAAAACCAATGCTTTGAGGCAAATTGCATGGATTTGAACTACTGTTATACATTATTATTGGTTTTGGTTTCACCTGTTGTCCATGTATTTTTTTTTTTTTGGTGGGCCTCTTCACCCAGCCACATAGAGGCCTAGTTGTGTTAATGCATTAGCTGAATTATTGAGTATGCATAAGCTGGTTTGTAATACAATTGAATTTTGGCTCATGTTCTTGTGTGTTTTATCACTCTCCACAGGCATTAACTTCAAGGAAGTGAACCAAGAAAATTCCAAAGCTATATTTGGCGAAATACACACATCCATTGACACTTTGGCATTCACATTCGGCAATGTGTGAGTACAATGTTTCTATACCTTTTCAACAGCACTTGATTTGTATTCCTTTTTTTTTTTTTTAAATAAAAGCAGGGCTGACTTCTGTCCAATGTATATCTGCTTTTGTTTTTTAACAAACCCCATACTTCCAAAACTCCCTTATTGTTGAGTAGATTGCAATGTTGATGAAATTGCACTGTACTTTTGACATACTTCTACATTTCCACATCTTCACCCTCAGAGTTTCTGACTTCCTTATGGGAGATGTGGACAGTGGCTCAGGGTTGGGGATCCCCCAGACCAAGAGAAGCAGGGTGAGACCTCCTTTCCTTTCCTAGATTTTGAGCCAGCTATTTTTTTTTTTTTTTAAAGCTTTGTTTTTAAACATGACAGTTTTCAAAAGGGTGCATTTAAAGGAGCAATTTCACCACGCCTCCATTTAAAAAAGCCTCAAAGACTTGCTTTCTGCACTTAATTGGGGTGTTGAAAACCCAGCTGCTTCTGATGTCTAACTGTGATTGTACGTCTGCTATTCCCTCCTTATAATCTCAAATGTCTTTTTCACAGTCTTTTGACAATCTCTCTGTGGATCCTGAGGGATATGTCTCAGAGAAAACTGACCTTGTGGGTAAGTGTTATTCACGTTACTTTACCTCTGAGCAACGGGGGCGTAAAATGAACGAATCTTGAAATGTAATAGCTTAATTAATGGCTGCTTTACAAACCATTTAATGGTTTCTTTGTAGCCCAGGGTGTCGGCTTGTGACTTAGCGGAGTGCTTTAGGCTCTGGACTCTTGAATGCCTGAGGTAGACCCACCCTAAGCCTCCGCTTCCACCCCTGTTATTTCTGCTGCTTTTTTTTTCATACGAGTCGCTCGTTTTCCCCTCTTCGTTCACATATCTGACATTCCTTGCCTGTTTCGGAGTAGTTTCGTGTGGGATGGGAAACACATGGGGTTTGTGTTAAATCACATGGCGGGTGGCTAAGAGGTGAGCATCACGGTGTGACCAGCAAAAAGAAAATAACGCTGTTGGACTATTTGAAAAATGCCCGGCACATTCATATCCTCCCACACTGTCAACTTTAACCCTGAACTGTTTTTTTTTTTTCATTTACCTCCCACACACATCTGTTGGGATAGTTTGACTTTCACTTGGTTCACTTGGTTTTGAAATGTGTATTGTCCTCCGCTGAATCTCTAGGCCCAGAGGTGCCATTGTCTCGGGAGGAAGAAGTTGACTTGACCCTGCTGAAGAATGACAGCGGGGTGGAGTCTGCGCTACTCTATGCCAAGGCCTGGTCCAAGTATATCAAAGACCTTCTCGCCTGGATGGAGAAACGACTGGCTATGGGTGAGATATTAAGACTATTGATTGTGCACTGGGTACCAAAATGGGGGTTTACTGCATTAGTACATATACTAGACATTAGGCATCAAAATTCACCCAGTTCCATGTTGAAGTGAAGTTTAGAAAAGAGGGCTTCACTCCTTTATACCCAATGGCAAACTTCATCATAATGCGAAGACAGTGTTTTCCTTCCCCATGTAGCTGCTATGTTCAGGAATATTAAAGTAATAAAAAAAAAAAAGAAAAGTTGAATCGTCCATGGCAAGACATGCTAAGCTTCCACTCTATATGCATATTCTTAATATCATAGAGTCTACGTATGCGGATGCTTCGGTTCACTATATTAAAAAGCACATAAGCACATAATTTAACAGCTTGTAAGCTAAATTTACTGCATGCTCCCTTTATAGTGACACCCACTTAGTCCCCTTCATTTTATTCAGTGCCAGATAGATGTAATATACCATAATGTGCAATGTCATTACCAGAATGAGTTTCACCTGAAGCTCACGGGTGTGACCTCCATTTGTTTTTGGCCAATATTATGCAATTAGCTTAAATACACTGTACATGCTTTTATCCCAAAACAATAATTTATCATTAGTTGACAGTGCTTACAGACATAATTTTCCTTATCCTTTTCTCCAATATTTTTTCTTTCAGATATTGAATATGCCAAAAACTATGCCAAAATTGCTGAGTCTGCTAAGACACTGGCCAGTCAACAGGTAATGGAAGAACTTTTTTTTAAATATTTATTTATAATGTGTAATTAGTATAGAATTGTCTCATATCTTAATTTAAATTAATATCCTCATGAAATAGATTTTCTGGTGTTAATTTCATATTTTTATTTATCCAAGGACTACATGCCATTCAGTGATATCTACGTTTCCACGTTCAAGAACGACATTGAATACAAACAGCTGCTTATTCAAACGGCAATGGCTCTTCAGACCAATAAATTCATACAGGTAAGAGTAATGATAAGGAGGAAAACTCATTAACATGAGCAATAATTAAGATCAGTGGATATGATCCCCCGAGACCCCCCACTCACTTTGGTTCTCGCACACATTATATCCCACAGGCACAAAATTATAAGGCCTGTAAATGCACTCTTCATCATGATTGGCTCCCGGGCAAAATGTAGCACTCTTAAAGTGCGGGGCACATCTTTTAACATGATGTGGTTGCAATCAAGTCAGTAATTTGTTAATTTTGTTCTTTGTATCTTTCTTATGAGAACACTATTCTTTGGCAATTTTCAGTCTTCTCATTTCCAGTATAAATGGTACTGGACTTCTAGCAATTTAAAGAAAGTATTTCTGTAATCCTCTTGTCAACAGTAATATTCTACAACAGTCTTTAAACCTCTGATATAGTTAACATCCTTATGCCTTATCTTTAGTGTTAGTTAGGCATTTTGAAATTGTGTTCCTCAGTGTTATTTTTCCCTTTCCTCTTCAGCCTCTTCTGTCCCGTAAAAATGAACTTGACAAGTTGAGGAAAGACACCAAGGAGCAGTGGCAGAGGGAGCAAAAGAAAATGGTGAGGAATCCTTGTTTCGATGCACACTATTAAGGCGTGTCTGATTATATTAATGATAACTGTTAACCACCTCTGTCGCATTGTAGTCACATTTGCTTTTGTGGTTGATCCGTTTTGGTTTCGGCAGCAAGAGGCAAATGCAACATTGCGTAAGGCACAAGTGCTCAAGGCCCAGAGGAGAGAGGAGTACCAGAAAGCCCACTCATCTACCAACCGCAGCCAGGAGGAGCAGTCTTATGCTGGTAACAAGCAACTAGAGAAGAAGAGGAAGCTCCAAGAGGAGGCTCTGCAGAGGGTAGGCCAGAAAGAAGTAATGGGGAAATAATGGGTGTCTTGTAATTATTATTATATAGTTATTTTCAGCCAGTGTTTTAATGAATGTTGGCGCATGTCTCTGTCACCCTGTTAGTTCTCAAAATCTCAAGTCTTCGCAGTTAAAAGTGAACTTAGCAATTAATCATTTCTTCCACTTACTCACACTATTCTGTTTCCATTCTTGTGGTCAGGCAGAGGAGGCCCAGGACCAGTACCAGAGCTGTATGGCTGACGCAGGCGTCAGGAAAATGGATCTGGCAAACGCCAAGAGCACCATCCTCGCACAAATCCGAGAGATGGTCTTCCAGTGTGACCTCACACTCAAAGCTGTGAGTGGGCAGCACATATTTTTAGCAGTAGCTAACAAGCCAGTGAACTGGGAGAGGAAACTGTGTGTTCCAATCAGATGAATAACTTATTGGTACAATTCATGATTCATTGAAAACAAACTCGTAGCCTCACAACCAGAAACACTAGACCAAACTGCAATTTCAATTTAATTGAAAGCTAATTTTGGGGGCTGCACGGTGGTGTAGTGGGTAGCACTCTCGCCTCACAGCAAGAGGGTCCTGGGTTCGATTCCCGGGTCGGCCCGGGTTCCTTCTGTGTGGAGTTTGCATGTTCTCCCCGTGTAACCCCGTGGGTTCTCTCCGGATTCTCCGGCTTCCTCCCACATCCAAAGACATGCAAGATGGGGATAGGTTAATTGGTGACTCTAAATTGCCCGTAGGTGTGAATATGAGCGTGAATGGTTGTCTGTCTCTACATGTCGGCCCTGCGATAGACTGGCGTCCTGTCCAGAGTGTACCCTGCCTTCGCCCAATGACAGCTGGGAGCCCCCCCGCGACCCTAAATACAGGATAAGCGGTAGAAAATGGATGGATGGATGAAAGCTAATTTTATACAAGGATTAACACTAAATAACAACACTTAATCTATGCTACCATGTTGCTACTAGTAGTTACATGTTTTCTGTTTTACCTCTGCCTAGCTTCGTTGTCCTTGTTTTTAGCTGTTTGTCTTTTTCTTTGTAAGAACATGGAGAACAACGGCAAAAATGATTAATTCCATAATGAATTTGAAAACAAGTTGATATGATAAATAAATGACTGATCTACTTGTACTATGTGTGTGGCAACCTCTGGGCTCAAATTATATTTTTGAAATTTCACATATTTTTTGGATTGTATAAAAGGTTATGTTAAACAGTGTGCTTGGAAAAGCTGTTCACAGGCATTCACAGGCTAAAAAACATACCAAGTCATTTGCCATGCACTGTATGCATTATTATGGAGTGGTTGATCAAATCATGTCCGCAGATTTCTAAAAATCTATTTCAGTACAATTTTTTCAGGTACCGAAAGTTTGCACCAAATACTTGGTTGTTTATATTGAATATGTAAATATAGTACATGAAAGAATGTTTGTCTGCCTGCATTTGTGTTATTGTGTCTTTCTAATCTATTTAGTCACTCGAGTAGTCATTTGCCTATTATGATTCATTAAGTCAGTGAGACACTCACTCACTCACTCACTCATTCAACTTGAACTGATCTGTCCTTTTCAGGTGACAGTGAACTGGTTTCAGATGCAGCAGCTGCAGACTGTGTCCCTCCCTGCCCACTACCAAGCCCTGAGCGAGAGTGCCAAGTTGTATGACCCGGGTGAATGCTACGCTGAGTTCGTCCGGAATCTGCCCAAAAATCTGCCCAGAGAACGGGTGCACTTAGACTCCACCTCCTCTGACAATACCAGGTACGGAGGACTGTGGATAGCACACTAATACTGTCTCTAAACCTTTTACGTTTTAAGTGCTGGTGGCTTTCAAAGCTTTGTGATTGGTGGTGTTGGTAGTAGAACATAACATCAGACTTGAACTCTACAGTTATTACATGGTAGATTGTTGCACATGAGGCCACAATAAGAAATAGTTCATGTTAAATGAGCCCAGCTGAGACAATCGTTTTAGGTTTAACCGTGGTCGTTGGAGGAGAGTGTTTCATAGCCTCGTTCTTGCTTCAGTGAAGGTAACAATGAGTCAGAGTGGAGGAAGCGAGAGAGTGAGAATCGAGGAGAGACAGAATGCATGTTGAATTTGTTGCCCTTCCTCAGGAAATATCTGTTTCGCAGGCTGACTGCAGCAGGAGAGATTGTGAGCGTGAGAGTTTGGCTCCGGGTTAGAGCTGTCCCTAACACACTACTTAGATTGTCAGAACCAGATTAGAGAACCAGCTTCTTACACACACACACACACACACACACACACACTACTCGTTACAGTAAAGCATACATCACAAGTGTTGACATTGATTGAAAAATGCTTTGTTGGTTAGAATGTAAATTTAGAGCTTGAGACAAGTTTGTACTTTCATTTTACGACATGATTGACATAATAGTATATGTTGCAATGGTCTGCAGGATGGATAATCTCACTTTCTGTTCCTAATTCTCTCTTTCAGTCGGTCATGTGTAAAGCCCAGCTTGCGTAACTAGAAATTCTTTGAAATTACTTGAAATAAATGAAATTTAGGTTGTTGTTTTTTTACTTTGCGACTTGTTTCAGCATCTGTTAGCAACTATGGAATACAACAACTTAGGTTCGCCTTTATTGGCTAGAAATATACAATAATACAAGGCACCTTTCCCTAAATGAATTGGCAGTACACACTTGCTTATTTTGAACAAACAGTCAGATCAGATGCCAGACAATTAAACTCACAAGTCTAAGTGCCTTGAGAAGTAATGGTAGAGTTACTGGTCAACAATTTTGTCAAATCCCCATAGAGACAAACTGTAATATAATAATACTGGACTTTGGGATAATCAAAATCGTTATCACACGTAACCTTAAATGCTGCCTTTATTTCCCCAGGTATGTCTTCAACAAAAGGTCAGTGGGCAGCACTCATTCCTCCCACGGCAACCTGTCGCAGGCATCCATCACCTCCTGTGATGTGCTTAGCGGAGACGAAGTGGACGGTCCCCTACACCGGCCTGCAAAGATCAGTGAGCGCAGGTCCAACAGCAGCACGGACATACAAGGTGCTTATCAAGGACTCTAATGTGACTTCTAGGGATCACAACACTGATAGCCTTTGTATTTCCAAGTTCTATGAATACCAGAAGACTAAGAGGAGTTGCCATTTCATAACTACTTGGGGACTACTTTTACCTCAACATAAGTGCACAGTGTTTTTAGAAACTGGGGGATTCCCAAACCCCACATAGATGTGGGGCAATCACAAGGCAATCTTTGGGTCAAGTCAGCCTGCAAACTTGCCTGATTTTTATGTGAGTCCTCTTAGGGACTTGCCCTGTGTTCTGAGTCATGGAAATGTTCTCAGAACTGACATCAAAACAGTCGTGTGCTGCTTACTCGTCATAAGTCTAAATTATCTTTGTGAACACGTGGCTCTGAGAATAACTGAGGTTAATAATATCACAAAATAGGAAGCAGCCATTCAGCTGTACTTTGTTGTTATTCTGTGTCTGTGTGTCTGACTAGTGGTCTGTATGTTTAATTGCAGCACTGAGAAGCCAGGCAACGCTGCAAGCCTGGGCCTCCAGTAGTCAGGACAGCCAGGGTGGGATGTGCAGTGATTCAGAGAGTGCAGGAGGCAGCAGCGAGTCGAGGTCTATGGACTCCCCCACCGCCAGTCCAGGTAAGAGGAATTGACCTTAAAAATGTATTTATAAATCATCTCAGTTTTGAGATCATACTGACAGCAAGAAGATACAAACAAAAAAAGAGAACATCAAACGAAGCTAAAGAGGGATGTATTTATTCTTATTATAATCGTTTTAGTCTAACTTCCTTCTTGTACACCAGACCTATGGACTACTCCTCTCTTAGGGCACTTCCCTCTTCAGCTGAAACTACTTGCTGCACTGTGCAAAGCTATGACATATTCAACACTAAATACACACATGGAGAGCTCTAAAGCGTATCTGTTCTCGGTGCTGCAGTAGGCTATTGTCTGTGGTGAAAGTCGTACTTTTACAATTAGTCACTGAACATTGTTGTTACATATTCATGACTTTTATATTAATATATGTGCAGGTGACTTCAAAAGACGACTGCCAAGGACTCCCTCCACTGGGACCATGTCTTCTGCTGATGATCTAGATGAGCGAGAGCCACCATCGCCCTCGGACAATGGTAAGGGCTGTGTGTGATTTTACGTGTGTGTGTGATTAATGTTTGTTTGATTTACGTTTGTGTGATTTACTTGTCCCCTTCTCTTCAAGCAGATGTATGCTAATGTAGCAAAGATGGGCTTATGTCTGCAGTAACACAGCCAGTCGCTGTGACAGGGAATTTAAAAGGGGAGAGAGAGATAGCGAGAGACTACAGCACACCACATATAGTGCTTTTTTATGAGCATGACTCTGTGGTGGGTTTCGCTTACAGCAAATGTTTTTACACTCGATAGAGCTGCACAGATTGGGGTCATGTTAGTTTTGGCGTATGGCCTCAGCTTACACTTCCTGTGTCTATGTGAAGCTCCCCTCGTCAGTGTGATTGTTTATTTTCTCATCGAGTATGGAGCAGCAAATCAGTTCTTCTATTTGACTGATTTAAAAAAAAAAACATTGGCATTTAGAAGCACAATATGACTTCCACTAATGAGGTATTATGTTATCTTGATTTTGTATTTTCTTCTTTGACACCATTTATGTAGGCTGGGTGATGTGACTGTCCTCACAGAAACTCAGTATTTTTCGTCTTTGAACTAACAGGATCTCTGACTAGTAAGTTCCCTGATCAGCGGCTCTGATTTTCAGGTCTGGCCGAAATGGTAACCGAGACAGCCAATTCTCCAGGTCCCTTCCGAAATGCTCAGATGTCCAAAGCTGCTCAAACTCATAAGCTGAGAAAACTACGAGCTCCGTCTAAGTGCCGAGAGTGTGACAGTCTGGTGGTTTTCCATGGAGCCGAGTGTGAGGAGGTGCAGTACATATATAATCTTTTTTTAGAAGAAATGCTGCCGATTTTCAACCAGCTTTGTAGCACGACAATGCGCGTATGTAACCCAGAGCACCCAGAGCTCTCCTGCTCAACAACGATACAAAGCCGGATGAAAATCAGCAATGTTTTTAAGCTGTGGAAAAGGTATTATTATTCACTGGACCACTTCATATTTCTTAATGTAACTGTCTCCAACTCATTTTCGTTGCCAGTGCTCTCTGGCCTGCCATAAGAAGTGTCTAGAGACACTTGCTATCCAGTGTGGCCATAAAAAGCTGCTAGGCAGACTGCACCTGTTTGGTATCGACTTTGCCCAAGCAGCGAAGAACAGCAAAGATGGCATCCCTTTTATCATCAAGAAGTGTGCGTCTGAGATCGAGAGTCGAGCCCTCAACATCAAGGTAAACTTTTGTTTCAGTCATTTTTCAAGCCATGTACATGGGAGGCTTAAATACCACACTCGTTGATATGCCATGTTCATTTGTTATATTAAATATGTACCAACCCATGTATTCACAGGGGATTTATCGTGTGAATGGTGCCAAATCCCGCGTGGAGAAGCTTTGTCAGGCGTTTGAAAACGGGAAGGACTTGGTTGAGTTGTCTGATCTCTCACCTCACGACATCAGCAATGTCCTCAAACTCTACCTGAGACAGGTGGGTCTTAAATCTCTCTGAACACTTAAAGTGATATGTAGTTTTACACAAGTTAAATTATAAAATTGATGATTTTAGCAAAGCAGTATTTCAATGATGCCATAAATCCTTGATGCTTAACCTTGGGACATAGTTGCTGAAATTTCTTTTACTCTTTTAGTTTTGCTTGTTTTTAATAAACATTTAATTTTATTTTATTTATAGTTTCTTAACACATAAGATTTTCCACTGCTAAAAACAAAAAACATATCACCATTTCCCTTCTGTGAACAGTTACCAGAGCCATTGATCCAATATCGATATTACAACGACATCATTGGCTTGGCCAAAGAGTGCCAGAGAGTGATTGTGGAGGAGGCTGATAAACCTCAGAGCACACCGACAGGAGAGAAAGGGGGGGCAAGCACTCAGCTCAACAGAGTCATCTTCAAGATCAGAGACCTTCTCCGCCAGCTGCCTACAGCCAACTACAGGACTCTGTGTTTCCTGATAGCACATCTAAACAGGTACGGGCTGTAAACAAACACACACAGAGCTAGTCCATTGTAAGGATTTCTGTCTCTCTCCACAAATAAACTGATACACAAACTTCCTCATGAGACACAAAGGGAAACATAGACTTCCCTACAGCACAGAGGAAGTAACATGAAGCACATAAAACTAACGGTCAAACTTGACACCGATATATTTAGAATTAATATTCTTAAGAATGTTAGAAACTTCCTTGCCATGGGCAACACAGACTGGCCAATTTTAACCCCTTATGGGCTAATATTCGTCTGCAGAATGTCAATATGTCCCTGAGTCATTAAACTTCCTTACAACCCATCATGACTCTTTACTTGCCACAGAGTGACTGAGCAGGCAGAGGAGAACAAGATGACTGCAAGTAACCTGGGCATTATCTTTGGCCCCACGCTGGTCAAGCCACGACAGACAGATGCAGAGGTATCCCTGTCCTCCCTGGTGGACTACCCCTACCAGGCCCTGATGGTGGAGTTGCTGGTGCGACACTTCCAAGCAGTCTTTGACGTATCACTTTTGTCCGGCTCTGATATAACCCAGAGTGGCCAGGCATCCCCCAGACTTACCCCCCAACAGAAGCTGCAGCGGCTCAGCAGACACTCTGGCTCGCTGATGGACATCAAAGAGGTGAGCGGGGATTTAGGGGTGGGACTCCTCATCAGCTCAAGGTTATATTAGTTAATACCAGCATAACGCACCTGAATATCCATTATTGTGTGTTTGTTTACAGCCCGTACCAGTTTTATCGGTCAAGTAGTATTGTGGGTAATATAGGCACCAGGTTTGGACAAATGCGTGGGAGATAAAAACGACAATATCTTTGGTTCCACTGCAATGACTTTGATTATTTTTTCAAAGTGTCCATTGTACGTCCGACAGAGTTACAGGGCTAAATCCATGTTATTGTTATGATATGTAATAATGTATATTTAATATGTGATTCAGGGATTTTAATCTCATTGTTTATTATGTCCCTCCAGACTGCCAAAGTGTACAAAAGATACTCGTCCGTAATCCCGTCCTCGCACATCATGGATGAGGTCCAGGAGGTCCAGCCAGGCACAGACAGAACGGAGGTCTCGGCCCTGGACAGACTCAATGGGATCAAGACATCTAGCGAAGGGGAAGTCCAGAGGTCGACCTTGGTGTTTGGCCGTCCCAGCACCACCAACCCCTCCACCACTGCTGTGGCACCAAAGGTCCAGCTACGAGGCCAGCGCACCAGACACGTGTCACGACCGATCAGCATGCCGCTAGAGCGCCTGCCCAACCCCGCCCAGACCAGCGAAAAGAATTACCGCAACACTGCTGCTAAGATTGATGTGAGTTCTGCTGAGCGGGACCCTCTTTCTGAAACTATACAGGAGATACCAGAGCCTGAAAAGGCACGCCAAAGTGGCTCATCAAGGGTCAGCACCTACTACATCACTCCTTTCATTGACACACAGACCATGCAGAGGAGAACGTGGGACAGGAAGTACAAGCATTATGATGTCACACCCAGGACTGCTATGATTGTGGCCAACCTGCCACCTGCCAGCTCTGGAGTACAACCCGTAAAGGCAACGGTGCCTGTCACAGTAGCCACTTCCTCGCCTGTCCCGAGCACAAGTAGCGTTAGTACCATTTTCTCCAACAACCCCTACACGGCGTCAGTCAAGCCTGGCTGGACTTCTAAAAGAGAAAATGATGCAGATCATTCAGTCAGTAAGTCTAGCAGCTCACCAAATCTTCCGCTAACGCTCAGGGCACCAAGAACTCTGCAGCCTCCTCCGGGAACTTTCTACAAGCCCCCTGTTTCCATTAACAGCAGAGCTAGGACGCTTCCAAACTGGACTACAACAGTTACAACAACAACCACCACCACCACCCCATCCCTTACCCCCACCAATCCTGCCCATGTAGACACCCCATCCCCTGCCCTAACAACCCCCCCACAGACATGGCTCCAGACACAAGACTCCACTGACAGCGCCATTGACCCCGGGGTCTCGACCCTATCGCCCCCACAGTCCCCAACCCCGAGCAGCCCTGACGACCTCGGCCCCAGTGAAAATAAACCCGTCTACCAAAGACTGCGACCTCGGCGTTTGCAGGAGCTCGAACACAGAGAGGCCCATTTTGTCTGAAGCCAAAAATCCTATTATAACTGTAAATATTAATGTATCTGTGCCATAGTGTATACTGGGGGGGAACCATTTTTTATCATCCAAGCTGAGAGTGGGAGAAAATGTCGGTCTGTGAAAATATACCATGAAAGTGTTATAAGTACTAATATATTGTATTTTTACATGTTCAAGTTAAATTGTCAACAGTGGTTGGTCTCCCAAATATTCAAAACCAACACTGAATGTTTAGTGTCATGTTTTTAAATAACAAAGACATAAATTGTCCATTTTCTATGTCAAAGAAATGTTGCCAACCACCTGTCTGTAAAGAATAGTCATGTGTATAATTTTCCTTATTTGAATTGAACCTATATGTTCATGTACAATGTTTCGAATGTTATGTTATTGTATCACACAATGCACTTAACGCAGGTTCAAATTCTAATGTTGCCTTAATGTTAAACATTGCTTAATTTTCTATTTTATTCCATACGGAAACAAATGGAAGTGTTTTTTAACGTGAGGTTTTCAATTCTAAAGAATTGAACATTTTTGCCTTTAAGTTTGTCCTTTGTTGCCTGTGATTGGTACATCTTTTCTCAGTATGTAAACCATATGTATCTGTTTACGTTGTTTTTATACTCATTCATACATATTGCATGTTTGTCATTTTGTTCCATCACATCATTGTGACTTTACAGAAAAAATGACATGCAACAGTGCTTGCTGCAAATTAAAAATGTAGTTTAAACTGTTACTCCTATTCCGGTTGAGTTGTTGGTATTTTTCTCTTCAGTGCCTCGGCAAACCAGAGTTACATATATTATAATTTGTTGACTTTGTTATTTATGCTACTTAGCAAATTGCTGTGTCCTTTTCCTAAATTGAAGCCTTTTGTGTATTTCAAACATGTATGCAATCAGATTTGTTGCTGTTTTGTAACTGTATTGGAAAAAAGGCAGTCTAATGGTGGTAGATCAAGGGCTGCATCTACCAATTATTTATCAATTTATTGATCATTGTTTTGTCTATAAAATGAGAGAAAATAGTGAAATATTGAAAATGATTTTGCAATAATGTGAAACAGAAAAGCAGAAAAGCTGCAAACAAATTTTTGTCTTTAAAAATGACTCAAACTGGATTATTTGCCAATATTTTGCTGCCCATCAACTATTCGTTCAACCTCTATTCCAATGTTTGGTCAGTGCGTCGGAGAATCCACGTGGACAAAAGGTTACTTTATATGCATTATTTATACTACGTGTGGCATAGCATCCTATTGAGCATTACAACCGCTGATCAAGTTGGATTATTTACTCTAATTTACTGTATTTGGACGTTGGGAGTTTTTGAAAAAGTATCCACCAAGCTACCTGTCTGTGCAGGTTCTCAGCCTTGAATTTCCCTCTTGATTCAGGGTGAGTTGACGCACAGAGTTCACATCGGGTTCAAGTGGGTTTAATGTCAAACTGTCGAAGCTTCAAATTCTCCAGACCTAATTAACCATGACATTTGCTCCACCTGCTCAGAGGAATAGAGTCAATACGAACACGTACAAACAATGTTTTATCTCTGAATCTGGAAAACTATTGGTGACTAAGTCAAAACTCTGATCTATTCTGTAGATGTTGACTTTCTTACAGAGGGACAATTTCTGTGGAAACAGTCTTGCTCGTGGACACTTTGACGATAATGTTGGCTCCTATTATCATCACACCTGTGACCCTTCTCCATCAGGGAGGTCTTGTTTTTCTCCTCCAGTATCCCTCCCTCCCATTCCAGTCAATATCCCCCTAATTCTACCTCAAAATGGATGACTGTTGTCTTTTTTCTGCCTGTCCATGTTGAGCTGGGAGATTAGAGCAATCAGATTAGGAGTGCTGCTGACCTGCAGGCAGGGGAGAGAGAGAGGGAGACTGGGCAGCGAGGTGTCGTACAGAGCTCTTCCACCTTGCTTAATGTTTGCCACTACTTCAGCTGGTTTGGGAACCTGTTTCTCTAGATGTCGTACGACTTTTATATCATTCCATTAGAGGTAAGGAAATGTTTTCTTCTATTGTTGACCCAATAGGATGTAAGATCATGTAAGAGCTGGCAGGTATGTGCTTGCTTATTACGGTTTTCCCTGTAGCCTATAGTCAAATGTAGTTTAATGGTATAAAAAAGGAGATTCCAGTGGGTGCTTGTAAGCTGTTTTTGCCCTCATGGCTTAATGTATCCGTTACTTAAACCTGCGGTGTTTTTTTCCAACGCCAAAACATTTCTACACGTATTCTGTCAATCTCGTCAGAAGCCCTGTCATGTGTAATTACCGTTTTGAGTAATGAGGTGACTGCAGACATAATGATACCCTTCGCTCTCCTGTTTTTAGTCTCGCAGCCTTTGTCCTCTTGTTTTCCTAGACAAGTATTTATGTCCCTGCATCCGCAGCCTGCCAGTCTGCGGTAATCTATTGGACATGTCACTGTGAACAAATTACTCTTCATGCCTGACATTCCCTCAGCTCATCTGCACATAACGTGGATACATAGATGGCATTTGAGCTGCTTTTTTTTGTGTGTGGGGTCAGTATTCATTTCCAAAATGAATTTGTATTTTTCGAATAAGTCTGCAGGAGAAAGCAGGTACAAATTGCATTTATCAATCACATACCAACTCATGTACATGTTGTTAAGAACAGTGTTGGATTATACGTTTTAATAATCTTACTGTTGTATTGTCCTGCAGAGAAACCCCCTCCTTTTGCTATCATCGCAGCTGCTACACAGCAGACCTTAAAGCTGGCACTGTTTTGCTCAGGGGCACTTCAGCAGAGTGTTGGCTTCCCCAGTGGTTTGAAAGATAGTCCGCCCAAGGCTGTAGACAAGACCACCTTACACAAATCCACAATCAAATTTAATGCTGAGGCCAGGTCAAAGTCGGAGCAAAATCAATGCATTTTAAGACAATAAATGTCTTTTCTGATGGGAAATGCTAAATAGAAAAAAACACAATAGTAATAATAGTAGTAATAGGCAGAGTAAAATGTTTCAGAAATAAATAACTGATGCAAATATCAGGTCAAACACAGAATCCAAGTGGTCTACCACAGCCGAGAAGTGTAGTGTCTTTCTCCCAGCAACCCTGCCTTTGTCCAGTGTCTTTGTGACTGTCGTCACTGATGGAGTTGTGTATCTGCAGGTTTGTCACAGTCTGATGACCCCTTCCAGGGATAAAGTTGCGGAGCAATGAAGACAGGCTCTCAAATCCGCCTGTTACTGTGGAAAAACTGGACCCTCCGCAAGAGACAGAAGGTATTGTCGTTAGAAACACCACTCAGGATGATGCAATCCGATACATTAACATCGCAAACTATAGGTCCCAAACGCTCCAAAGAGGCCAAACATATAATCTTCGGACGGCTAGGATTTGTTCCAGGGCTGTTGTGTTGAATAAGACTGTACAGGTGCTCCATTTTTGTGGTTATCCAGTAACTCCCACTCTCCTTGTTTCCGTCCAGATCCGCTTCCTGGTTGAGATCTGCTGGCCGGTGTTGTTATTCATTGGTCTGGTGTGGCTGAGGAAAGCCAACCCACTGTACCAGCAACATGAATGTAAAACAAAACTCTCCATTATCAAGATTTTTTAGTCATCTTTTTCATTTCAATTTGGTTAAAAAAAAGTCAAAATAATAAATGACTCTCCTAGAATCTAGAATCAGCTGTTCCTTTCATGGAGAGCATAACACATGTTAACCTTTAGGCAAACTCTTAGAAATCACCTCACAAGCCATCACATGCCCATAACTTAATGGTGTTGTCTGCCTCTTCAGGTCATTTCCCCAACAAGGCCATGCCGTCAGCAGGGATCCTGCCTTGGATCCAGGGCATCTTCTGTAACGTCAACAACCCCTGCTTCAGATACCCGACCCGGGGAGAGACTCCAGGCTTCGTCTCCAACTACAACAACTCCATGTAAGCCGAATCCTGGCACTCTCTACACCTCGTGAGCCTCCACACAACCAGAAACCTCATTAAACCAATTGATTTGACATTATTGCCACAGCGCTGATTACAGATGATGTGATGATTACATTAACATTTCATACAATGTGTGATTTTTGGCTTCTTCTAGATTGGCTCGGTTCTACGTTGACGCCCAGGAGCTTCTGCTCAACGAGGCGGATGTCGAGCAGCTCGGCCGACTTTGGCACGATGTGTCGTCCTTCTCCAACTTCATGGAAACATTACGCAACAACCCGTCAGTGGTGTCAGGTGAAGCACAAGTCTGAGAGATGGTTTAGACGGCAGCACTTCCCTTGAAAGTAAAATGATTAGTCAAAGCCCTTTTTCCCGCTCAGCACTGTAATCAGAAGATCTCTCTGTGAGCCATCCGAGGAACGAAACCAAAGGTGGAGATCATTTTCCTTTTAAAAGTAATTTATTTTTTATTATAACCTCTCACCCTGACGGGAAGCCTTATCTGCACTTTGATCTCCACTTTTTTGTCTGCACATCCTCTTTCTGTCGGTTTTTTCGCGTCTTGTGTTCGCCACAGCACCACCTCCTCGCTAATGGATTTTCAATGTCTCCTTTCTATGTACCACATTGCTGAATTAGCCTTTTTTTGCGATGTGTTGCTTTTCCAACTGGTGGGTGTAAAACTCATGCATTTTTATTATTGTTTAGCTAACCACTAAAAGAGTGTGACAGCCACACAAAGATTTCTCCAGAATAATGATGTTTCAACTCCCCTTTCAGTGTTGTTTTGGACCTCTTATTCCCCTGCGATAGTCGCATATTCGTGGTCATTCATATGGACAGGATTGTTCATGACCGGGCCTGCTGAAGGCACACATTAAAAAAAAAGGTTGTTTTCAATATTACTTCAATTGAAATTTACTCAACAACTTTTGGCAGCGATATGCGTACAAACGTACCTCCTCTCTCTCCGCTGGGCTTTCCCCTAAAACATCCTGAAGAGTCCTGCCAATCTATCTTCCTGTGAATCATTTCTCCTCTGTAGTCAATCTCTTTTTTAACTTTTCACCATTTCTGCTCTTGATGTTTGGTGTAGGCCGCGGCCTGAAGATAGATGATATTCTGAAGGATGACGAGGTTCTCACGGCCTTCCTCTTACGAAACGCCGGCCTCTCGGAGTCCATCGTCTACCAGCTCGTCAATGCAGAAATCCGACTAGAACAGGTGCCGTTTGTCATGCTGATGAATGGGAAACGTTGAAGCTTATATTATATTAGGTCATCTTATTATTATTCAAAACAATGTTGAATTTCATATTATTTTTTGTGGTTTGGAATCAACATTAGGAGGTGATTGTACGGGTATTTGGCGATTGTTTGAACCACCTTTTTGTTCCGTTTTCATATTTCACAGTTTGCCTCCGGGATCCCGAACCTGCAGCTGAAAGACATAGCCTGCAGCCAGGCCCTGTTGGAGCGCTTCATCATCTTCCCCAGTCGCATGGGACTCCACGGGGTTCGCAACGCCATGTGTGCCCTCAGCCAGCAAAGGCTGCAGAAGATAGAGGACATCCTCTATGCTAATCTGGACTTCTTCAAAATCTTCAAACTGGTGAGTTGTGCTTGCTGCAGATATTTTTGAATGTCAGTACGTCACCGATGAATTAATAAATAAACAGTGGCACGTCATGCATTCATCATATACTCATAGTGATTCAAATTTCTGAGGACCTTCATTGCTTCCCGTTTTAAAATGTTGTTCCTTACATTCATCCTCCCTCTTTTTACTTTCTTTATTAACATGGTCGTCATCGTTTCTAATGAGAGATCCTCTGAAGGATGCATTTGTTGGTAAAATAGTGTCCCTCTTCCTGCAGGTGTTTAGTCTGCCTTTTCTGACTTCCTGTCTGTAGTACTCAGCTCCAAGGCCATTGGTTCCTACTGAAGAGTAAATCTTTAAAAACACCTCAACAGTATTTGGTTGATTCTTTACAGGCCATAGCTGGATATTGTAGTTTTTTAGAACAGCTAATATTTCTGGCAATATATGTGGGGTACAATGTGCATGTGTGTGTGTGTGTGTGTGTGTGTGTGTGTGTGTGTGTGTGTGTGTGTGTGTGTTCATGTGCTTTAATCATTTTAGGGCAACATTCAAGCTCAGCGGCACAATACAATAAGATACATGTCTCTTATTAAACAAACAGTTTACTGTTGGTTTTGGTCTTTTTAATGGGGTTTGTTGGATATAAGAAAAATATGAAATATAGGTAGACTTATCTATCAAGGACACACATATTTTTTAAGCCACCAGGTAACTTTACTGTGACATATTCGCAGAGAGAATGAAGATGGAGGGTTGAATACAGTACAATCAGAGAAACGTAACAGAGGTTAAGTTAACAGTTACGGTTTCTCCCCCACTGGACCTTCTCACAGCTCTGGCAAACATTGTGGGTTGTGTATTTGTGGTTGTGCCGGTTGTGCTTTGTGCTCAGAATAAATGATTTGTTTGTTGTGAGTGGCAGGGTGATGTCAGATGGCTGATTAGTCGATGTAGAGCTGCTGGTGATGCCAGGACTGCATGTGAGGCCTAGTGGCTGATTCCTGCTTACTCTGCCAGACCCGTTCATTCATGCTGTTTCAAACTGTTTACGCATGTTTTTATGTATTCAACATCGAGGATTTATTTTATTTCCTAGTGGAACCAAAAATCGTTTTTATATTTGTGAAATATATCCCCTTTCAGAAGTGGATGTATCTTTATAGAATAATACAGAAAAGTAGAATTAAAAAGGGAGCAACATCATTCAACTGTACTATATTTCTAAACTTGTCTTGTCCTTGACACCCTCCCATTTCTTCTATATATGTGAGGTGAGTCAGGTGAGAGCTCATGGCATTATCCCTCTTGGCCTGCTTCTGTAATGGGCTTAGTCAGACCCGGCCTATAGTGAGGTATTGTGTAAGACGTAATGCTGCGTCTGGTTTAGATACATTATCAACATGTGCCAGTTAAACGAGCACGCCTGGTTATCTGGCTGCTAAAAGGCCTGACTAAAACAGTACGAGCACGACAGGAATTCTTGATGATATGTTGGGACATATGACCCGGTCAAACAGCACTGAGGGGTAACCAGACCGGAGCAGTTCAGTTACGTAAAAGAGGCACCGCCTTGTTAAATATGTTGAATGTTAGAAATCAGATTTTCTTGAGTTTGATTTTAAATGTATTTATGTTTTAATTCTGTATTTTTATTTATACATGTATCTTGTATTTTGGTAATATTTATTATTATATCAAATATTGATTAAATATCAACATTAACGTTAAAAAACAACTGTAGGTTTAATTTAAAAAAGAAATGCGATTCAGATGTTGCTTCACTTTGATTGGTACACACGTGGCATCCCCTTTCCCCAAAGGAGCTCCGTCCACTATAAGTTTAGAAGGAAATCATGTGTTTATGTGGGACCTCTTATAATATAACATATATATGCAATTTATACAGAAGGTGTACAAAATGGCATCACAATGCAATCCAGCACAGTAACTCTACCACTCACCCCTGATGTGTTTGTGAGGCTGTAGTTTGTAATATTGCACATTGAATTTAAATAGTTTGTACGACAGAAGCATATCAGTTTGAAGCCCATTACCACACAGACCTCCGCTGTAACAACTTGTTACACTCCTGACTCCCTTCTCCCATCCACCTCTCAACACCCTCCCTTCCTAGTCCCTCGACCCCCCCCCCCGACACACACACACACACACTATAATGCACCGCCTCCTTCCTTCCTTCATTGAAATGCAAGCGCAAGGAATGTGGGAGGAAGGATGTCACATGTGCGTGTTTGTCTTTGCATTCGGGGTTTCCGTAGTCCTCAGCACTCTCACCAGGCCTTTTCTGACGCCTGGTTTCTCGGGATGAAGTGATGGGAGGAGGTTTAGGGGGAAGTATATAGTTCAAGTTTGAAACAGGTTCATCTCCTCCATAAATGCAGACGAGACCCACGTTGTATGAGAAAATAAAAAAAGGCTAAATGGATAGTGTGATGTTGCTGGTTGTACTGTCTGGGCAGAATAATGGGTTCTCCTTTGTACCCCACATATTTGAACTTGGTTTCCAGGGCTTTAGGTTTGTTGTTTCACTGGTTCTTTGCTAGATATGAATGTGTTTGTCTGTGGAAGGTCATCGTGGGACATGACTTAAATGTAGCACCGACAGTGTTGATACAAAAGAGCAAATTCAGTTTAACCTTATTTTAGCCTCTTTTAAATGATCCTCTATTTTTAACTTGACTGAAAGCGTCCTGTGACTTTGTTTCCCCAGATGCCTCAGGTTATGGACAGCAGCTCCCAGGGGATTGACCTGCACTTCTGGGGCCGGGTTCTTAAGGCGACGTCTGAGAAGATCCAAGTTGTAAGTGCTCCAAAGTCTGCCAATCCTTATTCACTCCTGCTCTCGCTCCTCTCTGCTTCTCCTCAGTCCTGCAGGATCAGAGGCACCAGTATTTTTAGCCCTGCAGGAAACTCGCCTTTTCCTCCGCTACCAGTTTGAAAATCACTCACAGAGGAGGCTGAATGATGGCCTCAACAATGTGGGGCGTATGTGTGTGTGTGTGTGTGTCTGTGTGTGTGTGTATGTACGTGTTAACAACCTACATGTGAACTCTTCAAGTGCTATATATATATATATATATATATATATATATATATATATATATATATATATATATGAAATACAAATCAGACTCAAATAGAACAGAAATGTGATATATTAAAGTGACATAAAATAATATAATCGAGGAAGTAGATAGAACAGAAATGTTATATAATAGACAAGAATACAACATATATTGTATAGAAATTTAATAGAATAGATATCATGGAAAATTGGATACAAAGATGAGAAGAATAAAACAGGATATAATATAACTGAATAGATATGGTTAAGAAATAGAATAGAAGCGATCATGTAGATGAATCAAATTGAATAGTTATTAGAAAAAAAAGAACAGGATATATATTGTACATAAAAAGAATAAATATTCTAGAAGAACAGAACAGATATAATAGAACTGAAGATATATTAAAAATATATAGAATAGATAACGTAGATAAATAGTATAGAAAATAATGAATATTGTAGATATATAGACCAGGCAGGATAGAATGTATAATGTGGAGATATAGAACAGGCTAGGATAGAGCTGAGTAGATATTTTAAAGGAATAGAATAGAATAGATACTTTTTCACATCTTGGTACGTTCATTTACAAATCACACTCCTACTAGTTGATATACGTGCACACTAATTCAGATGGTCACACACACACACACACACACACACACACACAAACAGAATGACCGGGATTGGGTTGTGTGTTCCAGCACGTTCACTGTATGTCCTGGGGGTAGTGTATCCCATCATCACCATAGGTGGGGTGGGGGAGAGAGAGAGAGAGAGAGAGAGAGAAGGGGGGGGGGGTCGAGGGAGAGGGACATTCCTTTGAGGTGACACATCCTGTAGGTGGGACCTTCACATCACCGTGGTGACAGAAAGGCGAGCCAAATGCTCTCATTACCCACCTCCCCTTCCTTTCAATTTAGTGTGTGTGTGTGTGTGTGTGTGTGTGTGTGTGTGTGTGTGTGATGATAAATAAGGGGGATGTGAGGTCGAAACAAATCAGGGGTGTGTTTTAGTACGCATGTGTGTTGGACATAGAAAAGCAATGAGTCACTTTAATCCCTGACCTCTGAAACTAATAAAGGGGGAGGCTTGTGAACAAATATCGCCAGGGAGTAGAGAGCAGATTTCATGGAACATTTTAAATGACGTATCCAAAAAATGATCGGCAGCCCCTCCGCTATTTCTTTAGAAAGGAAATGATACTACTGGGGATAAATGCACTTGGATGAAGCTATTTTGGTTCCATCAATAGGAGGATATTTAGTCCCCGTGAGAGCAGAGGCGTCTGACGTGTTTGCTTATCTTTCAAACGATTGTTTTCTCCTGATCGTTTATGAAAATGAAAATAAATGGCATAAATATACTAATCTGACACCAGGTCAAATAACTCAGAAAGATAAAAATGACAAATGTCTTTATGCCATAAGTTGGTTTAGGTCTTAAGGAAGTTAGTTAGTAAGGGCAACAGATATATGATTCTATACTTGTGACTTCAAGTGTGGTAGAGCCTGGTGCTCTCTGTGTTACCAAGTCAGGAGTTAAAAGAGCACGGATTTTATTTCTATCACAGGATGAAACTGGAATAACATGACATTTGAAGTATTCTGCACCTTCTGGCTCTTTCTACAGTTTGGTTCTGTGAAACTGCACACATTAATCTTGTGTCTGTTAAAAGCCAACAACTATTTTTAAAAATGTCTAAATCTGATCTGATTTTTTATATGACATGTATCTTGTTTTCTTTTGGGATGTTGGCCCCCAGCTACTTAAACAATGGAATTGAATAATGAAACTGAATTAAACAAGTAGAATCTCTTTCAACTGGTCCTCTGCATGACTTCTTTTTTTTTTTTTTTTTTGCAGATGATGCAGCGACAGAGCTCTCAAGAGCTCCTCAAGGTGGTTTCCTCTCTGTTTCAAAACGGGGGTCCACCCTCATTCACCCAGCTTCTGTCCGGGGTGTCCAGCCTCTTCTGTGGATACCCAGAGGGAGGTGGCTCCAGGGTCCTGTCCTTCAACTGGTACGAGGACAACAACTACAAGGTGTTTCTGGGGGTCAATGGCACCAAGAACCACAACTATGTCTATGACGACTCCGCCAGTAAGTGACGTGGTCTTGAATTGTCTCTTATCTCTAGCATATATGTATATGTTATCTACTAATACTGATACACAGTGCACACTGTAGATAACTTACAGTCTAGAACATGCATCTCATATTATTTTATTATTATATTATTATTTTGGCCCCTTTCATACTCACATTTGGGTTTTATAGTCCTACCAGCACAAGTCCTTTTTTAAAACCCAAGTGATATTGTTTTGTTAATTTTGCCAATAAAAAGATGAAGACTAATACTAAACTTCAACAAGGAGAAGCAATATTTTTTCCCAAAGATTGAATCCACTCATTTGTTCTGACTGTGTCAGAGTCACCTTTTCGATGCCCTGGAACCAAAGCGATGAATGTCGTGTTTATAGTCATTGATATGTACTGCTGCCGGGTCACCTCTATCATTTCTCCTTATCAACATAGAACGACCCCACAGGGACATAAATGACATAAATGACATGAGAAGTGAAACATGTGATGACATCATCGATAAAAATCTTTTTTTTTTCCCGTGTGAGGATGACTCAAGTAGTTACCTTTGACCCTTTGATTATGTTGAGCACGTCTTCTGCATTTAGAACATCTGTTTGGAAGAGGTGATTTTCCTTTAGCTTGTACGTCTCGAAGATTGCATGGTTTTCGGTGGACTTTTATTGGTGGTCCAATCTTTTTTAATAATTGAGCCCGGGCTGTGTCTTCTTCTGTGGTAGTTTCTTCTGTGACGGCTCATTTCTTGGTTTCTTTCAGCCCAATCCTCTGTAATGTGACAATGTACTAGACTTCTTCTCAACCCACATGTCCGGGAGGTTCACTTTTATCAAATGCATATTCCAATTTCGCTCAATTCCATTTGAATATATTTTTCAACAAATGGATTCTCTGTGGGATTACATATGAAGTTTTTTAATGACTGCTGAGCAAGAGCAGCATGTGGCATCTTCTTTTCTCAAAACTCAAGTGATGGTTCCCAATGCAATCCATATGTGAATATCTCCTTTGAAAAAAAAAAACATATACTAGTCTAGAACTGTGACTGTTGTCAGCTACTTCATTGATAGCTTCTGAATACTTCATCTCTCTCTCCATATAATTTTCCTCTGTTTTTTCACTTCCTCCACCATTAGCGGCCTCCTGCAACGCCCTGATGAAGACCTGGAGTCCAACCCTGTCACAAAAATCATGTGGAATTCCGTCAAGCCCCTGCTGATGGGAAAGATCCTGTACACCCCAGACTCCCCTGCCGTCCACAAGATATTAAAGAGTGTAAGAGAGAGACCACCTCCAGCTTCGACCCCCTCACCCCTCTTTCTCTCTCTCTCTCTCCCTATCCCTACCTCTTTACTCACTTTTTCTCTCCATATCTCCCACCACTACGTATGTGTTTTTACCCGTCCAAACCCCCCACCCAGGAATGAGCTGACTGCCGAGGCGGAGGAGGGAGGAGGGACAGGGAGGTGATCTACTGCAGTGTGAGGGGAGGGAAAAGGAGGGGGACGATGAAATAATGAATTGATGAAAGGAAAAACATTTTATTTTTCAGTCCGTCGCATCACATTCAGTGGTCCAGACACAAAACAGATCTCAATTTCAAAAGGAAAGGAGCTTTGTTAATGACAATTCAGCGAGCCTGCTCCGGAAAACAAAATGACCTACTGTGACTCTCCGCTGGTTTATTACCTTCATCAATCTCACCGCTGTCAAATGTCTTGACGCTACCTTCCAGGGCTTTCCTGAGCTTCTTCACTGCTGGTGTGGTACAATGAAAGAATTGAACTGATATAGTGTGTATTTGTGCTTATGTGTGTGTGTTGTAGGCCAACACAACGTTCGAGGAGCTAGAGAGGTTGCAGAACATGGCCAAGGCCTGGGAGGAGTTGGGACCTCAGCTGTGGACTTTCTTCCACAACAGCGTACAGATGAACATGATCAGGGTAGGAACACTGATTCTCACTGTATCCTGATCTGCATTACATGTATCAAAGAAAAGCCACCGTCAATATATTTAAAAGTATTTCAAATGTAGTATTGTGCTAGAGTAGACTGGTAGAATGAGCTTTACATACAACACAACCAATGTTAGAAGCATCCACTAGTAAACAGAGGTGTGGGTACGTCTGTTTACCTATCAAGACATGGATCTAAGTCAAATTCAAGCTGCATGTTTTTGCAGACTCTTGTCTGGTGCAGGGTATTTAAGGACTGTAGACAAAATACCCCTCGCTAGCTGCTTCCACTCACCATATCTGGTGACTCATCCAATAAAGAATCTACCATCAGACAACCAGCATTCAGTTTAATTATGCAATACTTGACATTTTGAAACTGCATTAGATTTGGTAAATATGAAGGTTTCAAGTTAACTAATTTGCTTTTGTTCTTGAACGTCTAACATGTATGTCTCAATGGCTGCAGGACACACTGAGAAACCCGACAGTGATGCACTTCATGGACACCAGTCTGGAGGACACTGACTTTGCCACCAAAGACATTCTCAACTTCCTGCACAACGGTCCGGACTACCTCAGGGAGGCAGGCATGCCCAACTGGGACTGGAGGACCATCTTTACCACCGTCGACCAGACCATACGCATGTTCAACAAGTATGGAGAGGTAAGGTCTATCTATTTATCGGTCTATTTTTCTATCATGCCAAATGTTGCACATTCCCAGGACCGAGTGTTCAGACTCTCAGCTCTCCAGACAGGTGCATCAGTCTTCCAGGTCTGCTCCCGGGAGATTGCAGCCAGGCCTCCTTTGAAACGGAGCAGGCCACTTAGCACGGCTATAGAGCCCCTCTCCCGTCCTATTGGCTGAAAGGTGGGGAGAACAAGCCTGCTGTCACCCCCTCCTTTGCTCTCATTGTGCAGCCAGTGATAAAGTGGAGAGTAGATGGGAATGAGTCACCCCCCCATCAGGTCAATGCTGTTTTAGTGTACGGCCCCGCATCGAAGCAGACCGCTGCAACATAAAAGAGGGCAAATCACTCTATCCATCCTTCACGCCTTCCTTCTCTCCTCTCGCAACTGATTTAAAAGGGGGCAGGGGTTGCGTTTGTTTTCAGAGAGATCAGTGCAGGCATCTTAATCTGCCCTTTGTTTCCGAGTTCAGCCCCGAGACCCCTTCGGAGGCCCCGCAAATAAACCCGCTGGGTTCAGCCAATTAGATATAGCTGTCAGCTAGCATCGGGCCATATGGATAACTGCTGCACTTAGCATTAGGTCCTCTCACTCCATCAGGGGTATGTTTCTCACAGTGCAATCCCATTGGAACACATGTATCAGCGAGGGTCTTTCTTCTCAGCCCATCTCCGAGTGAACATTGTTGTGCCGTGAATGTACGGCCCCGTAGAGATGAATGGGAAGTGGTCTCCGCTTCTTCTTTGAGCGCTCTCGGGGTATTGTACAGTAATGTGAATGGAGACGTTAGACACGGTGCACACAGGGGTATGGGGGGGAGATAGCAGTGTGTGTGTGTGTGTGTGTGTGTGTGTAGGGTGGGAGTTTCACAGGGCAATTACATGTGTTACATAGAGAAAGAGGGAGAGTGTACATGTGTGTATGCATGTGTGTGAGAGTCCAATTGTTTGCATGTAGGTGTGTATATCTATCGAGCTGTGTTCATGTGTGTTTGTTTAGATACACGTGTGTACATGTCTGAGAGCATGCATTTGCTTTCCTGCGTGTGTGTGTGTGTGTGTGTGTGTGTGTGCGCGCGTTGTTGTAGAATTATTGTAGCAGCTCAGATTTTGCGACGTCACCAGATCGCCTCAGTGAGAGATGGATGGATGGAAAAATGGATATTAACATAACTACACACACAATGATCAATAGGGCAGGCAGGGCATCTGGTGTCAGTATGGTGTAGAATAAAAAATGGAAACTAGAGAGCGTTCAGAAACAAACGCTGCAAGTAAATCTGACAGCAGTGTGATTAATAGCAGCATTATTTGATTCATAATATTATTATTTTATAATAAGTTGCTGGCCACAAAAATACACGCAGCTTTATAACAACTTCTGTTCTATAAATTATTGTTTTATAGAACAGCAGGATCTTTGTTAAGATCATCTCTCTCAGCATGCTAAAGAATATCACAGTTATGATATATACTGTTGTCCTTTCTCTTGATCACAGTGCATCAGCCTGGATAAGTTTGTGGCTTACACAGACGAGTCCATGATGACCCACCAGGCCTTGCACCTGCTGGAGGAGAACAAGTTTTGGGCCGGCGTGGTCTTCATGGACATGTATCCCTGGACCACCAGTGTCCCCCCGCATGTGAAGTACAAGATCCGCATGGACATAGACGCAGTGGAGCGCACCAACAAGATCAAAGACAGGTCAGCAGCAGCTGTGTGGACAGATGTTTGCTTACGAGGATGACCTCACCCTGTTTCTGCTTGTGACCCTTCAAGATAAAGCAAAGTGTCTGCTTTTGACTCCTTATCTTTATGAATTTTTCACATTGTGTTATTCGAGACAATTTTTCACAAGAAAAAAAAAATAGAGAGGAGTCACAAAAGAGATATATTTGTGGAGCACAACATAGTCTTTTTTTATGATCCAGTCATTTGACCACACATACACACCCTGATTCCTTGAAGGCAGTGGTTTCCAAACCACTGGTTCATTTAGAGCACACACATCTAGGCTATGAACATTTTATTAGCGATCACAAAAACATTTAATTGCAGTTGACTGGTATGCATACACACAGGGTGAACGAAAATCCCAACCAGTAACGTTCAGACCGCCAAATCACCATGACAACCTACCATTCATACATGTATTTTTCATGTTGTTACTGGCATACTAATGAGGCAATTTATATGGATTTATCACATTCCTGGAAGGAGGAACAGAGAAACCTCTCCAGCTGGCGTCAGTGTGTTTTCCCAAAGTCTCTCGGTGGTTCCATATTAACCTCGATACCTGCCCTTTCATTCTCCCATGTGAGGCTTTTTTCTCCTTTCCCTTTGATGTCCCATTCATAAACAGACTGTATGTCAATAGCCCCCGGGGCGAACAAAATGCTTCTGCTGTTTACGGCTCACCAACAGGCTGTAATGGACCCAGTGGGAGTCCTGCAGCTATACAATTGAATAATCAGATTGCTTTGGCTTTGCCTTGGACTTATGTGCTTAAGTGGAATCAGTGGACTTGTGTTGTGTGTGTGTGTGTTTGTGTTGTGTGTGCTTTAGAGATTGTAGCTTCAAGATGTTGTATTATTTTAAATGTAGGTATTATTTCAAAGAACGCTTCAATAAATTGTTAGTTTAACCGTTTGTGTGATGAATGATATCATACATTTGAATGAATATAACCCTCCAGACCACATCTGTCACTCACCCACTGGTTTCTCCTCTCAGGTACTGGGACCCCGGCCCCAGAGCAGACCCCATGGAGGATCAGCGGTACCTCTGGGGAGGCTTTGCATACCTGCAGGACATGATTGAACACGGCATCATCAAGCTTCACACGGGCAAAGACTGGCCACTCGGGGTCTACGTCCAACAGATGCCATATCCGTGCTACGTAGATGACCTGTGAGTGAGCCCGTCACCCATTTCTTTTTATATATATAACATATGTTAAGTTGTTAATAATAACTTTTGGGCTAAACATGCATTTTTGTCAAATTCAGGCAAATTGTTGCAAATATCTCCTCGTGGTCGGCTAGCTGTCCATTCTGTTTGTGTGATATTCATAAACACACTCTCACTCCATCTTTAGGTTATCAGGCAAACAAAAGTATTATTATTATTATTTATTTATTTTTTACTTTACTTTTTAAGGTTGGATCCCTTGGGGAAGTTGGGTAGCTGCATCAATAGTCTGTCAAAGTGTCATTCTTGTTATCATCACTGGATGGCGCTTAAGTCTGAAATTTTACAATTTTGTTCCCTTCATTTCTTTCTTTCCATTTCTTTCTCACACTATTATGATACCAGAAGTACCTAAAATATATTACAAAGACAGCATATCATTATTTGAAGACATATTTCCTGTGGGTTAAATGAGGTTTCTCTCTCCTCCACCAGCTTCATGATCACACTGAACCGCTGCTTCCCCATGTTCATGGTGCTGGCCTGGATCTACTCCGTGTCCATGACCGTGAAGAGCATCGTGCTGGAGAAGGAGCTGCGCCTCAAGGAAACTCTCAAAGCCATGGGGGTCAACAACGGAGTCATTTGGTACACCAACTTCATCGACAGCTTCGTCATGATGACCGCGAGCACCGTACTGCTCACGTCCATCATCATGGTGAGGAGACAAGATGGAGAAGGGGACAGAAGGAGGCCATGTTGAGGGAGGCAATGGGGTCAAGCTTTTTATGTGCTTGGTTTGGAGGGTTTTAACTGTTTTGGAGAATGCAATGTTGCCCTCTTCTGGATGATTTGAAAAAGCTCCGTTTATGGAGAGAAAATGTTTTGCTGTGTTTCGATATGTAAGTGAAAATCACCTCACTATAATCACACATATCTTTTTTTCCCCCTCTCAGGGTGGGAAGGTGCTGAATTACAGCGACCCCATCCTTGTCTTCCTTTTCCTGCTCACTTTCACCGTCACCACCATCATGCAGTGTTTCCTGATGAGCGTTTTCTTCAACAAGGCCAACCTGGCGGCGGCCTGCAGCGGCATCATCTACTTCACCCTCTATCTGCCACACATCCTCTGCTTTGCCTGGCAGGACCGCATCACCAAGAACATGAAGATGGCTGCTGTATGTCTTTTCTTTCTTAGTGTAACATATTTCACAAAAACAGAAAAACAGAGTTATTTTTAAAGTAGTATTAAAGGTGACATTTGTAGACACATTGTAGGTTAATGAAGAGAAAAAGGCAGAGGGCATAAATGATGATTTTGTATACCATTGTTTTAACACAGCATTGTCCCTGAAAGATTAATATACATGTACATTTGTCACATGTAAAGGTTGTAATCATCACAGATATTTGACAAGATTTCACAGTGTTATTTCCCCATATAGACACTCTTCATTGTCTGTGCTCCCTTGCTCCTCCAGAGCTTGTTGTCTCCAGTGGCCTTTGGCTTCGGGACCGAGTACCTGTCGCGGTACGAGGAGCAGGGTTTAGGTCTGCAGTGGGACAACATCCTGACCAGCCCGCTAGAGAAAGACACCTACTCCTTCTTCACCTCCATCCTAATGATGGTGTTTGACGGCGTCCTCTACGGCGTCCTGGCCTGGTATCTGGATAATGTCTTCCCAGGTTGAACTGCTAATACACTGTGATTTACTTTTACCGCTTTATAGGCGCCACAAGTTATTACACTGAGGACTATGTCAAATTTCTCCTTCACAGGACAGTACGGCATTGGACGACCGTTCTACTTCCCATTCCAGACCTCATACTGGCAAACGGCTGCACCCTCACACACAGAGACGGCCGACCAAGGTTAGTGTAATTGAAATCTCATGCGTCATAGGTGAGCAGCAGCCCTGTGATTGGAGCTTTGGTGCCCAGCTTTGCAAATATAATGTGAGTGAGACGTGAAAGCCTGCCCTTATTTATTTATTCGCTAATAAAATAATTACTCCCCAGAAAAGCTTCTAATTCCAACTGGAAAATTGATGTCTACATAAGGTTCACAAGAACAAAGTTTCGCTCCTTCAGCACTCCCCAAGCAGGAAATGAGTCAGCATCTTGGGAGACGCCAGTTTAGTAAAGTGCATTCTTGTCAACACAGTATCTGAAACCAAGTCTTCATCCTGGTTTAATATCATGTTTGAATAACATTAGAACCTCCTTAGGAAAATAAAAATGAACAAAATCCTCTTCTAACTGCTGCTGTAGACCTTTTTCCAAATTCACCATATTTCATAAAGATCTCATAGCAAACAACATACAAGTGCAGATTGAGAGTGCACAACATCATAACCAAGCAACGGCTCTGTGACCTCTCTTTCTGTAGACCCGGAGAAACCTGAACCGAACCACGTGGAGAAGGACCCAGAGAGCATAGACATGCCGGAGACGTACACATGTAACGGTTCAGCAAGCAGGAAAGCCTGTAAGCACCAACGTAAGAGGGATCAACTGGAGAGAGAGAGGGAGCTGATGAGACGACAAGAGGAAACTCCAAACCAGGAGGAGGAGTGTCAGGACTCAGGGGTGGAAGGTGAGGAAACACTGTAGTGCAAGCAGTGACTGGAGGTTGGGAAGCGGCCAGGCTGCTTTTTGGGAACCTACTGAGGACATCTAGTGGACATGATGGGCCACACACCACGCGATGAGACGAGGGAAAAAAAGAAAAGCTGTGGATGCATCCATACTCATGATGATTATGAGTGTTGCTATTAAGGAAACTGCATATTATGTTGCCTGTGAAGATTTGTAACAGGCCTCAGTTAAGGTAGTGAAAGACAGGGAAAGAAATATCTAATGGTATTCTAGTTCTGTGAAATACCCATAAATTGAAGCATAAATGTTTTTTCATTTTCATTTCTATTGTCTATTGTGCTATTCATTTTATAATCTAAATGCAAACGTTGACCCACTCTTTGTTTGTCCATGCAGGTCAGGTGTTCTTTGAGCCCGACCCGTTGGGCCTGGTGATGGGGGTGCAGATTCAGGACCTGGTGAAGGTGTTTGACGGAAGTTCTCGTCCGGCCGTCAACTGTCTCAACATCAGTTTCTACCAAGACCAGATCACATCCTTTTTGGGGCACAACGGGGCTGGAAAAACCACCACTATGTAAGCTAAATCAGAGTTAACGAGTCACCAATCCCTTCAGTCACGCAGCGCAGCAAAAGTTGGTCATGGCATTGATCATCACATCATCTCGTATGTGCTTCTGCTCCGTCCAGGTCCATCCTGACTGGCATGTTCCCTCCTACATCTGGCACAGCCTACATTAATGGAAGGGACATCAGGACAGACATGGACACCATCCGCTCCTCCATGGGGATGTGTCCTCAGTACAACATCCTCTTCAACCAGTGAGCTACTTTACACCCGCTGCTTGGAAACTAAACACGTACATGCATACAATGTTTCTAGCTTATTCAGCAACCAAGAGCAAACATAATTAAGGAACTGTTTATGTTGAAGAAAAAACTGAAGTTACTCATCAATTGCATTGTGTTTGTTAAAGTTTAGAGTCTTTACTGTAATTAAGTGAGGAGCAGGCTTTGTTCAAATCAATTCTTCACGCACTGCCTTTGATAGCAGTTATCCCCATTCAGAATTCCCCAGCTTTTCAAAGCACCCACACAAAAGAAAAACACCAATTTTACACAAAAGAAAAATTGTTATTACCGCTGCCCTGTTTTTGTGCCAGTCTCACAGTGGAAGAACACATCCTGTTCTACTCCCTGCTGAAGGGTCGGACTCAGGAGGAAGCGGAGAGGGAGGTTGAAAGCATGCTGGTGGACCTCGGGCTGCCTCACAAGAGAGACGACGAGGCCCAGAACCTCTCAGGTGGATCACTCGTTTCTCTGCTTTAGTGAAGGACAGCCAGAGAGGATGTCATTCATCCCTTCCTCGTCGTTTCTGCTCTAAACGGTTGCCTCTTACACACTCTGCAGGCGGCATGCAGAGGAAACTGTCGGTTGCCATGGCGTTTGTTGGAGGGTCAAAGGTTGTGATCCTGGACGAGCCCACCTCAGGAGTGGACCCCTATTCCAGGAGATCCATCTGGGACCTCCTGCTAAAATACAGAGCTGGTAAAAATGTCACCGCAGCAAACTCATTTAACCCATTAAGTTCCACCTTTTAGTCCTCTTTAGATCCAGATTTCACCCCCAGCAGTACACGTCTCACCGAGGAGAGGCGCTGCAGTATGCTACCAAATCCTTTGCAGACTTACAGCTCTCCTGAGGCGTTTGAATTAAGTAGTGAACTGATCAAATGGAAAAATTCAGCTTCCCTGCTACAACAAAAGCAAAAAGTGAAGTCACAAAACCAATTATGTGTTGGCAAAGGCACTTTTTGTTCAGCTTAATGTACTAAAGCTCCGAGAGGCAAGTTCGAAAAAGAAAGATTCTTTTTTTTTGTCTCGTCTAAATAGTTTTCTCTCCTGTGTTTATGACTTAAGAACAGTAATAATTGTTAAGATTCTTAATTTTTCATCTTTCAAACAATCCAAAAGAAAAAAATGGCAGTAATGTTACATAGCTTGCCAACAGACAATATGTGTGTTGTGTTGAAAAATTAACAATGGCCCGTTCAAAATTGCATACCTGTTAGAATATATAAATATTAAGTATCTTGGGAATAATATCTGACAAAACCTTCTTTCTCACCTGTTCTTAAGTCGTAAACACAGGACAGAAAAGTCGAGCTGCTAAACTCAACCCATTAGTTGTCAAATAAGAATCATCATATTATATTATATTATATTTTTCAACTAAATCCTGAATGTGAATTTGACGACTTGTGCAGGCCGGACAGTGATCCTGTCCACTCATCACATGGACGAAGCCGACTTGCTGAGTGACCGCATCGCCATCATCTCCAAAGGACAACTCCACTGCAGCGGATCGCCTCTCTTCCTCAAGAACTGCTTCGGAGTCGGTTTCTACCTGACACTTGTTCGCCGGATGAAGGAGCTCAAGAAGAAGGAGGTGAGCTTGATCTTTCACACACAAAAAAGAAATCAGCCACAGACCCAACTGGTTCTTTTTTTCAGACACAGACACAACAGAGGACACCTTCTTTTCTTCCCTTAGAGTTTCAGCTTCCTAGTGGGAGTTTAGAACTGTTAAAGATGTGCCTGCCTTTGCTGTTTTCCACCAGAATGACTGTGACTGTGCCTCAGACTGCTCCTGTTCCTGCTCCATCTGTACCAGATACAAAGACCAGTCTCAGTACCAGTCCCAACATCTAGACCGAGTTCTGGATGGTAAGTGCACACTGCGTATTTCGTTTACTGTAACTGTGTACTCCTCTGTCCTCTGTCTGGCTACTTCTGTCTTGTTGAGGATCACCTTGAGATTCAGACCCTGTGAGTGAGTTATGGGGGTTTACATTTCATTTGGGTTGGCAAGGAGTTGTAATGGTTTAAATTAGGGAAGGGAATTAGGCTATTTTGAGGGTAAGGACCGCTATGTACGATTTAGTAGTGGTGAGGTTGCAGATTTGGTTTGTCTGTTCTAGGCTACTGTAGAAACATGGTGGACTCAGTGAAGAGGACCCTGCTCCCTGAAGGGCTCATTGTAGGATAATGTAACTGTAAATCATAATCATGAATTTAATATTCCCTTTCTGCCAATAATGACTCCTTAATTCTACAAACTGGTCCTTTAAAAAAAACCCATCTACAGTCAGTTCATTTAGACTATGTGGTTGTGCTTGTATCTAACTTTATTGATGCAGTTTTTAAGTTTTATTCAAACATGACTGAATCCTCATGGATGCATTGAAGATTGTGCCATCAGGTGATTCCAGCAAAGCCTCGTCCACATAAAACCACATAAATACAAATAAATACAGACATCTCCAAAGTGAAACAGCCCAAAGAGTTTCCCCCCATCGCTCATCGTGAGATGTTGGTTGATAAAATGGGATTTCCGGGACTCCAGCAGTACAAACCTGTGTGCGAGCGTTGGCGTGCGCTGACCCACTTATCCAGGTTGTAAAACAGACTACCCTCCTCCATGAATGCTGATTTCTCTGTCTTCTTCCCAGGTGACATAGACAGCATCACGAGCCTCATCCACCACCACGTCCCTGAAGCCAAGCTGATCGAGATGATTGGCCAGGAGTTGACCTACCTGCTGCCCAATAAGGGCTTCAAACATCGAGCGTACGCTAGCCTGTTCCGGGAGCTGGAGGAGACGCTCGGAGACATGGGCCTCAGCAGCTTCGGCATCTCCGACACATCGCTAGAAGAGGTTGGCGACATCACCTAGTCTCACTTGGACGGTGTTCTGATGCTGCGTTTACACTTCATGAGCATCAGCTTTTTTGCATTTCATGATTTTACAGCTGTGTGAATTCTGATATTTTTATTTCTGTAAAATAAGTCGATACATTTCTGAGTGAATCTTTGCATTAATAAAGTGAAAATGAAACCTTATACGATTTTTACTTCTGGATTTAAAGGAAGCATGTATATTTAATGCATAACATTTTTTGAAAATCTTAGGAAGTGGTGTTTTTGTCTTTCCAGATCTTCATAAAGGTCACTGCTGATGGAGAAGCAGCGAATAACGCCACCACTGCTGGTAAATACTCTCTAAATCTCTCTAACACGCTGCTAATCCTTTTGGTTTCATTGCTGTTTTCATTGCTGGTGTTATCGTTGTTTGTTCCGTAACTTAAACATTAGCGACCTGTCTTGTATGTACATGTGGTGCATCATTTGTCGGTTTTAACCCTCTAGTATGTGTGTGTGTGTTTGTGTCTCACCTGTGCACTCCCACCTCTAGAAGAGTGGATGTTGCGGCGGAGAAAAGACAGCAGCAAAGTTGGTGTAGAGGAAGGTCAGAGACTTCACGGCGAAATCTGGGATTTTAAAAATAATGTAATCTTCTGGACTTTAATCACAGAGCATATGCAAGAATGGTTTGTTATTTAGATGCGTTTCTGTGACTCATTGAATGGTATAAAATATGGTAAGCACCTGGTACTCCAAGCAGTTTAAGTGATCCAGGTCTCCAATTTAGAGCAAATGCTCTGCTTGTACGTTTTTCTTTTAAAGAGCACTGATTATACCAGTATTCTTAGTCATTATTTAAAGTTTTTTTCCTGCTTGCTTGCTCTTTTCTAGTACAGCGCTGCTTTAAATTCAAATTCATTTACTCACATTTATGATTTATCAGCCACACGAGGCTCAGCGGGATCCACTGCTGCTTCTCCAGCGAACGCCTCTGGGTCGATATTTGAGGTAGAGAAATGACTACATGCCTTCTTGTTGATCACAGATCACAACGGTGAGACACAGACTGCGTCGTACAGCAATGCAGGAAAGGGCTCCAGGCAGGTGAAAGGGGCCACTCTGACCCTGAAGCAGTTCCATGCGCTGCTTGTGAAGAGGTTTCACCACGCCATTAGAAGCCAGAAGGACTTCCTGGCACAGGTACGGGGTCACAGTGACAGATGGCTTGGAGGTGTTTACATGTTTGAAATGTCATTGGATGTTGTGAATAATTCTTACGTATATTATTACTTCTTAGAACTAGGCATTGCTCATGGTAGACTTGTATTTTGGGGGATTTCAGATCGTCCTTCCTGCCAGCTTCGTCCTCATTGCTCTGATCTTCACCATGGTCGTCCCTCCGTTCGGAGAATATCCAAGTCTGACTCTGACGCCGTGGATGTACGGACAACAGTTCATCTTCTTCAGGTCAGACCTGTAGAACGTTCTCCCAGACACAAGCTTTAGACAAACCACCAGTTATGTGCTGCATGAACACAGCGGTGGTGATGATGACTTTTACATTTTCTCATTCCCATTTAGTAACGAGCAACCGTTTGACTCCAAAATGAAACTCTTCACCGAGCGTTTACTGAACAGACCCGGCCTGGGGACGCGCTGCATGGAAGGAGAACCACTAGAGTGAGTAATAGGACCATCAATGGTACAAAGAGGATAGGATAGGACTATTACACGAGTAAATCTCATTTACAGAAATGTAAATCCTTCAGTTCATGCAGACTGAGAATGTTTAAAAACATCCATAATTCTTAGGAAAATGACATTCATGTTTGAACATCCAGTTAACTTTCATCTCATAACTGGTGATTGCGTTCCACACAGCATGCCCTGCGCTAACGAGACATCAGAGTGGGCGTATCCCGATGTCTCCCCTGTGGTCAGCAACATCCTGCAGAGTCCAGAGTGGAACCAGAGAAACCCGTCTCCCTCCTGCCTGTGCAGCACCAGTAAGAAGCTCACCATGATGCCCATCTGTCCCGTCGGAGCGGGAGGTCTGCCCCCCCGGCAACGACTGGAGGCCACCGGAGACACGATGCTGGACCTGACGGACAGGAACATCTCTGACTACCTGGTGAAAACCTACCCGAGCCTCATCAGGACCAGGTAGGTTTATATCCAGTTTAGGTGTGCAAATACAATAAAAATATGAATATATATATTTAAAAAACTCTGCTGCTGCTGATCCAATGAAGACGATACACAGATTATAAAAAATGCTTTGAAGAACCCACAATCACTCTGGAATTGTCCCCTTTTTAAACACATAATTTACCTCTCTGTTTAATTCAATTCTTCATTCCATTTCACAGTTTGAAGAGCAAATACTGGGTGAATGAACAAAGGTAATAACAAGTGTTTTACGGTTGTTGGCCTCAGTCTCCCTCTCGTGTGGTCCATGTGGGATACCGAGTGTTAATATCCTCTTTCCTCAGATATGGAGGTCTCTCAGTAGGAGGACAGCTTCCCATCCTGGACGTCAACCCCAAAGACATCCAGAATGTCGCCCGTCAACTGGGACGGATTTTCAACATCACAGCGGTACATCGTTTTTATTTTCCGTTCATGAGTGTGGTGTGTAAAGTCCAGTTTTTAATGAGCGTTTTCTTTCCCAGGGTTACTATTCTGGGCTGGCACTGAAGGAGATCGGGCCCTTCTTACGATACATGGAAAGTGAATTCAATATAAAGGTACATGGGGGACGGATAGGGGAGAGTTTTTCTGCAAAAAGCAAAACGGAATAAAGTGCAAACACAGCTGGTCTGAAGTCTACCTCCTGTGTTTCGCTTTTATGTTCCAAGTCTGTCGTATCAGGATGCTGACTGACTGACTTGTTTTTATAGCTTTGCTTTCCACTTAAAGTAATGAATGTTTTGTATAAGGAAGGTCAAGCTTGAAAGTCCCTATACTGTCGATCAGGACTGTAATTATCATAGAAGGTTTTGAGAGTTTAGTGTTCAGTGAAATCCGTTCCCCTCTGTCAGGTGTGGTATAATAACAAAGGCTGGCACGCCATGGTGGCCTTCATGAATGTGGGCAATAACGCCATTCTGAGGGCCTTCCTACCTCCATCAGCCAAACCTGTGGAGTTCGGCATCACCGCCGTCAACCACCCTCTGAACCTCACCAAAGAGCAGCTTTCTGAAGTCACAGTGTGAGTGGTCTTACATGTTTAAATGCATTTTATTTATCCGTTTTTCCATTATAATATATTTAATAAGAGAACACAAGTATTCATATAATTAAAATATAAGGGAATTATATATATCTCACATGAGAGCTAATGGAATTGAATGAATATATATATATATATATATATATATATATATATATATATATATATATATCTTTTAATTTAATTCAATTAGCTCTCTGATATTTTAACAACAGTTTCCCACTTTTGAAAGAAATCTGGATCATTATGAGAAACTAGTTTACATGTCCTTATCTTAAGATGTTTAAAGTAAATAATATAAATATTACTTTTACATGAATTATCTTTTAATATTCCCTTTGTAACACATTAGCTTTATTTTCTTAAATGAGTTATTCGGCTTTTGATTCAAGCAATTTTATATGGAATTAGCTTTTTTAATTTAATTTAATTTAATAGTACCATCTCAGCTGCTAATACTGTATATCATTTATTACACAATTTAGTTTATTTACACGCTTTATCTGCTTCCTCCCTCAGATTGACCACGTCAGTGGACGCCGTGGTGGCAATCTGTGTTATTTTCGCCATGTCCTTCATCCCTGCGAGCTTTGTCCTCTACCTCATCCAGGAGCGTGCCACCAAGGCCAAGCACCTGCAGTTTGTCAGTGGGGTCAGCCCTTTAGTGTACTGGGTGGCCAACTTCCTTTGGGACATGGTGAGTCAAGCAGGGCTGTAGCCAATACAACGTGTATCACACCCTCTTTATGTTGATTTGAATTGTGTGAATGCGTCGTTCCTCCACTTAGGTTAACTACTCTCTCAGCACTGCCATGGTGGTTGGCATTTTCATGGCTTTTGACAAAAAGTGCTACACATCACCATCTAACCTGCCAGCACTAATAGCTCTGCTTCTACTTTACGGGTAAGACTTTATTTTATTCGGTTCAGTTTTTGTTTTTTCCCCCCCTTAAAACATAAAAACAAATAAGAGGACATGAAAAGGAAATGCAGATTGTGTGGGTGAGTTAGTGTTATAGTGTGAGAGCGCCCAGAGGGCCTTATTAGGTATCTCACCTCTCAACATAGAAAGAATAACACAACTCACCAACAAGGACATCCAGAGAGAGAACAAAAATGCATAAATGTCATGAAGAGAGCTGAAATATAATAATAAATGGGATTAATATCTCTTTGGCTTGTAGGTGGTCGGTGACACCCTTGATGTACCCCATGTCCTACATATTCAGCATCCCGAGTACTGCATATGTGTCCCTGTCCTGCATCAACCTGTTCATAGGCATCAACAGCAGCGCCATCACCTTCATCTTGGAGCTGTTTGAAAACAATCGGGTAAGGACATATCCACTTTAAAACTCCTGCTGTGAAAAAGGCCGATTATTCTCAAAGGTTCTCAGGGCACCAGAGGGCGGACAAATATAACAATAGTTTGGAAACACGTGACTGACAGGGGCAGATCAATCAAAATAAGGTCCAGACAATGCCTTGCCTTGCCTTATTATTTGTCACTGCTTTTCCTACTGAAGAGGGCCTGCCTGATAAAACTAATACAGCAAACACCACAGTAGGTAGGCTACACAAAGAGTGATAAAGAACGTGGGCTGGAGAAGCAGAAGGGCTGAAGATGAGTCACAGGTGAGCAGAGCAGGAGACCTTTTGGATCAGTGACGAGTGGCTGGGTGTGAGAAACAGGAATGTGGGAGGAAACAGAAGTAGAGGGGGAAAACACGGGTGCTGCTGCTCTCAAGGCGCCTCCGTCAGAACAAACGGAAACGGCTCTTTTTGCCAGATGGTCGGTGCACCACACATCTGTACTCCTTGCTGATAAATCCCACAACAGGTGAGTCACGACACAGCAACGGGAGGTGATGGGATCCATATGTTTGTTCTGTTGATGTTTCCCAGGGGGTCTAAACTTTGAGATTCTTCTTCACCTAAAGTAAATCACAACTCCATTCACTGGGCTTTTATACCTTATATAAAGATTTCACTTGTCCAGGCCACTTGGTAGATTGCACTCATGCATTTTGTCACATATCCAAGAGACTCCATCAATCTGAAACGGATTGATGGAAATGTCCTCTAGACAAATCAGGTCCAGTTGGTTTAATTTAAGGACTTCTGCAGCCTGATGTCATATCAAACGTATAATTAAAATAACCATGTCTTTTTAATTTATGAACAGCTGAAGCTCACTGGATGCCAGGTGTACACAGCTCAGGTCACCAGTTCCAAACGCATGCAAATAAGTGTTCTGCTTTGAGTTTATGTTTTTAGCAAGTTTCTAAAGTCGAATAGAAGTGGAAAAACCTACAACATGCATAATTAGAAGAGACGTTTTGTTCGGTGCATTAATTAGTCTTGTTTGCATGAGCTACCATGCCTGGTAATAGGACAAATTAGAACGTTCCATAAGATATGATGTATATTCATGAGAGCAAATTGCTGAGGTGAAGATGCAGTAATGCAAAAATATTCAGGACAGCACTGAACTTCAGAAATGAGTCAGGCGTTTCCTTTAATAACAATTACTTCTTTCAAAAAACTGGCTCATCAAAAGCGGCCGAATAAGTGTGCACACTCTGGACTGTGTAATCCTGCTGCCCTCAAGTGAAACGTCTGTTAAATGTGTTCTGTATGTGATTGTGTTTGTTGCTAGTCTTTGCTGATGTTCAATGAGTGGCTGAAGAAAGGTCTGCTGGTGCTCCCTCACTTCTGCCTGGGCCGAGGACTCATAGACATGGCCATGAACCAGGCTGTTACTGATGTGTATGCCAGATTTGGTGAGTACTATCTTAGCTGATAAAGTTATACCAAGATATTAAAAAATATATATATAATCGCAAAATCCTGTGATTATATTATATATATATATATATATATATATATATATATATATATATATATATTACTTTGGTAATCAAAGTTCTAGTTGTTTATACCAGATGGTATCCTCCATGTATAAAAGGGAAAACAATGTGGGAGTACATTAAACTTGCATTTTTTCTAATGGCCAACAGGGGTCTCTCTTCTGGTTGCAATTAGAAGTCTATGATAAAATGACCCTACATCAATATTATAGTATTATAAGCATGATTTAATTGTCTCATCTTGCTAGTTTCAAGTCTTCTTCAATACATTGTGGTGTAATGGGTTTTTCAATGATGGTCCCAGGAGTAAATTAGACTATAAAGCATGGTATGCTTTAGGGTGTGGCTACCTTGTGATTGACAGGTCTCTACCACGGCATTGTCCTGTCAAATGACTCAAAGAAGACAGGTCTTTAGTTCCTGGCTATCTGGAAAATTATATTTGTACAGGTGGTGACGTGTAACAAATACTGCCTTTGTGCTGAACGAAGGTGTAATAATCCTTATTTATCTGTTTCCAGGTGAAGAGTACACACAGGACCCTTTCCGGTGGGACTTTCTGGGAAAATATATAGCTTTCATGGCGGTGGAAGGCTTTCTCTACTTTATTCTCAATCTGCTCATCCAGTACCGGTTCTTCTTGGACGGCTGGTAAGTTACTGTCTAAACACAGACGGTTGTAATAACACAGCATTTCAACCATTACACCAGCGTCTCGACCTTTTCACTCAAACTTAACCAGGACGTTTTCTTTCACATTAGGTCAGAACTCACCTTTGAGTAGATACAGGTGTTGAACCAGCTGCTTCCCCACAAATGATTTTCTTGCCCCCTGCAGGTTATCAGGCTACACGCAGACTTCATTACGAGATGAGGATGATGACGTAGCCGCAGAGAGGCAGAGAATTTATAACGGAGGGAGCAAGACAGACATCCTGCAGATCAGAGATCTCTCTAAGGTAAAAAACAAACAAAAGTAATCACTTGCTTTCATCAAGATATCTCAGTTTCACATTTTTCATCATTTAATCTATATTTCTTTACATATAAAGAATGAAAAAGCAGAAGAAGAATGAATAAGTATTACCTCAGTGGGATTGGTGCTGGATGTTTTTTTTATTAACACATTTTGACTTTCTCATCCCAGAATTATATTTCATACCGTCAGTGAAAATAGGCTCTGAAGTTCACAGCTCTACACTAATAGATAATCATTTTCAGATATTGGGCAGAGGATATTGCAAGTCGGAGGGTAAAAAAACCCAGCAACAATAATATTATAAAGTCAATATAAGATTTAACCCCTCCCACCTTAATCATTTTCATACAGTCCCAAACAGCAGAACAAATAATTACATGCTGAAGACGATATATACAGGAAGATAAATGCTGTAGAAAAAAGCATCTGGCATGTTTAATTATTTTTACCTGACCTTTTTGTTAGTGTTTAAAAAGCCACAACACGAATGCAAACAAGTGATCACTGATGGTACCTCTCTGCACAGACATATACGAGCAGGAAGAGGGCAGCTGTGGACCGGATATGTGTGGGCGTCCCTGCAGGAGAGGTGAAGTCACTGAGTTAATTTACATTGAGAGTTATTATTTTTCCTACTGGTTTATTTATGTTACTCAAGTTTCCCCTTTTTGTGTTTGCTCAACACAACCTAAATGCTGTTCAAGCACCCGGACTTTTAGAGAAGTATTGCAGTAATTGGAATGAAGCATCGTTAAAATAGATAATAAAATAGATTTACTGTATATCTGGTCTTTTTGTGTGTGTTTCTGTTCACAGTTTCTTCATTAGTACATGCATGTACAAGAACATTTCTGGTCATTATATGAAGCAAGAATTTCAGAAGGATATTAATAGTCATCCTCTATAATAGCAGATGCATTACTGAACATTATTCTCAGTATTTCAGCACAATGTGTCCTCGCATGGAGAGCCTGATTATCTTTTGTCCTGTTAGTGCTTCGGCCTCTTGGGAGTTAATGGAGCTGGAAAGACGACAACCTTCAAAATGCTGACTGGTGACACTGATGCCAGCTCTGGGGAGGCTACAGTGGCTGGTTACAGGTACATAAAGATCAGTCAGAAACGTCCCTGGTCGATAGAACGCAAACTGTGTTCACGCAAACGTTGCTCTCGGATTCCCCTGCATGCAGTTCCAGATGGGAGGCGACGGGAAACAGTCCATTGAGTTAGAATGTTTAAACACGGGAAGGTCAATCTGACACCATTCTGTTTGATGACGCTATCTGGGTATAAAACCAACACACAATGTTGTATTGCTTAAAAGGCTGGTAACTAGGGCTGTGGGAAATGTCAAATCAATTATGTTGCTACTGCAAAGGGATTTTTGTGCTAGTACTCATCTGTAAAAATTCTATTTTCATGCCAACTATTTGAAAATTTCTCTCTTTCTTTCTTGCCTGGCCTGAATTTGCCCCTCAAACTGCATTTGCACAATCTTTGGACACAAATACTCTATTAAAACACACATTAACGGAAGTCTGGGTCCATTTTCTTTGAAGGTCAAAGAGGTGAAATTATTTATTCTTTCTTATCTTTTATTATCGGGTGATTGCACAGAATTATCTAGGGACCCACTGACCTATAAAATGGCAATCATTTATGACAAAAATACATTTGTCCTTGAATCACTGACTTGATTGAATTGACAAGAACATGAAATGTCATTTTAAAACTGTTTTTGTATAAATTTTTACATAATTTTGCTCAGAGGAGTCGGCACATCTGGATTTCACATTTTAAGTACTGATTTAACAGCCTATCCCTCTTTAGTTCTCTTGTTTCCGTGTCATTTGCTCTGCTGGCTCACTGCAACATCTTGTGTCCTGTTTCACAGCATCCTGACAGAGATCCTGGACGTGCACCAGAACATGGGCTACTGCCCACAGTTTGATGCCATCGATGAGCTCTTAACTGGCAGGGAGCATCTGTACCTCTACGCTCGTCTCCGAGGGGTGCCTGAGTCCGAGATCCCCAGAGTGAGTAGGACTCGTGGTTGACATCTTCGATTATCGAAGGATGATTCATTCTGCTGGTCGGCGCTGCATAGAGAGGGCTATATCTGCTTTTGTTCATTTTTGTTTCTGATTTGGTTCATTGTCTCTTTACTGTTGCTCTGTGTTCGCTACTGTTTGCCATTTTGCTGGCTGTATTGTCCTGAAGGGCTCAGTTAACAGTAGGGGTTGCACTTTCTTTGAAATGCAACATGGATGGATGCGTCCACCAAATGCATATCTCCTCTTTCCCCACCTCTAGGTGGCGGAGTGGGGCATCCAGAAGCTGGGCCTGTCGGAGTACGCCGGCTGCTGTGCGGGGACCTACAGTGGAGGCAACAAGCGCAAACTCTCAACAGCCATTGCAATGATTGGTTGCCCGGCGCTGGTGCTGCTGGTGAGTCAGCCAATGATGAGGAGCTCATTGTTTGGGTCTCAGGGCTTTATGCAGGGATTTATCAATGAAATGGTCAACGGATCCAGATGGGAAGCCATATGGGTTCAGTCAAGCCTGGCCTCGAAGGTTTTTCATACATTGGCAGGCGGCTGCGCAGTTGAATTCAAAATTGACATAAATCTGAGATCTTTGCTGAATGCTGATAGAGAAAAGGTTTCGGTCTCTGATCATATGGAATTATGTGCTCAGAAAGTCAAGTTTGGTGTGTGTGTGTGTGTGTCCAGGATGAACCCACGACGGGGATGGACCCACATTCTCGCCGCTTCCTGTGGAACGCCATCATGAGCGTCATCCAGGACGGCAGGGCCGTGGTGCTGACATCACACAGGTCGCCAAACGAAACTCACCGCACCACATCTGCTGCGGCAGCTGACCAAACACACTTAACATCTCCTGCCAGCAACTGTTGATGGAAATCATAACGAGATTGGCATTTTGCTTGATTTTCCCGTAGAGATCTGTAAATTATGATTCATTGCTCATAGATGTGAAAATAGGGGCAGAAAAAAATTAAAAATGTATTTCTGCTTGTTTTCCACCAGTATGGAGGAGTGTGAGGCCCTCTGCACTCGACTGGCCATCATGGTTAATGGGACTTTCAAGTGTTTGGGTACCATCCAGCATCTCAAATACAAGTAAGAGTTTTTCTGTATTTCAGCAGGCTTTTAGTGCGCGTCTCATACTTCAAACCTTTTAAACACGATAAATAAAGGTTTCCTGGCGTCTAACCCGACCACAGAAGTTATAAAGTATAGGATAACTGAAATGTATCCTGAAAAATATGTTTCTTTCATCCAGATTTGGTGACGGCTACGTAGTGACCATGAAGATCAAGGCAGCTAAAGCAGGCTCGTCCCCAGATCTGGAGCCTGTCGAGAGTTTCATAGAGAGCAGTTTCCCCGGCTGCGTTCAGAGAGAGAAGCACTACAACACGCTGCAGTACGAGATCGCCTCCACCTCCCTGGCCAGGATATTTCAGCTGGTGGTGGCCAATAAAGAGAGGCTCAGCATCGAAGACTACTCGGTTTCCCAGACAACACTGGACCAGGTATGTGTGAACCCGTTGAGAGTCTCAACCGGTGTTCAATACATGTCAGGGAATTTGTCCACCACGTAACAATAACTTTTTGCATTTTGCATTGAAATTTGATTGGCTGTAAACATGGCAGGAAACAGTAATTCCACATTAATAACACAACAATCATTCAGCTTCATTAACACACAATGAAACTTTCCACTTTCTCTCTTACAAAATAAAATAAAAAAGGAAAATATGCAACATTTTAAATTAACTGTGGCTAAATATTCTTAAATCTTAATAAGGAATTTTTTTTTTCCCTGCCTTGGTGCATATGTATATATTATTACATATGTACTTTTTATATTTGCTCCTAATTCCGTTTGTCTGTTGTGCAGGTGTTTGTCAACTTTGCCAAGCAACAGATGGGAGAGGACGAGGACGTTACGTTACACAGACGAACAGCAGGTGGAAGAAAAGAAGTCAAGATCTCGCCGGTGCCGAGGAAGACATAAAACTACCACCTGTAAATGTAGAGGAACTCAGACGTAAAGGTGCTACTCTGCAGGGCAGCGATCATCATTTTTCACATTCAAAAGCCACTTTTAATATTTTACTAGCCAAATTTGCTTTTTTTAGAAAAAGGGACGAGTCTGGCCAGTTAACCTGCCAAAGTGACTGGTAGAACAGTTAATGTTTCCAGTCACAGACAAACTGTACAAATGGGAGTTAATCTTCTATTATATCATCAAAAAACAAGTATGTCTGACATTTAACTTACACTTGAAATCACCAGCAGAAACGGATGCAGGAACAGCTGCTTCTTCATGTAAAATATGGAAAAAGAATTCCTTAGACTGACTGGTTTGTATAAACGTGTACATATTCTATGTGTAATGAATACTTAAGCACCTTAGAATCCGTATTTTTTTTCAATGTTTACATTAACACACCTCAATATATGTGACACATGCAGGGATTTTAATGTTGACGGTTTCCCCCCCAAAAAAGACACTTTCTATCGCTTCCTTTCTCTTCAGTAATCTGTTGTTGAGTATTTCTTTGTCTGTTTCATACATTGCCATGTCACGTTGTCCTCCGGTGTCAGCACAAAACATTCCTCTTCAAGGATTCAACTTGAGGGGAAAAGGGTGATTAGATCGATACATATATATAGCTGTAGATAAAGAGGAATTATATTTTGCATCTGACCAAATTCAACTTTATACTTCATGCTCTTGACTAGCGGATTTGTACTGCATTATCAGTCCCAAATAAAACAGTTCGGGGTTTCATAATGTAACGTGTATGTGTTCAGTTCTTGACTATATCCCTTCCCTGAACAGGATAAGTGATTGATAATGGATGGATGGATGGATGGATGGATGGAATATTTCAGCCTCCCTAGCTCCTCTTAAAGCTACTGGATGCTGAAGAGTTGAAAGGTTCTTCCCTCCAGTGACCTACAACGACCCCACTGATCTCCACTGGAAAGCTGCAGGTCAGTCACATTAAAGCCAAGGCGGCACTGTGCCGAGTGCCTTGTCACAACCTGGATTTATCCTGCTCACGGTCCAATTACTGTTCTCCCGCCGCAAGTGATGGTGTCATCGCCTCAGGCCTCCCACTAGCCTGCATTTCATTGGCTGCCACAAAGAAACAGAGGGATGATGGCACGGTGCAATTCAGGGCTGCTAATGAATTCACTGGTGTGGATCTCATGCTCTTCTTCCTGCCCAAATGGTCATCTGGATGGAGCTGATGAGCATCAATAGTGCCGCCGTGGGAGAGCAAATGAGTCCCACTGTAAAAGGCTGTGAAATGTTAATGCATACAGCTGAATACTGAGGGGAGAAAAACGTAGGACACAATCTGTTATTCATGTTAACAGAACCAAAACCAAGGGAATTAGCAGCCATCGTAAAAAATACACAAATGTCAACACGTCGTGGTACGGTAAAGTTAAAACACAAGCATCTTGTGCATGTCAAGTGAGCAGATCCTTCGTTTTTGAGTGCAGAAAACCTTAAGTGAAAATGATGGGATCTAGTGCTTACTACTGCAATACACCCCACGTGTAAGCTATAAATTAGTGGTAAATCTGAGTGTATTGTATTTTATTTTGTTGGAATGTGTTCCTCTTTCTAAAACCAGAAGAACAGGCACTTAGCTTAGATTGAACACTGCAGCCGTGAAACCACAAATGTTCTGGAATATTTCCATTTATGTACCGATTAAGCAAACAGTAGGCAGATATAAACTTAAGAGTGAGCCCGGCTAGCTGACCCCTTCTTCTCTTTGTTTTGCGAAGCTAAGATAATCACATTGACAGGACCAATGACTACAAGCTTAATGATCATTGCAGCCTCAGCTCAACCCCAGAATCGCCCTCTATAGTAACTCTGCTCATCCCAAACAGTGAATCCATCCGAGGAGCCCTGCTTTAGATTGATACACAGGAGATGAACTCTTTGATCAACTATGTTCATTGCAAAATCTATCCAGCAGTTATTACTAGATGAAGCAGAACTTAAAAGTCTCTCTTGATCTATTTGGTGCCTTCAAAGTAAAATGTTCCAAAATGCTTTGATGTAAAACATTGAATTTCCCTCTATTAATATGCAGCATAAAAACTGACATGGAATGATACAGTATTGATTTCTGCTTTCTTTTAACTGTTAAGCCAAATACATCATAGAAGTTGCACATAAATTTAGGGGTTTGACCCTTATAGTGCTGCAGGAGTGAGACCCGGATATCAGTTATCACCACACAGGTGTGGAGTTAACACAAGAATAAGAGGTATAAAATACATTAGTAAAATACCCGACTCGTACATTTTTAAACGTTTAAGTTAAATTTAAAAAAGCAGTTGCTGAGAAATGGCTTAATACACTGACTAGATCATTTTTAAAGCCTCTGTGTGTATGCAACCACAGTGTAGTTGGATTGTAGCATGCATCAAAAATCAGAAAAAGCAGCATTCATTTGTGAAGATTATCTTGCTTGTATAAACTTGTGTTTGCCACACACGCTTATTTTCTGCAATAATAATAATAAAAAAACTTGACTTCTGGGGTCAGCCTACAAAAATACATCATCCTTGCAATGCCATCTACCTCGGTCTCTGCTGCCTCATTTACAACCTTCTTTTTAATAGAGAATGGATGAAAATGTGGAAACATGATCAGGTGGTCAATCCTTAAATGTCTGTTATGATAATATTGGCGTCAGGTGTCAATGGTAGCCGCATTGATAATAAATGTTGCATCATGTGCAATGAAGCGAATTATGGGGAATTATTGTATTGCATGCAGGAAATACATAAGACATTGTTCTATTTGTAGTTTGCATAAAAGTGTTCATATTGCTTATTGTAAGTCGCTTTGGACAAAAGCGTGTGGGCAGAATCTGCCTCACTATTTGAAGAGTCGCCGCATTTAATACTCTTTTTAATCCTTTTTTTTAAGCTTGTGGATATTGTGGGTCCTAAGTTTAATTGGGGGCATGGTTGAAAGATGGAGTCAAAGAGGTTACTTGTGTATATGAGCGGGCAGAGAACAAAGTTCTGGACGAGATGTTGCTGTCCAAGTATGAAGGAACTGTGTTGAGGTTGGTGTGTGTTTGAATCCACCGTGTGTGTCTGTGTGAGAGAGTGAGACAGAGAAAGAGCTATATACATATGCAAAGTGGCCTTGAGTGCACTGGACAGGATGAATACACATTCAGCATCCAGTCATTCATTGTCATGATGCGTCTCATGACCATACCACGGCTCAGACAGTTTCTGAGACAAAGCATGAAAGGAACAACAGATTTACATATGTATAACCTTGGAATGAAGCTCTTTTAAAGTTTGCTCAGATCTGCAAATAATATTTTTCTTATTTTCTATTTTTTTTTGTGCAACCCTACAGATAAGCGGTAGACGATGGATGGATGGATGGATGGATGGATGGATGGATGGATGGATCCTTGATTGCAAAATCTGCAAATAGTAGATACTATGCTGCAGCAAAACCTGGCTTTCCATCTATACTGACAGAGTAGGTACATTTCCTTTACTATGATGGACGTAGATGTAAAGGAAATAGTTGAACACATGCTTTATTAGTTAATGGAGTCGTCTAGAACTGAAAGGTCCACAGTGTTGTAGAACCAGAGAGCTTGGAGAGGAATACGCCAGTTGATAAAGTCTACACTGAAATAAAGGCAGGAATGGTCGGCCATTTTGTCGGTAATTGATCATTTACTGTAATCACTGAATCTACGGATGTAGATGGCTCATTTTGTTCCCTGCCTGATTGAGCAGGTGATACTCACGCCGAGCTGTACGTCTGAAGAACTGTCGTCAAACTCTTGAAAATGTTTCTGTTGCTGCCCGTTATCCAGCAGCGACCATTTACATTTTTACATTTAGGTCATTTAGCAGACGCTTTTGTCCAAAGCGACTTACAATAAGTACATTTGTCAAAAGAAGGAAACAAAGAAACCACAACGTATCATTGCCGATAAAGTAAGAGCTAAAAATAGAACAAGTGTTAGGTCCTCATCTGAGTAAAGTAGTACTTCAAGAGCAACAGTGCTAAGATCAGAGTGCTATAGGTAAGGTTTTTTTTTTGTTTGTTTTTTGTTTTGTTTTTTTGTGTTTTTTTTTGTTTTGTTTTTTTGGGGGGGGGAGGGGGGGGGTGTCGAGGGAGGGTGCTAGTGGGTCATGCTATGTAGAGTCAAGGTGAAGTCTGAACAGGTGAGTCTTGAGCCTTTTTCGGAAGATGGCAAATGACTCTGCTGTCCTGACATTGGTCGGGAGTTCGTTCCACCACTGAGGCGCCAGAACAGAGAAGAGTCTGGACTTTGCTGAGCGACATTTGCTTGATTTCAGCGATGGTGGTACCAGCCGGCCAGCTGAAGTAGAAGAGCGAAGTGCTCGCTTTGGGGCATGAGGTTTGACCAGTGTTTGAAGGTAGAAGGGTGCCGTTCCATTGATGGCCCTGAAGGCCAGTGTCGTCGTCTTGAATTGGATGCGTGCTGCAACAGGGAGCCAGTGGAGGTCACTGAGGAGGGGGGTCACGTGGGAGAATTTGGGTAGATTGAAGATAAGGCGTGCTGCGGCATTCTGGATACGCTGTAATGGTTTAATCGCAGAGGCCGGGAGTCCGGCCAGGAGAGAGTTGCAGTAGTCAAGGCGGGAGATGACCAGTGCTTGGACCAAGAGCTGCGTTGCATCCTTTGTGAGGAGGGTCCGAATCCTGCGGATATTGTAGAGGGCGAATCTGCAGGATCGGGCCACAGCAGTGATGTTGGGGGTGCAGGATAGTTGGTCATCGAGGATTACACCCAGGTTCCTCGCAGTTGAGGAAGGTAATACTGTGATGCCCTCGACAGTGACCGACAGGTCCATGCGAGGGCAGTCTTTCCCTGGGATGAAGAGGAGTTCGGTTTTGTTCAGGTTGAGATTGAGGTGATGTGCAGTTGTCCAGACAGAGATGTCAGCCAGACAGTTTGAGATGCGAGTTGCAATGTGAGCGTCAGAGGACGGGGGAAAAGAGAGGAACAGCTGGGTGTCATCTGCGTAGCAATGGTAGGAGAATCCATGCGATGTGATAACAGAACCTAGTGATCTGGTGTATAGTGAGAACAGAAGCGGTCCTAATACTGAGCCTTGAGGGACGCCCGTGTCCAGAGAGCAGGGTTTGGACATAGAGCCATTCCATGTGACCTGGAAGGTGCGGTTTGTCAGGTATGATGTAAACCAGGCGAGAGCAGAGTCAGTTATGCCAAGTTCAGCCAGAGTGGAGAGGAGGATTTGGTGGTTGACTGTGTCGAATGCAGCAGATAGGTCGAGGAGAATGAGAACGGAGGAGTGGGACGAGGCTCTGGCGTCTCGCAGGGACTCGGTCACTGTGAGGAGGGCCGTCTCAGTGGAGTGAGCAGTCCTGAATCCTGATTGATTAGGGTCTAGGAGGTTTTTCCGCAAGAGATAGGATGACAGTTGGTTGTAGGAGGCACGTTCCAAGGTTTTAGAGAGGAATGAAAGAAGAGATACAGGTCTGTAGCTTTGAATGTCAGTAGCGTCTAGGGTGGGTTTTTTTAAGGAGAGGCTTCACGATAGCGGTCTTAAAATCCGCTGGAATGACACCTGAGGTGAGGGAGGAGTTGATCAAGGTGGTGAGGAATGGCAAGATGTCGTGTGAGATGTCCTGGAGAAGAGAGGAGGGAATCGGGTCAAGGGAGCAGGTGGTGGCGCGGTTAGATGTAACAAGTGCGTGGACGTCCTCAGAGGTGAGGGGGCTAAAGTTGGTAAGACCATCCGAGTTGAGAGTTGGGGGAGATGTCTTCTGGGAGGGAATAGGCGTGAATGAGGAGCTGATGTCATGTACTTTCTTGGTAAAGTAAGTTGCAAAGTCATCGGCAGTAAGGGAGGAAGGGGGGGTAGGGGCAGGAGGGGTGAGGAGGGAAGAGAACACGGAGAAGAGTTTCCTGGGGTTGGAGGCAGAAGAGTTGATCTTAGCCAGGTAGAAGGCAGATTTGGCTGCCGAAACAGTTGAGGTGAAGTCAGAGAGGAGGAGGTGGTAGTGAGCAAGGTCCTCGTGATGTCCCGATTTCTTCCATTTTCTCTCTGACGCTCGCAACAATGATCTGTTGGTTCGCAGAGGTTCAGACAGCCAGGGAGGGGCAGGAGATGATCGCGCCGGTCGTGAGATTGGGGGACAGAGTGTGTCCAAAGAAGAGGAGAGTGAGGACATCAGGATAGAGGAGGCTTCCTCAGTAGACATTAAGGAGAACTGTTCCGAGGATGGGAGCGAGGAGATAATAGTTGAGGAGAGAGCGGAGGGAGTGAGGGATTTCAGGTTGCGGCGGCTGGTGACCATTCGAGGCGTAGAGTGGAGGGATGAGGTGGGCTTCATGGGGATGGAGAAAGACACAAAGTGGTGGTCGGACACGGTGAGCGGGGTAACAGAGAGTGCCGAGATGCCACAGGATCTTGTGAAGACAAGGTCAAGTTGGTTCCCGGCCCGGTGAGTTGGTGGAGAGGGGGACAGTGTAAGGTCAAAAGCGGAAAAGAAGTCTATGAATTCAGATGAATGCAGCTTTCCCGAGTGGATGTTGAAGTCACCGAGGACGACAAGTGGTGTGCCATCATCAGGGGAGCAGCTCAGGAGGGCATCCATCTCATCCAAAAAGTCACCAAGAGGACCGGGTGGGCGATAGATCACTATGATGTTGAGTTTGAAAGGAAGCGTGACAGAGACGGCATGAAATTCAAGCGTAGATCGGGGTAGGTGGTCGAGAGGAAGGACCTGGTAGGACCATGTGGGTGAGATGAGGAGCCCAGTTCCTCCTCCTCGCCCTGTTCGTCTTGGGGAGTGTGAAAACGAGTAGGCAGTTGAAAGGGCAGCTGGAGTGGCAGTGTTTTCTGGGGTGATCCAGGTCTCTGTGAGGGCCAGGAAGTGGAGAGTCTGCAGGGAGGCATAGGCTGAGATGGTGTCTGCCTTCTTGACTGCAGACTGGCAGTTCCAAAGCCCTCCTAGTACTTCAAGTTCCTTACCGGTGGAGAGTGGTGGGTAGCAGAGATTGGATGGGTTACAGCCTCGAGTGAAGGAACTTCGGTAAAATCTCACACAATGCCTAAACTCAAATCTACAATTAGTTTCTGACTTACCAACAAGAGACAAAGCAGCTTCCTTCCTTTCTCCAGACAAAATGTGGTTTGAAGAGAGTTACTGCTGTCCCTTAAGTACTGACTGTGGCTCCTCCTTCCCACTAATCAAGTCTATTCACTACAGGTGAGCTGGCTCAAAAACAAGCTGATTGCTCACTTAGCACAGACAGCTTCACAAGAATTTCAACAACAAGCTATCAATACTAGACTAAATGTTACTACTAGCTTTACTCACACAATGCCTAAACTCAAATCTACAATTAGTTTCTGACTTACCAACAAGAGACAAAGCAGCTTCCTTCCTTTCTCCAGACAAAATGTGGTTTGAAGAGAGTTACTGCTGTCCCTTAAGTTCTGACTGTGGCTCCTCCTTCCCTCTAATCAAGTCTATTCACTACAGGTGAGCTGGCTCAAAAACAAGCTGATTGCTCACTTAGCACAGACAGCTTCACAAGAATTTCAACAACAAGCTATCAATACTAGACTAAATGTTACCACTAGCTTTACTCACACAATGCCTAAACTCAAATCTACAATTAGTTTCTGACTTACCAACAAGAGACAAAGCAGCTTCCTTCCTTTCTCCAGACAAAATGTGGTTTGAAGAGAGTTACTGCTGTCCCTTAAGTACTGACTGTGGCTCCTCCTTCCCTCTAATCAAGTCTATTCACTACAGGTGAGCTGGCTCAAAAACAAGCTGATTGCTCACTTAGCACAGACAGCTTCACAAGAATTTCAACAACAAGCTATCAATACTAGACTAAATGTTACTACTAGCTTTACTCACACAATGCCTAAACTCAAATCTACAATTAGTTTCTGACTTACCAACAAGAGACAAAGCAGCTTCCTTCCTTTCTCCAGACAAAATGTGGTTTGAAGAGAGTTACTGCTGTCCCTTAAGTACTGACTGTGGCTCCTCCTTCCCACTAATCAAGTCTATTCACTACAGGTGAGCTGGCTCAAAAACAAGCTGATTGCTCACTTAGCACAGACAGCTTCACAAGAATTTCAACAACAAGCTATCAGTACTAGACTAAATGTTACTACTAGCTTTACTCACACAATGCCTAAACTCAAATCTACAATTAGTTTCTGACTTACCAACAAGAGACAAAGCAGCTTCCTTCCTTTCTCCAGACAAAATGTGGTTTGAAGAGAGTTACTGCTGTCCCTTAAGTACTGACTGTGGCTCCTCCTTCCCTCTAATCAAGTCTATTCACTACAGGTGAGCTGGCTCAAAAACAAGCTGATTGCTCACTTAGCACAGACAGCTTCACAAGAATTTCAACAACAAGCTATCAATACTAGACTAAATGTTACTACTAGCTTTACTCACACAATGCCTAAACTCAAATCTACAATTAGTTTCTGACTTACCAACAAGAGACAAAGCAGCTTCCTTCCTTTCTCCAGACAAAATGTTCTCCAGACCACCAGGGGGCAGTAGGCTTGTGAAAAATACCTCCGGTAATGTCTTCTGTCAACAAAGTAATGCATCTCTGCTGAGACATCCCTCTGTTATCTGCTCACTTCTGTGGCCCTAACCTTCAGGCGCCGCGTTTGAAGTCTGAAGGATGTGTGGGCTCATAGAAGGAATTGCTGATCAAGTGTGCTTTTAAAGTGCATCAGAACAGTGCAGCCAGCCGGCGTCTCCTCGCCTCGTACGTGTGTGTTCTCGTCTCCGTGGAAAGCTGGAGGAGCCGCCCTTGAGAAATCTCGAACAAATATTCCTCTCCCCCTACCCACACACCATTATTCATGCTACATAAAAACTGCAAAAAAAAAAAAACATACAAATGAAATATGCTGCTGGGCTTTGTTCACACGTCGGCACTCCCGCTGGAGTTGAGCAACACGTGGAGACAAACGTCCCTTGTCGATCACAAAAAGGAATAAATATTCATTTGTGAACTAATAACTTTCTTAATCAGCCTAAATATGTATATTTTCTGAACATTTGTCTTTGACGTCTTCTTCAGCTCTGCACCCACCTGAATCCGAGACGCTCGGTCATTTGCATTTTGAGTGCATGCTGTAGATAAAAAACGAAGTCACTTGGGACTTAATGGAAGAAGATGAAGTTTCGCTGCTGGATTAGATTTGCGAGGCAGAAAATAATAAAAAAAAGTTCCTGGAGTTGTTATCGGTGAAGACATCTGAGCATAACTTGAGAGTATAAACTGATATTGTGGGTCCGGGTGTGTGGTCTTGTGTGGGCCTCAGGGGGGGAATAAAATAAGCCGGCTCTAATCAATAGCGTGGCCTCATCATTAGTGTGCCATTCCTGTGCTCTCGCTAACGCGAATACCAACCTCCCAACTCTGGTTTCAGGCGATCATTCACCGCAGCACGTTGTCAATGTTCTCACGAGTTTGGCTCAGGGAAAAAAAAAAAACATGTCAATTCAATGTTCTCTCAAGCTGTCTCCTCAGAAAAAGGAAAGAAATCCTAAATCAGAATGCATTAACTTCCCTGCATATGTGATTACCATAAACCCCAAGCCAAGGTGCTGTGGTGATATAGTGAGCCATTAGAGATATGACAAATACATTCATTAGCTTCCTCACTGCACCTCAGCTCCATGCTGTTCTTCCCAGGAGGGAAGTGAGAATAACTGTGTTGCCTCTAAAGGCAGTGGTATCGACCCCAGTGGTAGCAGAGAGGGGGGAAAAAATGATGGAGAAAGATGGATCGACATGGTTCACCTTCAACTGCTATTCCCTGCCTATTGACTATGACGATGAGAAATGGCTGACAGGCAAATGGTTGCTTTGTCTCACCTGCAGGTCAAGAAAATAAAGAACGGCTATGAAGACATTTCTCATGGAAACCTTCTGTGCTGGTGCATTCCACCGCTTGAACATAATACTTTTTGAATGGAGAACTTACAGAAGTAGAAATGAGTTGCCTTGGCAAACTCTGCCTCTGTGTCTGGAGCCATCAGACTTTAAAGCGAGATAGTCTTTTAGTGGCCTTTATTAGTTTATCTGTCATTTTTTCTGTGTTCAATTCTTCATCATTTGTTTTCAGGTTTTTTGTTGTTTTTCTGTGTCACGTTATTTTTTTTTATGTTTAGCCGTTTCCTGTTTTTTCCTTTGTAGGTTGACTTGGTTGTTTAACTTAACATGCACTCTTTTTAAAGCTGCAGTCGGCAAGTCTGGCAGATCGAGTAGACTCAGTCAAATTTTGAATGTTTACAACACTCAAGCCCCTCCCCGTCTACCACCGAGCTCCTCCGCCCGATTCCTGTGAACGCGCCTGTGTCTTCTCTCATCGATAAACGGCATGGAGTACACGCTACACAGAGGTAGGCTGGCTAACTTACTCATAGATAGCAATTGCTAACGTCATTTAGCGTATGCCTAGCTTGAGGTGTGTGCCTGTGATATTGTAACATGTGTGAGGGGGAAGGCGGGATCTGTGGCGTGTGCACGAACTGTGAACTGCACTGATTGAACAGGATGATACTAGCGCATGGATTTTTGCAAAACAAGCTATAGGCGCACGTTCTAAAACCTGATGATTTATGTTGTTCTATTGGAGCATAGGTTCGGTTTCAGTGAATATGATCAAACAAATGTTGCCGACTGTGACTTTAACAATTCTGTTGGTGCCGGTGCTCCATTCAGATTTAGCATGTTCCAACTTTAAATAGTGGATCATTTGATATCTCCGAATCCAGCACGACATATTATGTAGAATATCTGGTAGATTAGTAGAAATTTAAATGAAGAGATGTGTGTTTTAACAGTGTTTTGCTGCACCAGCATCGGTTTATGATAAGTGATCCATCTGTGCGTTGCACCTTGTTCATTCATTAATGAATAGAGTAATGCAGCTGTCACACTACCACATGTTACCTAGCAAGCAAGTCAAGATGGTGATGTCTCTATATGATCCAAAACGCATATATCCACAGTGTATTTCCCAAATGTCCTGTTTTAAGATGAAGAGGGCAGTGATTAGGTCAGTCTTCAAGCTTGTGTTTTCACCTGACACTGTTGGAAATGTTCTGCTATTGTGAGCCCCGTTTGATAGATCAGGGATGCAAAATAGATTAGTTAGAACCGTGGAGACAATTATGGAACAAGTGAATTGTTTAATTAGAAAGGTCAGTCATGCCTCATTTACAGCACATCATTGAATTGTTTGCCCGGGGAATACATATCTCATTGTTATCTGATTGATTTAATTCTAGATCATGAGAAATGATAACAAAAAAATGGGCACATTCAAAAGCACTGGCTATACACACATCCACTAATTCACAGGGCATGACTGCCTACAGGCAGACTAAACCCCGGATAGTTGCTGAGTGAGAGCTTTTAGAAACAGCTGATGTACACAGCCATGGTCAGATCCAATCTGCCCTCATGCAGAGCAGACTGACAGCAGATTTGTCCCACCTAACCTGCTGCAGTCGCTGAGTGTAATGAAGGGGCTACCATCACCACTGTTGGCCCTTAATGTCCAACACAAAGCAAGTCACTGTCAACTTCTACTGCTAACAATATAGTGAATAAAATGAAATCATAGTTTTGGTAATTAGGCTTTTTTGGGGCAAAACATTGAGGAGGCTCTATTGGTCGAAATGGAATATAATGCTATTTATTTTCTAATCACTTGTTTTTGTTGTCTTAGAATGAACCCTTTAGACAGAGCGGGTTCTCTTTATGTTCTACAAGAGCACAGAATGGACAAATCAAACATTAATTTTGACGTCAGCCATGGAGGTTCTCCTAAGATTGGAGGAGTTTCAGTTGGGTGTGAGCTGCAACCTCAACGCTAGATGCTGCCAAATCCTACTAAAGACGATCAATACTGTCTGCGCATGAATTAGCCTATGAAGCTGGAGCAAGGAAATAATTTAGACAGATAATAAGCAGTGGGAAATAGCGAGGCTGGTTGTCTCTAGATAAAAAATATCCCTAAAATATAAGAATAGTCACATTTTACATTTCTGTTTTTCATTGAATGAAGGGTTTTGGGTTGGAGTTAGGGTTAGGGTCAGTTTTTGGGTTGGGGTTGGGGTGAGGGATAGGTTTGGTGTTTGTTAATTGCTTTTTTATTTTGGCTATATTGGCCCTAATATCTACGACCCTCCGTTCCCGAGATATAAGCAGAAATTTGAAGGTTGGGGTTGTGGTTGGGGTTAGGTTCAGGGTTGTTGTTTCTTAATTCCTTTTTTTATTTCGGCTATATCTTCGGAAAGGTAAGTCGTAGAGACGCTGACTTGTTCAGAAGGGTAAAATAAGGTTGGACGCCACTCATCCCCTAATCTCTACGACCCTCCGTTCCATCAATAATTCTATTGATATATTAAAAATGATCTATTAATAACTGAATCTGCTCCTGCTAGTTCCCCAACATAATTGGTGCCCTTTCTCTAAAAATAATAATTCATTGAGTGGTGTAAAAATGGGCCATAGTTGTAGAATACATTTTTGGCCAGATGAGAGAGGCATAAACTGGATTATTATAACTGTAGCGAAATTTTAGACAAATCAATTTATCATTTCATATTTTTATCGTAACATCTTCTGTCATCATTATGTGCCACAGTGTGTTTATGTCGGTTACATGCCATAGGTGTTCTGATAAAACCCCAATGCCATAAACACCCTGACTGCCTCTGGTTACAAACGCCAGCCCACCTCTTAAAAGAAGAAGATAAAGCACACTGCGAAGGTGCTAAAATGACTGTGCTTGTGCTTCCATCACGAGGCCCAGACATTCTCAAAGGCAAGAACACTGCATCGGTGAGTATTCTTCCATCCATCCATCCATCCATCCATTTTCTACCGCTTATCCTGTATTTAGGGTCACGGGGGGCTGGAGCCAATCCCAGCTGTCATTGGGCGAAGGCAGGGTACACCCTGGACAGGACGCCAGTCTATCGCAGGGCCGAAATGTAGAGACAAACAACCATTCACGCTCACATTCACACCTACGGGTGAGTATTCTTGGTTTACTAATTTAAAAAAAAATCTATTTATTTGGGTTTCAGCTAGCTAGTAGGACAGAATAGGAGGACTCTATGAGGTGATTAAATCCGCTCTGAACATCATTGGTACCCATCTACCGAGCACGACAAGATTGGTGACAAGAGGTGCCTACGGAGAGCTCAGAGGATATTAAAAGACAAAACTCAGCCACAGCCTGATTACCCAGCTACCGTCTGGCAAGAGATCCACACCTATCAGCTGCTGTGCCACCAGACTTCAGAGCAGCTTCTTTCCTCAGGCAGTCAGACCTAAAGTCATCCTCCGCTCTTCACTGCATAATTTAGTTTTGTTTGTTTTATCGTGTGTGTACTTTTCTTACGAAGCAAATGGGACTACAGACGCATTTTCTCTGTGCAATCTGTATAATGACAATAGATTAAATCGAACTCAGGTTGAACTAAGGTTTTGTGCTAGGTACCGTTTGCTAACTCCATACAGGTTAGCTATCGTTGCTGATTAGCAGCCCGGGACTTTAATGAAATTTGTGAAAATAGTTTTGATTTTAACCACTGTCGGTTTCCGTTTGGATTAAGGATATAAACCTAGATGCTGACCAAAAGTCAGATGAAGGGCACCCGGTCTCCCATCATGCCACAGTGCACAGAGCTCACGTTACTCATGGGTGTTTGGCTCATGTCTAGGCCAGCACACAGTCGAAGGGCTTTGACGGCTGGCAAAAGTCTGCAGACTGGAGCGGCTCAGTGTCCCGCTAAAACCAGCTCACTCTCTGTGCTGGTGCATGGAGAGAGAGATCGTGTGCCCTTCATCTGCATGTACTAACTGTTACCTGCAGGTGCCAGCTGGTGCCTCAGAGCTGGTGTTATGAGGATTTATCTTACCTTGTCAGAAAAAATGACTTGCCATATACTATTATACGCTATCATAAACTATGATAACAACACATGTCCACTACATTCATAACTAAGTCATAATCATAACTTTACTTGTTGTTGTTATGGGGCTTTCACAGAGAACATGGCAACGGCACCACTGCACTCTGACATCCATTATTTCCAATAGTGTCGGGCAACTGCACATTGCACCGCAAACCCTGCCTGTGTGAAAGGAGAGCCAGAAAAAGGGATATGCTCTTTTCTGTTTATTTGTGAAATGCACCTGTTTACTGACATTCTTCTTTCTTTTTGCCAGGTTCCCTGAGTTGTCATGAAAGGTAACATCCAGGAAATGATGCCGTTAGGGGTGCAATGGATCATAAAACTTAGTTTATATATGGGTCGCCCATAAAAGTTGGAATCATTTGCAAATGTCTCGTCTTTTATAGCGCCAACCAAATGTTATGCATGAATCCATTTCACCTGGGTAATTGGGACACATAATGTAACCATTGCACTTGATCAAAAGTGATTTCTGATGCATTTAAATAGGAATAAACAGAGGATTGTGTCAGAAAACAAAATATTCCAACTTTATGGGTGACAGTGTATAAACAACAAACACATTTTATCCAATAAGAAAACATATTATTTATTTTATTACTGTATCTTGTGTATGAAATACCAGCCAATTCATTTGGATCATTGATCATTGTTCAGTAATTGTATTTGTACTTACAGTATGTTTGAATCATATATTTAAATAAATGCCTAGTTTAAGTACCGGTAGTTGCCCAGCTGAGGATTAGACAACAACCCAATAATAGACAATTAATTTTAGGTCTTTGTTACCTTTTTTGTATTCTTCAGCTTAAAGGACCGAGAGCAACGACAACAACTGAGCAGAACAATCGTGCTATATTAACCGACTTTGTGTTTTTAATGGCGTTGTCATGTGTGGGGAGAAACATCACATTGTAAATCTGTAGCCAAATTGGAGCTAATAAAAAGGATGGATCACTGTAACCTGAGTCAATACGCCGTCAACAAGTCTGGGCTGTGACAGGTTTATTGAGCCCATTCATTCCGAGAGACAAACCCTCAGCTGCTGTGCACACAGATAAGGGATGATTGCAGAGGAGTGCAGCCAAATAGAGAAATGCAAACCTGGTGACATTCAAATTTAACCCAAGTGGTGTGGAAGGACAAAAAAAAAAAAACATCTCTTTGCCTCTTTATCCATCCGTCACCATCTATCTCTGTGTGTCGGTGGATAATGATAGTTTCTACCAAAGTTGTTTTCTTGCACAAAAAACCTGCTAAATTCAGGAGAGGAATTCTAGCTTCTGTTTCCACTGCTTTATCTCCCCCCACCGTGACATATCGGAGATGATCTCGGGCGATAACTCCTGCGTCTGGGCTCAGTAATTCGGTTTGGTGGACAGAAATACCAGACTTTCCAGTTGCTTTGATCATCCGTAACAGCTTGAGGGGATGTGACATTTATGCGGCTCACGAGTACATCGTTTTGGTCAATAACTGCTTCTGGTGTAATTTCAGAGCAATGTTTTGGGGAAAGTGCTGTCTGCAATTTTGTTGCTGTTGTGTCCTTTTCTTATGTTTATTTGTTCAAAACGTGTCTTGTGTTATATTTTTCGAACTTTTGGAGGCAGGCTAGAGATTTGATTCCCACTGTGCCAACCAATGCTTAAAGTTTGTACACTACGGTCTCTGTTTCAAATAATGAAAGAATGATTTAGATTATAGTACATACAGAGCAGATTCACCTGCAGTTTTTAAAAGCAGACGCAGATAAAGTGTTGCCATTTTAAAGCACTATATTAGAGGTTGTTGAACAGTCCGTCGGAATGATAAACAGTTTGTAGGGATTAAAGGCAAGTGGTTCAAAGTCAAGGTTTGATGAAAAGTAGCAATGTTCCTTGGAGTGTATACACAATTATAAACAAGAAACTGAGACATGGTTAAAGGTGAAACTTTAAAATACAATGAGAAAGACATTGAGCAAAAATGTTAGCTACGTTGTTAAGGTCTCTCTGAAACAACAATTCAGTTAGGGTGTATCATGGTCTGCACCAAACAAACTGTTACAAGGCCATTTTATGTCCGTCATCATCGGTAGTAGGATAATTGCGTACTAAGTTACTGAACATTGACTTATCATTTAAAACAAGAATTTTGCCCTTCATCAAATCCCACTAACCTGACACAAAAGAAAACATTCACACCATTTCATTCACCACAATTTTTCTTTTCTTTTGTCTTCTGTTTAGGGATGTTGGACCGTATAAATACATATAATATATGTGTGTTTTCTTTATAGTATCATCACCTGCAGATAAGTATTGGTTTATTTTAGAATGAGCCACTCACATTTTGGCGTCGGTTACTGTAGTTTTCCTACACGCTTGGCACACGGGAGAAGTTTCAGTTGGCTGCAATCTGCACCTTCACTGCTAGATGCCTTTTTCAAGACTATCTATCTTTTGTACCATTTCAAATTTGCTTGTTCAAGAGATTACCTCACAACCTTCACTGGCTCTGTGCAGAGCCAAAGTTGCCGAATTGAATAATGGATGGATGTCGTGATGCTAATGGTTTTGATTGACGTTTTCGACATACAGTATATTGTTAAATAGGTACCACAATATGACGGGATGAGCTCTGAAAGGACAGTTTTCATTGTAGCTCAACCTTAAGTGTTGTTCTTGTAAAATTTCCCATTGATTAGTTGCTGCTTCAAGACAGTACTTCACTGCAGTATGTAAACACGTTGTTGACCTTCTATCCTGGCTTTTTTAATGGAAGCCTAATTGGCGGAGTTTCAGGAGCAGGTCCACACCTCAACAGCGCCAACTTCCGCATCTCTATAAATAGCCACCTGACCCTCTCCTCCGCTTCGCTCTCGTATTCTGTGCCCCTCCCCCCCACCCCATTTCTCTTCCCATTAATTCTTTCTATTCTCTCCTTCGTAGGTCCACGAGGGGGGTCCGTCGCTGCCCGGGAGCGGCGGCGGATTCTCTACAAGGATCCCCACAACGCACTTAAACGCTCAAGAACCAAGATCTTCGACACTTCATTCGCTTTGTCATAATAATAAATTCTTAAACGCATCTTGTTGACGGTGTGGTCCTTGCTAGTGAACTGCAGTTTAAATTGAGTTCAGCCAACAGGATGTTTGATAATGTCCACGTACCTCTCTACTTATTTCCTCTGCAGTGTGTTCAGAATCCATCCATTTTCTACCGCTTATCCTGTATTTAGGTCACGGGGGGCTGGAGCCGATCCCAGCTGTCATTGGGCGAAGGCAGGGTACACCCTGGACAGGTCGCCAGTCTATCACAGGGCCGCCATAAACCATATATAAAAAAAACCTATTTGGTTCTCTAAAACTTGAAATGGTAATGTAAGGTTATTCAGTACAATTTCCATTTTTAACTAATTTGGATACAAACTATATGAAAACATGAAAGCTACAAAGGGAGGCCTTTAATGGAGACTAAATCTTGTCTTGTTATGGCCCTGTTTTAAATGTAATGTCCAAGTGTTCCCTGCCTCCAGAAGCTGTTAACTTTAATGAGTTCAATCACCACAGTTGACTTGTTTTAGAGAGCTTATTCTGTGGCTCTACTGATTTGTTTTTTGACTGCCAAATGAACCTTGCCTTGATCGCATATCAGAACACCTGACACGAACTGAATTGACATTTGAAAGTAATTTCTTCTCTCAGTAAGGTCAGAAATTGTCACAAGAACTGAAAAAAATGCTTAAAAAAAGAAACAATTTCTCCAAGAGTGTAATTTTTCAGTTTGTGTTTTTCCACATATTGCTGTCAACATAATGCCATCCGTCTTGAGTCAAGAAATTGATTAACTGTTTATTGTCTTTTTTCACCTTTCCTGTGTCTGGTACTAGTTTAAGTACAGCAAGGAACTAACACAAAGAGATCAGGTTTCCACTTAAAGGTTTAGCTCACACATAGGTGGATGATTTGTAGCATCACACACCATTACCGAACATGATCAGAAATATACTTTGTATTTCAAGGAGACTCACACATCCTGTAGTGCTAAACCCATAATTCCTCTCCTTCTCCCCTCCTTCCATCCTTGAATGTTGGCAAAGCTGGACTGACAGCTGAAGTCATCCAAATTGTTGCTCAGCATGTTTATAGTGTAATAATGATAAATAAGGGTTCCCAGTGAATGCTCATACAATGGCATCAAATGGACCAGAGTAATCATGCTGCTGATGACGATGATGATGACGATGACGACCCGATCCTGAGCTAAATACGTTTCATTCTTTGTGTGGGAGCACTTAAGAACCTAACTTCTTACAAGAGTGCGCTTCGCTAAGGCGAGCACACTAATAAAGTAAAGCACAATGTGCTTCCCTGAATGGAGTACGATGATAATAGATGGTGGTAGTGTTATAACAGCTTGGACAGATTTCTTTTTCTGTTAGGATTTAACTGAACCCTGACAGCATCTTGGACCGCTGGCGTGCTGCACTAGAAGTTATAGCAATTCAATTAGAATACAGATCCAATGCCTCTCAATGCCGTAAGAAGCACGAGTTAATACACGGGGAGGCCTTCGACACCGGTGCCCTCCAGGGATCAATATCTCAGGAGATCCATACAGTGTTTCCTAAGGCCTGGACTTACTGTGACTGCTCATCTGACCTTTAAGATGCTTCCTGCCTGGCTGACCTGCATTGATCTAACCTGGAGAGATTCAGCACTGAGCCTGTCAGAGATTGAGCTGTGGGTGGTCAGTGGATGTCAGTGTGTCCATAGAAGTGTGCGAATGTGTGCGTGCTTCTGTGTGCAGCATGTGTGTTCGGTGTTCGACACTTGGTTCGACTCTGACAGTAACCTTTGGGCATGCAACAGGCAGTAGGCGGCTAAAAGAAGTCCTTAAGGTCATGTCAAATGCACTGTGCAATCACACCTTCATAACGAGTCGATAGACAGCAAACTGGCGTGAATCTCAACGAGCTAAATTAAATCTGTATCGAGCAGTAAAATTCTGATTAAGGCAGGAGAGTTGGGTTGTTTTGAATGTCAGCTCACCTGTCTACATCACTTTCCTGGAGACGTGGTTCACATGATTATAGATTTACTTACGGGGTTACTGCTATATTCAATGTCTCGGAAAATTTACAAGATTGTTGTCAAATCCGGCTGAATGAGAATTTTGTCTCCTAATTAACTTCTTACTTGGATTTCAGTGTCTCTATACAATGGTATTCAAGAATGTATTCAACACATCATTTGTATCCAGTTCTTATCTTACTATCGCTTCATCTTACATTAATCCTCCAGTTCATTTTGGAGCAGATTTCGATAAGTCGTGAGATAAGTTCACTTCCACAGCATATAAACCTTAGAATCAAGTTTGAAACTAATGTTTTCATCATGTTGTCATCAGCAGCACAGCTGGAAGTACGTTTTTTCTGTGTAAGTGCAAAAAAACATTTTGACCTGCAACATTTTTTACTGCACCATTGGTGTATTTTCCTCTCCTTCTCAGCACTTTCCACCCAAAGAACTTTGACAGCCGTGGCATTTTATTTTTTATGATGGTTCAAATATGAAGAAATTCACAATGTGTTATAAAGCCATTTGAGCTGCTAGTAAAGATAATCTGCCGATAAAAATCAGATCAACAATGCGTTGTCAAGTAACGACCAAGTCCACTGTCAATATTATTCCATAATATATACTTTATAGCATTATTGTACAGTACAGGATATAAGCTATATTTTGAAATCCTCAGAACCTAACAAGCTGTTCTCCTCAAGTACAAAGTAACATTTACAGCTCAAAGATGCTGTCCTTTTCCTGGTATAAGTACATTTTCTCAAGTACTGTAATCAAGTACAATTCTGAGGATTATTTAATCTGTAACTGAAGTATTTATATATTTCAGTAACAAACATTGTGATGTTACTCGTCACTGCGCATATTGATTTATAATAAAGAGATGTACACATTCTTAAATCAAAAATATATCCATCCATCCATCCATTTTCTACCGCTTATCCTGTATTCAGGGTCCCGGGGGGGCTGGAGCCGATCCCAGCTGTCATTGGGTGAAGGCAGGGTACACCCTGGACAGGCCGCCAGTCTATCGCATGGCTGACATGTAGAGACAGACAACCATTCACGCTCACATTCACACCTACGGGCAATTTAGAGTCACCAATTAACCTATCCCCATCCTGCATGTCTTTGGACTGTGGGAGGAAGCCGGAGCACCCGGAGAGAACCCACGCAAATATATATTGTGAATTGTACCATCAAATCTTCCATTCTGTGTAAAGCATGAATGTACTTTCATTACTTCGGGTAATTTATATGCTGATAATGTTAAACTAACATTAATCTTATGTTTAAATTCGAGTGCACAATTATTATTTGAAACAAGAGCACATTATGCATTATGGTATTGTTACATTTACTAAAGTAAAATAATTAAATGTCACTTCTCTCTGACAAAGAGTTACAGCGTTGTAAAATGAGAAAGGTGGTGCAGGAAATGAGAAATAACTCACTCGCTCCGTCCTTTTCAGAGGACAATGAAATGACATTTTTGGCAGAAAAGCATTGTTGCACTCAAGTCTATGATTTAAAGTAACATCACGTTAAATTTTAGTGCAGCGTTAGAATGTTTGAGGCATCTCATTGTTTCGTTTGGTTGCAGAAAGTCTCTTGAACAAATTCACCAAACTGTTACCCCGAGAACACAAATACCCAGAACACTGGCTTAATGAAAACAATATTTTTTTTTATTTTGGTTATGTATAACTTCTTATTTACACAAGTGAATGCGTATTAAAGTTATCTACTGCGGTTTGTGTAATGTAAATTGATATTTACCATTTAATATAGCTAGAGAGGAGGAGAATGGGATGTGTGCAGTTACAAAATACACAGCTATATAGTTACAGTACAGAAAATGCTATTAGGATAGCCAACATTCATGCACGAGAGCGGTTATCCTTGGGCTTTACAGAACTTACTGTACTGAATAAGGCATACAAACTGTTGCTGAAGTTACAAAAAAAGCTATGTCTCAAAATACTAAGTGAAAGGCAACCAGCTTTTGCTGTTTGCCGAAATACTTTGACTTAGTACTTCAAGACATTTTATGACCTGGATGGCTGAGAATCTTCACAGACACAAAAAAAGCCATGTACAGTAACTTAGTGGGTGAATTATGGGTCACCACATTTCCTCTTCTTGTACAAGGTCAAGTGCAAAAACTTTTGAAAGGAAACGTACAAAGACAAATTGAAAAGCCAAATGGAGGCAGTTGAAGGCAGGAATAAATTAGCAGATGACGACGAATAAATGGCAAGGGAAGAATGGAAACAAAATCAGCAATTAGTGAAGAGAGTCAAAATATGAATACATTAGGGGGCATTAATAAATGCAGTACAGGATGAGAAAACCATTATTAATATGAAGACTTCATTCTGGAATAGGGTTTTATCTTGGAGAGAAAGAAGAACGTTCATTGTTCAGCGCTGAGTGCTAAAAGTAAAAGTGCCATTATAAAATTGAAACACGTTACCTGCAATATGTTTCATAATGCACTAAATGTGTTTTCACTTTGTGCAGCCATTTATCGTCTCCGCCAGGAGGATCATGCAATCGTGTGTGAGTGAGTGAGTGAGTGAGTGAGTGAGTGAGTGAGTGAGTGAGTGAGTGAGTGAGTGAGTGATGTGTCTGTCCAGGGCTAAACTCGCATTTGGCATCATATTTTGGGAGCTCAGTTATAGCGGCATGCTCAAGCTTTTTGCCTGTTTTATACTGCCATTGATTGCCTGCTTACTCCTCATTCATTACTCTTAATTTAGGTTGTACAGACCATTCTGTGTCTCGACTGGGTGTTCTTTAATTAATCCAATCACACAATACAGCTCTGGCTGTTGCAGACACACCTGGCGGAGAACTCGACTGAGTGCGGCGTTCTAGTTGTTACGTCTCCACATGGAAAATATCTGAATGAATTAACTCTTGATATGAAAATAACAAGATGCAAGTCAATACATTTGTATAAAATGCCCAAAATGGATCAGGGAAATGACAGAAATAAATAATTAAATAAATAAATAAATAAGAACATTCAGGTGCAAACCATCCGTTATTATTTCACGTGTACAGTATTTTCCTCTGTTTAAGAGTCATCCTCAGTTTTAATGATGTGGAAAAGTGTGACATTAAACAGAACCTGGTGGCCATTGTTCCAGCCGTAGAGGGCGCGGTCCCTAGCGTTGTAGTCCAACATGGACATGTGGAAGTACTGGTTATGAAAGGGGATATCTGTATACTCGTACGTGGAGGTTTTGGTGGAGTAGGCATAGTACACCTTGGCGCCGGTCAGGTGGGAGTTGGTGATGTAGAGCGTCCCACAAATCATAAAAGACTCGCCGGCGTTCCTCTTTGAGTATTCTGTGTTCCACGTGCTGAGGATCTGGAGCGTGTCCGGGTTCAGCTGGCTGACGACGACGTTGCCAGCGTTCTGGTTGGTGGCGTACACGGCCCACAGGCCCAGCTCGTCCGCCATCAGGTCGATGTCTGAGAAGCCTCCCCAGGTGTACGGATACACGTTGTGGAACCCCGCCGACTCCAGAGCCCTCTGGGAGACCACGCGGCCTGTCTCGAAGCTGTACCTGACTATGATGTTGCTCTGCATCTTGTTGTAGTACAGCGAGCCGTTGTACACCACGTGGTCGGTCCCAGCCCATTTGAATGGCAGGTTGTAGGTTCTCGACTCGACTCCCGCCACAAAATCAGCGATGGATTTATACTCTTTTACGATCTTGTTGTTGGTGTAGCTGTCCATGTACCAGACCTGAGGACAAATAAATACAACGTTCCTGTGAAATTAGAAAAATATGTCCCTGAAACAAAAGTATAGAAAATGAGGCTTTCACAAAAAAAAAGAGGATGATGGAAGACAGGGGCTCCATAAAAGGATTAAAACTGAGCCAGACGTTTGTTGGAGGCTATACTTTCAATGATGGAGTTTTTTTTTTATTTTTATTATTGGTATTGATGAGGTCAAACTGAGACCAAATTTAAGTACCCCTCGAAACACTTTTTTCGATTTATAATCATGGAACACTGCCATCGAGTGGGATGAGTAAGGACTTTAGCATCTGAAAGTTTTTTTTATATTTATTAAGGTATTTAATAAAAGATAGTTTTGCACATTTTATATTATTTATTTAAATATAGACTAAAAGCTTTTTCTTTTCTATTGCAGTTTTTTTCTTTTTACCTTGAAGAGCCACTTGACACTGTTTACTGAATATAAACACGGCAACAATTTGCTTTTGTAAATGCACAAGAAACTGTATTGATATGTTTAAGCCTCAAGGACCTCTCTTGACCTTTGCAGGGATTATTCTCTCCTCATTTCTACAACTCTCTTCTGTGACTGTTTTGAGTGGTGGTTTTAAGTAACTGTTTTGTGTGCATGTTTATTTTGAAATGTGTTTGAGATGCAACATCCTTCAAAAAAACGAGCCATTAATGTGTCTTGTGCTCAGTGGATAATTGACAGTGCATGTTCAGGCTTTATCATACAAGAACATATGGAATAAAATGTGTTGAGTTAGTGTAGCGCAAAATGTCCAGCAACTGACATCAACGTTTACGTTGAGTGTACTAAAAAAGTTGAAGTACATTTTGGAATCCAAAAACGTCTCTCCCCACTGAACAACAGGAGGGAAGCAATCGTACGTCAATTATTCAATTGCCCCGCGTTGCTTCAAAGGCTCACAACAACCAGCGAAGACCATCGACTCACCCTGTTGTTTTTGGGAGACGCCTGTGGGTCGGTCATCCACGCTCCGAATCTGGTCCCTGAAGTCTTCACAGTCAGCGGCCCCGTGATCTTCATCAGCTTGCCGCACGCTGCGAAACACATCACACAGCTGCTCCAGCATGATAAAACTCCAGCCAGTGTAATGATGGTAATACTGGAAACAAATCTCAAAACATTGGATTGCTGCAATCTGTGGCTAACGAACAAACAGAAAAAAGTTTGGATGGTTTGTGCTGAGCATCTGGACGCTGCCACATGCTTTTCTCTGGCGTTATTGAACTAAATAAAATAGAAGCTGTCACAGATCGACAACTAGATGCACATCTTCTCCCACATGGTTTACATGTGTGAAGCAGCTGCACTTGATTTCTATTCCCAGATGGTGTCATTGCACCGAATGACAGTAGGCTATCACTTGCATTCAAGCTAACAGCTATTCTAGCTAATCAGTCAAAGCTCCGTGCATCATGAATGCTTAAGTAATCAGCCGCATCTCATTAGCATTCACATGTTAGCGACTCACGTCGGCACTTTGACAGGCTATCAGTGTTGGTAACACGGCAGTTATGAGTTATGCAAACATTTATCAGAGGCAAAGCTGCTCCAATGCAGAGCTAAAGTTCTAGTTTACCTCTAATACACACTGTGGCTTATACTCGGCATCACTGCCTGCCATGATGGATCCGAAGATAATGTATTCAGCGCCACGTTTCCTCACCGCACACCGCACATTTACAGATGACTTTTTTTGTTTTCAGAACCCGTTTTGTGCCACTTCATCAAAGGGAGCGTTAGCTAGCTAACACTGGCACTTGTCTCCGGATGATGTGACATGATTGGAGTTGTGAAATGATGCATTTCATTGACTTTTTAATGATTCCTGAGCACATTTTGAAGTATAGAAATACTTAACTTTATCAAATGATAACATTTTGACATTTTTGCAGCACCTCTTTGGCACACTAGTGGAGCTTTCATGCCAAACTTCAAATGGCTAGGAAGGAAACAGGACAACTAATAATAATAATAATAATAATAAAAAAAAAATAGACATAAATGACATATAAGCCTTGTTTGCCCTTTTCATTTGGCAGCCACACTACAAAGCTTCATGATGCGACCACATTTTACCTCTAGCTTGGACAATTGTCTTTTGAGGTTTTCTCAAAATCATCTCTGCTGGCCGTTTTTCTGCGCTGGACTTACTGAGTTTGCTCATGCAGTTGCGCAGCCGATTTTCTAGGTTTAGGACCTTCTGTTGCAGCTCCTCATAGTCGTAGGCTCCCATTTCCTCCTGGATGCCCATCAAAACGCTAGAAAGGTTCCTGATCTCCTCTTTGAACTGGGAGATGAGCTTGGCATCTGTCTTGTATTGCTCCAGGACGGGGATCAGCGGCTGCAGGGACTCCATCTTTCCCTTTAGCTCCTAGAACACACCAAGAATACGCCACTGGAAAATACCTGTTTCAGCAGATATCTCAATCTGGAAAGATAATTCAGTTTGTTTCTAAGGGGAGTTTTATGGTGCACTGAGGTTCACTAAGGCAGAACACAAGATTCAAGGAAACTGAAGCATAGTGTCTTGTATTTTCTTTTCCTTTGTTTTCACAAGAAATGATGGTTCTATGCCTCCTCATCCAGAGTGGAGACACATCTATTGGTACTCCGATAATTGTATCTTATTAGAGTGGAAGGTAAGAAACCTGATACATATAAACACAAATCGCCCTCCTCTGTTTTGCACAAATGCCTTCTTACTGATTATTTTTTTACAAACAACATTGTTGATTGAGGGAAACCAGTATAATAAAGAACTTAGGAGTAACAAGGAGCTCTAGTAAGCCACAAATTAATTTCACTGATAGATCATAACCAATATAGTAACTGCTCTCATCATTATTCTTATGTAATGTAGGTGGCAAATTGTACAGATATGTCAGATTTTATGGTAATCCTCTCTTTTCAGTGGAAAAGTACAAAGTTTATCAAGTATCGGTATTGGTCATTCGTACCTTATTACTTTTTACAGTGGGATTCATATATATATTCATATATATATCATATCTTAATGATGAGTTTATGTGTAAAAACCACTGAAAAACTGAAGTATGTACTCGATCATTACTGCACAAAGTGCATTTTTTGCCTACATTCTGTTTTTAAAAGGTTAAAGTTGAAAATGTAAATACTTCATGTAACCATCAGGATGTTGTTACTCTCATTAATAAGTTTGCTGGGCAGTGATAGACTGGTAAAGATCTATAGAGGAATGAGAGTATATCTATCCGGCTGCTTCTAAGCTATCTGTAGTGGAGATCCTTTCACATTACCTCCCACAAAGTTTCTCCCAAAGTTGAACCTCAAACAAAAATTCTACCTGAAAGTTTTTGTTCACCAGCGTCTTCCTGTCCGATTCGATCTGTCGAAACTTTGACCTCAGCCCTTTGATCTGGCTTTCCATCCTCATGATGTACTGAAAGTCCCTCTGCGTCCGCAGGTTCAGCACCTCAATTGACTGCGACATGTTCTGCACCTTTTGAAAAGAATGAAACAGTGCAGCATTGATTTTTCCATCCACAGTGAGATTAAAATGTCCTCCATGTTCAGCTTTTCAGCAGCCTGCCATGCTCCAACTTCCCAAAGAACAAATCAACATTTTGACCTCCAACAAGATTGTCTCTTAACCATCCATGTGTGAACTGAAAAGAGCTCAGAGACACGTAACTGTCACATGGCAGCTTTCTTGCTCTCTCTTTCACTTTATGAGTTATAATTCAAAAAAGATGCAGTTTTTTTTATTTATTTCATGGATAAACTATTGAATGTGCTAGATTTAAAGCCACTACAGAGTAGATATTTGACACAGAAATATTAATGTCTCTCTAGTTTAACAAAAGCTCACCAGGTTTTTGGGGCATGCGAACAAGAAGAAATGTGTTCCTTTCTCTCTTTGGCTCTAATTTTAACCAACCAACATTACTGGAGCACATCACTCGCACATTGTGTTCTGCATACTTGTTTCTAGCTCTGGTAGAGGGATCCTGAAATGGCCCCGCTGATGCCCTGAGGCAGCTTAGTACATTAGTATCAAAGGCCCCAGTGAATGACAGAGAACACACTTTGGCATACAACATAAAAATGTAGACTAGAGCAATGTTTCCTTATACGGCGTAGTGATTGAGGAAAGCGACTGGTTAAAATGTGAAGTGTGTTTGTAGATAATGCATAAAAAAAACGATTTAGTTTGGTATTGAAATTAGCAATTTCTACTTCAGTTCACAAACTTGTTTGTTGTCTTCAGCGCTACATTTGGTTGCATAAAAAAGACAGAGAGAGAGAGATGTTTGAAAGCCTGATTTTCTCATCCATTTTCTGACAGAAATAATGTCACTAATCTAAAGCTGAAAGACTGATATGAATGAGGGTGACTGTGGCTCAGTAGGTAGAGAATGAGTTAGATTAGTTCACATCGAGATGCCATCAGTGTATGAATGTGTGTGAATGTGATGAAAGACTAGAAAAGCACTATAAAAATGCAGCAAAATCCATTTTACCGTTTAATAATTAACCAATAACCTGCAATGGTTTGTTGCGGGGGGAAAAATGAGAACACACCAAGGTGGGATGGAGAGCAGCCATTCAGCTGATGTCATCCATGTAATATATGCAGGAGTGGAAAACAGGGTTATGGACCTGGCTGGTGCAATCTCTCGGAGGATTAGGGCAACAAAGAAGCATGGATGACAACAGAAATCAATGTGATACGTCTATATGCATTTAGGTGTGCTGGGGTTCTTACAGTAGTGTGTGTGTGTGTGTGGGTGTGTGTGTGTGTGTGTCTAGAGAGCCGTTGTGTCGTCGCATAAGCAGAAATGTGTGTGGCTGTGTGCACATGCCTTCTCCAGGAGCTGCCGGAGCTGTCTGCCTTTGGCATCGCGGGAGCACAAATTCTGTTCAGGTGCCACCACTGTGCAAATACAACGCCCATCTGCATCTTGAGCCGAGCTGTACACCTGCCACCCCTCCTTTGGCCTGATGGTCTGCATACAAAAACACAGGCACGGTCGTAAATACACAGTACACACACACACCTACGGTCAGACACACATAGGAGATGCAATACTGATGATACCGCTATCATGAAACCGTGGCGCACAGCTGTTATGTTTTCTTATTTCCCCCCTCGTGGGTCATCCATTCTTCTGCCTTATGCGCCCAAAGTTTTAACATCAGCCAATTCAACTGGCATAAAAAAAAAGTGTGGGCTTTGAAAGAATACATTGCTTTTGTTTTAATGTATTCCTCCACAGTAGATGGTCCCCAGTGAATTTGCTCTTCAACAATAAATAGTGTTTCCTGGTGTTGATGAATAACCCAAGTGTGGAAATTCCTGTTTCTCCTCACTTGGCCTCAACTGAAAGTCCTGCTGGGAGACGCAGATAAAGCTGATTTGTGGGAGCTTTTCCCACTCTTTATTACATTCAATATGCTCCACGGCGCTGGAGTATAAAGTGAGAAGAACATAAAGTTATGCATCATAAGCCAATGCAGCATATTTTAATGCAGCACCATCAACTTATGTGTACACAGTAAAAAAAAACTAGTTCTGCTCCAAAAATGTATCAAAGTATCCCAAAGTGCTGGGAAAGTCGACAACGATCAGGCACACAAACAGCATCAGTATTATTTGAACAATAATGTGGTTTATTATCAGCATGGGAAATTAACACAGCCTCCAACCAAATGTTGGCAGCCCTTGACTAACGGTAAATTTGTCTGCACTACCATCGTCTTTGGCAGCCAACCAACTGTTATTTGGATTTAGTTTCCCATTCTGACACTGAATCTGGCTGGGGAGTTACATGTGAGATGTGAACTTTGGCATCTGCCAGCCTTTGAAGCTTTTGGATAGAAAGAGAGGAGTGCCCTGTTTTCATAGTGTGGGCGTCCTCTTCCTTCTCCCATTCATCCTTACCTGTCAGCCGGAGCGGTTTAAAGAGCATTTGGAATCAGCCATGAAAGAGCACGTTCCCTCTGAGCAGGCGAAGACGTCACGCCAAGGAGAGAGCTCCCACTTTGACTCATCATTTTCAGTTAGACTGTATTACTGCTGTCGAAAAAAGTGTTTTGAGAACGAGATGGCTGATCAAACCATAAATTGGTCATTCGCAATGAAGAATTTTGTGTTCTCACTAATTTAGTCTTTAACTGATCCTCTGGCACATCTTGTTGCTTTCTTATCTTGAAGTCAACCCTTCTGCACTATCAATCTCCTGAGCTTTCATTCTTTCTCCAAGCACAACTTTCTTATGTTGCCGTTATCTGATTGTAAGGAAGTTGTTCCAGGTATTATCAAAACCCTGCAGGCCCGATCTCTGTTCCCCTTGCTATAAGTTGCTAGTAAAGTTTGTGATGTCAGAATTAAAGCTAATTCTACCGATGCCCTGATGCTAAATTGCTCCTAATATGACTGTTACATAAAAAACATGGAAATATAATATAATATAATTTAATTTAATTTAATATCATAGATTCACCTCTTGAAGACTTTTTTTTACGTTGATGCCACCTCTGAACTCTTACGCTCAAGCAGAAGCAGAAGAGAAGAAGTGACATTGCATTGAATATATCTGGAGGTCATTTGTGGTACATTGTAGAAAGAAATACTGGATGTATCGGTGCGCTGTGACTGTAGCTGGAATCTTCCTCTAATGGCAACTTGGCTGATGGAATAAAAGAGGGGGGGGGGGACTATATTCTTGAAATACTTTCTATAGCGCGTTTTCTTCTTACTTTCTTTGCTTTGAAAGGCTCCTAAAAAGAAGCCAGTTCCACAATGTTAAAACGGTCTTTCTCCTCTGTCTCTTGAGTGACGCACATCCTCTCCCCATCTTTCACATTTCCTCATATTTAAATCAATTTGTAGCTCAGCCAAGCCAGATGCACTCTCCAACTCTGCACAAAGACGGGTTCTCTCTTTTCTCTCTCTCTCTCTCTCTCTCTCTCTCTCTCTCTCTCTGTCATAATTCAGACAGCTGGTTCTTTTTTGTTTGTCATTAATTTAGACTTTTCTGAAAGACATCTATCCAGTTTTGAGTACCCTGTAAATGTTTCCTGTTTTTTTTTTTTCTTAACAAATGAGAAACATTAATTCTGCACACCACTTTCAATCATAGCAAGGTGATCCAGTGTGTGAGGACACTGCTTTGCAATCAAGACACTGGCACAGGGATTGTTACTCTGCATGGGTGGGATGAACCTAATCGACCATTGTTCTTGTCCAAATGGCTTGGTGATCTGCAAGCTGCTCTTCCTAATTTGTGACAATGCTCCCAAATGCTTTCCCCTTTTCTTAAAGCCTAATTTGGCCGGATACATTTCCCTATAAAGCATGACATTTTAAAATCATCCAAATAAGGTGGCACGGAAAAAAAACATCCTCATGACAAATTAATCTCAAGTAAGATTATGCCCGGCTCCTCTGAATTTGGACATAATTCACAACCGGAATATGTTAATTTATTTACTTTTTTCCCCCCTCACTTTTTTTTCTTCCTTAAAAGTGAGTTATGTTCTTGGCCATTCTCCAGGATCAATATCAGTGCAATGTGGTTGATGCAGGCAATAAACATGCTGTGAGGATGCCTCATCCTCTACCATCACTTTATTTCACTCTTTATAGTGTCTGATGATTCCCGGACGTTTCTGGCATGTGAGTGTTAATTACTGTGGATGCTGGAGCGCATAGAGGCTACAGCTTCTACACCCAAATAGCAGTGGAACACGTCTGGAACCAGAAATGAGTCATTCACCAGCCGTTGTGCATTACTCCACCCTAATTACAGGCAACTTTAAAACAAGCTCTTTACACGGCATGCTTAGCGCGTGCTGGAGTTGTGAGGGCGGTAAACTCACCACTGAAGGGCAGTATCCGAACAGCAGCAGAAACAGCAGCGGGTTCAGCACCGCGGACAGCGACCACATTCTGTCGTCTGCTTACAATGGTTTACCTCCTCCGCCTTCTTCCGCGACGGGTGCAACAATTTCTCACGCAGCTTTTCTGGCCGTGGGCTCGCGCCGCCTCGTGCCAACTACGCGCTGGTAAAAACCACGTCTTCCTGGGGAGGAGGGGGGCACATCCATCCACTCGCCCCCGTTACGCATGCCATGTGGGCAGCGGGGAGAAAAACCTCGTCGATGCAAGAGAGGGGGAAAAGTTTTGGGGCATGTATGCAGCGAAAAATCCTGGCCGCGTTTAGTTTCGGTGGCAGGGGGAGTCTTCTTCACGGATATGACATCATCCAGCCGCCGCTCGCCACTTTTAATGAAGCCAGCTTGTTGTGTGTGTGTGAGTAAGTGAGTGAGTAAGGAGCAACCACCGGCAGATGTGTGACAAAAGTTAGAGGGGGAGAGAGGGAGAGAGAGAGGGGGGGGGGGGGGCAGAGAGAGGGAGAGGGATGGAGAGAAGGAGGGAGAGAGAGGGAGAGAGAGAGATAGGGAGGGAGAGAGAGAGAGGGAGGGAGAGGGAGAGGGATGAGAGAGTGAGAGAGAGAGAGAGAGGGGGGGGCAGAGAGAGGGAGAGGGATGGAGAGAAGGAGGGAGAGAGAGGGAGAGAGAGGGAGAGAGAGATAGGGAGGGAGAGAGAGAGGGAGGGAGAGGGAGAGGGATGAGAGAGTGAGAGAGAGAGAGAGGGACAGAGAGAGGGGGAGGGGGAGAGAGGGGGAGAGTGGGAGAGGGAAGGAGAGAGAGAGTGAAATAGGGACGGAGAGAGAGAAAGAGAAGGAGAGAGAGAGAGAGGGGAAGAGGGATGGAGAGAGAGAGGGAGAGGGATGGAGAGAGGGAGGAGAGAGAGAGAGGGGGAGAGGGACGGAGAGAGGGAGGGAGAGAGAGGGAGAGAGGGACGGAGAGAGGGAGGGAGAGAGAGAGAGGGGGAGAGGGAAGGAGAGAGAGAAAGAGAAGGAAAGAGAGAGAGAGGAAGAGGGACGGAGAGAGGGAGGGAGGGAGAGAGAGAGGGGGAGAGGGGAGAGGAGAGAGATGAAGAGGGACAGAGAGAGAGAGGGGGAAAGGGACGGAAAGAGGGAGGGAGAGAGGGAGAGAGGGAGGGAGAGAGGGAGGGGGGAAGAGGGGGAGAGGAGAGAGAAAAAGAGAAGGAGAGAGAAAAAGAGAAGGAGAGAGAGAAAGAGAAGGAGAGAGAGAAAGAGAAGGAGAGAGAAAAGGAGACGGAGAGAGAAAAAGAGAAGGAGAGAGAGAAAGAGAAGGAGAGAGAGAAAGAGAAGGAGAGAGAAAAGGAGAAGGAGAGAGAAAAAGAGAAGGAGAGAGAGAAAGAGAAGGAGAGAGAAAAAGAGAAGGAGAGAGAAAGAGAAGGAGAGAGAAAAAGAGAAGGAGAGAGAAAAAGAGAAGGAGAGAGAGAAAGAGAAGGAGAGAGAGAAAGAGAAGGAGAGAGAGAGACAGAGAGAATTAATTAGTGTATCAGTGTATCATGGTGAGAAATAAAAGCATTACACTTAACTGAGTTTGAAGTGATTCGTTATGGAAGAAGTCCAGAAGGGGGTTTTGTTCTAGACTCTTCAATGTTGAGCAGATCCTTCTCCACACGACTTCTTCGTCTGCTGGCGGTCCGGAGTCACGCAGGCATCAATCTGTTGTTAGGAGGCTTGGCTGAAGCTGCAGGGTCAATGTTTGACCAGCCACTTAATTGGTGTTCACCAGTTCTTTGCAGACTAACATGTTTTTTAACAGCTGGGCAATGAGAGGACAGGCACACTGTTGTCTTTTTTATAGCATTACTAGTATTTGGTTTATGGTCACTGCACATAAACACTTGATTGAATTGTAATTGACACATTACATTTGTGACTCTCGTTTGCTTGATGCAGTATAACTTATACTGTTCATGAATACGTTTGTTAGGTTCAATCTCACCAACTCAAAAACATTACAGAGGGAGGCTAACGGTTCACATTCTCCGATGACAACTTTCAAAGCTGTGACCACTACAAACAAACTAATTATTTTATTTGGATTGAACCAACCCTCTAAACAGGGGAAACACTCCTCATTACCAAGACCTCATTTCCATATCGGAATATAAAATCTGTCATATTACTGAAACAAATGATTTCTGTGGCGTGCTGCTATAATGTCCCTGGCCAGAGCCATTAGTCACACACTCTCACAATACTTTTGCCGCCTTAAATAATTGAGACGAGGTATGAAATAATGCGTGGCGTGCTCATTATGCATGCAAATAGAGTTCACAGTTTGCGGAGGACCAAAACCCACAGCTTTTTCATCAGCTTTTGTGCTCAAACTTCCTACTTCAGAAATGATTGGATTGGGGAAAAGTGCTTCGGGCTTCTATTGTTATTATTTAGAAACGGCTTTGATAATACTGGGACAAAACCGAACAGTAAAACGTCAGTTTTTTATTTCATGATGATGAGATGACCCTTATCAAAAATCAATGCATCTTCGAAGAATCTTCATCCGTAATCATCAGTAATGACATTGTGCTCGTAATAGCACATCCAGCTTTGTTGCACACACAGCCTGGACCACATTCATAGAGTTCTTGACTTGAACGCCCTTTGTGGCCGGCGTATTCACTTTGATTGCCATTCAGACCTTCCCTTAGAGGACGTGCTTACAGTCTGCAGCAAGAGCAAGTCCTTGACTGCAGGAGTCACCTTCATCCTGATGGAAGCCTTTTCACTTTGGTATGCCAATCAACGTTTCCTCTTTTCTAAGAAATGTGTTAGAGGCACACACAGGAGCAGTATAAGCTGTGGACCTGTGGAGCAGCGGCGTCTCCAGATCAGCATTCAGCAGCAGGTCGGGGTGAGGTTGTGGGTTGGCCGATGCCGCACAGTACTGTTGGAGCGTTTCCCAGTGAAGCCGTTTGAACAGGGAATACTTGAAGTCAAGATGTGTCTTTGACTTATGTCTTATTCTCTCCAGCAATAACAGTGGCTGCCGCTTGCTTTGTGCCTCCATCCAGTTCAAATTGGTTATGACATAATGAGCCAGGGATGTCTTTTGCAGTTCAAATAGACTTTCAAAATCACCACAAAGAATGTATTCACTGAAGTCGCAAACAACAAAAACAAATCAATAGATGTGCAAAAAAATTAAAACAGAGGAGATGTATTGTGCGTAGAAATTCAAGAAAATATCAACAGAGAGAACAAGTAATTATCAAAAGAGACACAGCAAGGCAATGCAGGCTGTTTATGACGTTCTGCTCCAAATAGCTGTCTGCAATTTTAAAAAAAGCACAAAAAAGCACATCCTTTTATCCAGAAAAACATGCACTTGTTTTTTGTTGTTGTTGGTCTTTTGTTTCAGTAACATTTTACACCCAGTATTCTACACTTCGTCACCAAGTTGGACAGTAAATGGTTTACTCAAGATCAGCTTAATGTCAGCTATCTGTCCAGATATTTAAACCAACAGTCTAAGCAGTCAGATTTGCAGTTAAAGTAACAGTGTAAAAGTTATATCGAGTCTCTTGAGATGAGTTTGTGATTCTGGATTTTTGGGCTCCTCAAATAAAGTTAACTTGACCTAAAAATTGACAGTACGAGTTAAATATATCACAATTTCCCCAAATAAGAGGGAAGTGTTATCTTAGTCCTACTGGCAGCCAAGAGAACAATTGTTAATGCTCATTAATGTAACTGTCATACAACCTGAATGTTGTCTTTTCTCTTTGTTTCTCCATTCTGCTGGTTTTTATTTAATGTTCAATTTGGAATTGCTGAATTTCAGTTTTTCATCTGTTCTAAGATCCAAGATTCAAGATGCAATAATCTATTGCCATAGCAACCACAGTTGATTTGAATTTGCTTCAGTGCACTTAACAAAAACCCACTTCCACAATTACAGTAACCATGAATCATCAATGAGCCATAAATGAACCATAAATACAATAGTGTAGCCGGATGACTCACGTCCTCAACGTGTCTTGGTTTTGAAGCTGCTGCTCGCATACAGATGTTGAGATGGTGGAGGTGATGATGCTGCCAGAGAGAGCTTTGTTTATGTGTATATTGTAGGCTACAAAGATTTGAATGTTTTCCACCACCAACATTGGGAGCACAAATATGGCTTTTGTAATGCTACACTGCACAGATTAATCTGACGTGTAAACAGAGGGTGTAATGCTGCATAAATGAACAGAATTTAAACTTTCTTTTTATGTCTGTGACATTATTGTTGCCTGTGTTTCCACATCACTTTGAAAAAGTACAGTTTGTTGTAAGGATTTCTATTGTAACGCCTTGAGATTAGCCAAGTGGTCAAAAATTATAGTATATTGTGGAAAAAGTCATAAAAGTTATATTACAGCATGTCAAAAAATATGCTCTTCTCACCATGGCTAGCTTGAAATATCTCTGAAAACGTGAGACAATTAGGACAAACTTGGGAATCTACATGGTTTGTTGCCTGCAAAGTTTTTAAACATCAATAAAGTGATATATTTACAGTCCATGAGTGAGAAGTTCATCATTCAGTTTAGCCTTCCTCTGCAGCCACCGCAAAAAAAAAAGGCAAGAAAACGCCATAAAGATTTCATTTTAGTATGCCATAAAAGGTATGGTAAAAAAAAAAAAAACCTTTGTCATGCAGCTAGCACATTGTTTTTTTTTTGGTATGTTATCACCCAAAACCCAGAAGAGAATGACAACACTGTATAACACTCGGCTGAAACAAAAGAGCATTTTTGCAGCAACTCCAATTTTCCTTTTACAAATCTGTGAATCTCTTTTTTTCTGATGTGGTCTGACGGTATCTTCTGCAAAACCAATGGTGCAGTTGGGAAGCCAAATCATCCTTGGGCATGTTGTTTTTATGGAGTATTAGCACATAAGACCTCTGCATGCTTTGTGTGACCATGCATCCTGTCTTGGCATTTTGATACACTGGCTTTGCAAACTCAATTTGATGTATATAAATACGGGATAATCTGTAAGTGAATGCAAACGATTGCAGCGTGCATTTGGCAAAGCACCAAATATTTATTTCATTTGTACATAGGTTGTAAACATACTGTAATTATACAGGTTTAAAAGCGGCTCAGAAATCTATATCTATTATAGCTTAATGCTGAAGAGTTGGAGATGCAAACAGATCTTGAAGTCAAATCTGAGTCAGAGACAGAAAGCGGAAGATATCACAGCGCCTAAGCTCAGCAGAATCAGTCACATGAACCTAAACACTTGGAGTCACTAATCCTCCTAATCTTAAATTATTATGTGAAGGAAGGGAATATGTATAAGGCAGAATCACAAAGAAAGAGCACCAATTATTCCTGCACTCAAAAAGCCAACAATACAATACAGACATTAAAACCAACATTTTTCAGAATCCAGTTTTAATATTATTTAATGAACAATTCAAGGCACATGGAAACATTTTGTTCAATGTTACAAATAACTGACAGGGCTTTTTAATATCTGCTTTGGAAAACAAACAATTGGACAAAATTTAACTCCACAAAAAAAAAAAAAAGATTATTTGTAAGATTGTTACCACAAATAATGTTTAATTTGATTGTGTTATCACTGTATAAAAACAATGGAAGATAAGCAAAATATGCCCACTTTTCTTATTTTTGATGAAACTGAGGTACAATATAATATCTTGTGAATTAAGCTTGGAAGAATAAGCCCTTACAATATTTATATTACTATCATTTTTTATTATGGCTTTATTTCCTGATGGACACACCAACTGGTATGTCATGAAAAAAAGACAAACTGCTTTTAGACTAAGGTTTTATGTTCCAGTTGTTTTAGCTCTCATAAAAAATAAAATATTGTAAGTTAAATTATTTACACAAAGATTATTTTGTACTTACAAATTGAAATATTAAAAAAAAAAAAAAATGGACAAAATTTGTTTTTTAACACACACCAAATTGGATTGGATTTATTTCTATAGTTTACCAAATACGTATTAAAACTCTAAGAGCAGGGGGGCACATGCAAGTTTTTTAGAGTGGATTCAGAAAGAAACAATATTGTACACAATAATAATAATAATAATTACAGTTTTATCAAAAAGCACTTTTTGTAGCACCTTGAGTGTTTTGTGTTTCTGCACAAAAGCACCTCTGTGGTTGTATTCAGAGCAGCACCTGGAGCACCCAGAGAGGGAGGCGGGGTGGAAGGTGAAGGACAAGGGAGAATGGGGCCTTGGGGTGAGTGGATCCTCTCTCTGTTGCTGAAAGTGCGCCACTGTCCGCCACGGCATCAAATGTCCTTTTCCTGATGTCACTCCCATTACTACATGTAAGTTAAAGTCATGTGATTCTGGCCCTACAAGGGCGAGGAGTAGTTCCCCCTGGTCAGCGCCTTCATGACAGGGCCTGGGGCAGTCTTCTTCTCCGGGCTTGAGTGGATCTTCTCGGCAACAAAAGAAAACACAGGTTTTTTTGCTTCGCGGGGAGAGAAGGTAAAAGGTTGTTGGATCTCAGCATGTGGGTGTTAATATGTACCCTCTGACCCTGTCCTTCAGCGGGGAGTCGGTATGTTTCTAGCCGAGGAAACAGACGGGGCCGACCTCAAAGCCAAACCTCTGGTTCGATTCCCCAAAGTCATTCAGCATGACGTCAATGATGGGCAACTGGTCGATGCGGGGAGTGTTGATCTCCATCACCGTCTTTGAATAACCCTGCTTCAGCTGCGGACACAAAGGACAGACATCGGTATGGTTAGTAGGGTCTGTTCTTCAGTAAGACGGGGTGGTATGCTTCACTTCACATTTTAGGGGAGTTTTGTAAAAACAATGGGGGTTGTAACAACCAGAAAATGGTGCAGAGATAATATAGATTATCTTATGCCGAGTTTGAAAGAGCAGCAGCTGATGGTATTGTTGGTAAAATTAGCTTCTGAATTGCAAATGTTTGCTCATTTTCTCTCCTTTATACAATTTCTAAATCAAATAGCTGGTGAGCTAACAGTTAGTGTTATATTTCTGTGTTCTTACAGATCACAGATCTGTGCTGTGCGTATATGCAGTGAAAAACAAAAAATATAGTATAGTTCATTAGAAAAGGGATACAAAGTTAGAGTATGTCATAAACAATTATGTATGATATGATAAAAATGTTGCATAATACAGGATGTCAAAGAAAGGCATATTATGTCATATATATGTCATAAAAATTGAGAATAACATGTCAATTCATACTTTAAGTGTAGTATAGATTTGTATGCCTATAAGTTATAAAAAGTCACTGTAGAGCATGTCATGAAAATATAATAAAAAATGTATAGGATTTCTTTTGTAGCATTGTTTCTCAAAAAATCTATGTTTTAATCAATCAATGAGTCATCTATGTTTTATCTCTACTTAACACATTAATGCCAAATCTTACTGTAAATCGAACAACAACAGTTTCTTCAACAATATCAGATTCATCCTATGCTTGATTTCTGGATTCCTCTGGCCTTAGCTGTATAAACATTGTTGTATGAGTTTCTTCTTCTTCTTCGTGAGCGTTGGTGGGATTCATAAAAAAAAAAAAAAACCCTGAGAAGTTATAAAATGAGTTTTTACCGAGCAGCCGTCCGTCAGCGGCTTGATAAAGGGATTATTGTCATAAGACATCTCCTCATCGTTGGAGCCCAGGAAGCGCAGTGCCTTGTCATAGTTGTCAGCCTTGGCATCGTACCAGGCCGCAGACTGATGGCAAATGTAGGTGAAGTTCTGCCGTGCCGAGGAGCTCAGCAGCTTCAGGAAGGTCATCTGAACTGTATTGATGGTGTTTTCTGCAATGTCGACATAGTTCAACTGGGGACAGAGAGATGGAGAGGAGCACAAATGGAATGAGAAGGGCGGGGAGGAAAGAGAGAGATTGGTGGGGAAGAGTTAGGGTAAATGAGACAAAGTGATAAAGCAGCAGAATTGAAGGATGCGTCTAAAAAAGGATGTGAGCATCTACAAGAAACAGGATAGAAAATAAGAAAATGAAAAAAAGTAGGTTGACTCACAATTTTTCCACGTTTAAATTCACTGAACCATGAACCTGGAGACTCCTTAGGCCAGTTGGATATTCTAACCTATAATAACAAATTTAAATGAAAGATGAATGACGATTACAGAACTTTACTATTGCAGTAACTGTACACATATCTTAATCAAATACAGCAAAGAGCTCCTACATTTTATACAACAATGTGTGTTTATTTAAAAAAAACTTTTTTTAACAGATGTTAACATTTGCCCATTACGTACTCCTGTGGATTTCTTATCTGGGTAGATGCACGTCTCTCCGCCTGCTGTGAAGTTACAGACCACTTTGATGGAGTCTCCTATGCAGCCCTGGTTTGGATCAATCCAGTATTCACCTGATAAAGAAACAGCCATGAGACAGAGCCGAGGCACAGAGAGGAAGCATAAATACATCACCACAGCTCAACTATCTCAAAATACCCTGGTGTATTATAGATTGAGATCGAGTCCACAAGGAAATAAAAACATTTTTTGTTCATATCAAAGGTATTATATATAATAAGTTGCTTGGCTGTTTTGGAAATTGTAATTCTTTACACTATTGGTTACTGGGGAAAGTAATACATTACTGTTACTACCCAACACTGGCTCCAGGATATTTTGATTAGAAATGTTTAAAATATTTTTTCTGATATTCAAACCATCAATCGATTGATTGACAAATGAACCAGCAGGTTAATTTTGATGAAGATAATGTATTACTTGCAGCACTACGTTTGTTTCAAAAGACACAATGACATTTTTTGCGCTTAACATCACTCTGGAAATAACATCATGAAACATGTTGCTGTAACAAGAAATAAGCATGTAAAAACCTGCATGATCAAAGCATTATAACTTGCTTCCCTGATAGCGACCTGCCATTTTTATATTTTCGTCCAAGGAGTAATGATGCACAGGCGTGGAGTTCACCAACGCTGAGCTGTATCTGCAGCCTTCCTTACATACATCCTCAACATCTAGAATTAAGTAGCCTGAGAGGCGAAACCCAGGGCACAAACAGTACTCTTAAAAATCACTTGCTGCTACTTGTGATTCAGATGAGTACGTCAACATTTTTATCAGCTCATTTCTCTCCCTTCTCTCGGATCTTGGCAGCAGCACACTGAGAGGATGTTTTAAGAGATTTCAGCAGCTAAATAAAACTCAATCCGTAAAAGTAGAGGGTTGAATAAATGTGACACGTGACCTTTACTGTTTGATTACTGATAGCTACTACAACGACTGTGGTCGAACAGTTCCTCTGTCACATGTCCTACCATCTGGGTAGTCAGGCTGGCTGAGGTGCAGGTCATTGCAGGTCCTGGCAGGATTGTCTTGGGTGCCCATGGGGAACTTCATGCGCTCGATGTCCTGTTTGAGGTTGTTGAGGGAGCCGAAGACATCCTCCATCCCTTCCATGCCGACACCATCTACGCCGTAGTCTGCCAACGCCTCGTCTCCCTGCATCTCAGCCTGCCGCCTGGTCTTTCTGGAGTGCTGCATGGGCAGCGGCTGGATGATGTCACCGGGTGGACCCTGAAACACAGAGGTTACGGGGTCAAGCACATCAGTGCTTTGGCTAATGCTATATGATGTTGATTGATGCTCAAACTTTTATGTTTCGCCAAAAATAGTGAAACTTATTCTTTCAAAATGTACCCAAGATCGATAAAACAAAAGTGATTACAGCGTCTAATTAAAGGGCTATAGTTGATAGTATAATGTGTATTTAATAAGGACAATTAACGGGCTACTTACAGGTGCTCCAGGTGGTCCAATCAGTCCAGTGTCTCCCTTCTGACCTGTAGAACCCTGACAGAAAAGAAGAAGAACCCAATTCTCATAAAACACAAAATGGTAATAAAAGGTATCAAACCGGTGAAAGGAGGAAAACGTAACTTACAGATGATCCCTTGGAACCTTTCTGTCCTTGAGCGCCCTGTTGTATAGAAAACATGGAGAGATGAACAACAGCCGCGACGTAATGAAGTGGAAAAATGTTTTGATCAATAAACAATGGAGCTTACAGAAATACCAGGGGGGCCGGGAGGGCCGAGAGGACCATGGGAACCAGCAAGACCCTAATAACAGATAATACAGCACATCAGTCACAATGCAATTAATAGATGTCTCACTTAACATGTGATACTTGATGGATGTCATTGTTTAAAATATCTTGCAGTTAAGATAGGAGATATAGTTGAATATATATATATATATATATATATATATATATATATATATATATATATATATATATATATATTTAAATATTAACAACATGAGACAAAATTGCAAACATAAAAACATATTTTTTATGTTTAAATGATGACAAAATCTTTCATTTGGACACCAGAAAAACAATATTTTCATATGATCCTGACGTGATTTCCTGGAATATCAACACCCAGCACTAATTATTGTATTATGTCTTTTATATCTGTGATAAAATAATCTAAGTGCAAGACTCACTTTCTCCCCTGTTACTATAGTGTGTTATTGTTGGAATATAACCACCAAGTCTCCGAAAGTCACACTTTTAAAGAATACATTCATGCAGCGCTGGCACTTGTGGTAAATGAGATTCACATTCCTGTGCAGACAGTGAAGAGTATATCTTAATAAAGCATAGTGCCCGACACTTACAGCATCACCCTTTCCACCTGCAGTACCCTGAGGTCCAGGCAATCCTCGGTCTCCCTTCTCTCCGGCTTCACCAGGAGGTCCAATCAGACCGATAAGACCTGGATGACCCTGGAGCAGGCAGAGAAGAAAAGAAGGAAAGAAAAATGCATTGAAATAGATTTAAGGAGCAAAACCATATTGATTATATCTTGTATATAGAGAAACCTGTTACACGAGTCATTCAATATTTATTCCAGCACACTTCCACTTGCTTGCACAAACAGTTTGATTTATAGACACTGTATGTTGTTCCTTGTTGTATTTTCTTTATATACATATATATATATCTTCTTTAACCTACCTGTCTGTACATCATAGCCAGACCACGGCCGTCCTAGTCCTATTCCCGCCTATCAATAATTAGCGCGTTTATAGTGGTCGTCATATTTAACAATGGCGGTCTGTCTCGGCGCCTGCTGCTGGGCAGAGTTACGGTCATCTGCGTCCCGACTACTGCATGCTGGCATTAAACCAATAACCATTACGGGGATGATATTATTGGTCTTATACATATTCATTCACTGCCTTAAATCACTGCGTGAAAGCACGGAGCAGAAGCTTTCTTTATCCCTCCTGTGAGGGACTGAACAAAGAGATGGAGGCCCAGATGTTTGCTTCCTTTGAAAGCCGCTGATAAGGTGCATCCGCACATGTAACAAATACACAGTGAAGCAATTTGAGATTAGCATGGTAATGATGTCTTACCTTCTCTCCCTTCCATCCAGAGTCACCTTTCATACCAGGAAGTCCAGGGGGCCCCTGTGGAGGGAAATAATCCGTTTGTGAAGCATATTTGACAGTGAGATGAATTCACATTATGTAACGGTGACAGCCATCGCAGATCCCTGCAATGATGGGGACTCCTCTCTGCTCATCCAGCAGAAGTACCGCAATACTTCAGGGGGGAAACGGAAGATTATTTTTTTGCAATTAATCCATTCTTTTGTTCTTAAAATGTCAGAAAAAAAGCGTATCCGCTTTAAAACTTCAATGTATATATATTATATGCGACAAAAATCTGATTCTCATTAAAAGAAACAGCAGATGTTTATCATCCCTACAATACTTTGTTATCACACCAACACCACAGCAATCTTTTTCCCCCCCGATGACCAATGTCCTCGGATGGCTAAAAAGCAACATGAGACCTTTTTAATAAGGAGTCGGCAGACAGCGCTGCAGGATCAGCTCATGCAATATTTACTTATACAATAACTGCAAGTATATTTTTACTGAGCAGGTGGGAGAACGTGTCTTACTAAAGGTCCAGGAGGGCCGTCTTGACCAGAAGCACCAGGCAGTCCTTGTTCACCCTGAAAATTAAGACAAAATAATTGCAGTGTTTAACTAATAGCATGAGAAGAAACATACATGACCAACCATGAAAGTTACACCATAACCATGAATTCACTATAATTCCGAGATGCGTCATTTCAATCAGGTTATAATGTGAAACCTTTGTAAAAAAAACAAAGTGAGAGATCTTCATGAGCAACATATACTTACAACAGGGCCAGGGATACCACGCAGTCCCTCAGGACCAGCCTTTCCAGCAGGCCCCTGAGGTCCCACAGGTCCAGTTTTCCCAACAGGCCCCTCAGCTCCAGCTTCTCCCTGTAAAACATCAGCACAAAATAATTGTCGTACGTATCCGGATTTTCTCTGGTTACAGTTGTTGAACAAATATGTCAAATGCATTTTCTTCTAAACAAAAACAACAAACACACAACATTTTTTGACATTATGCACTTCTAAACATGTCCTTGTATGTGCAGAGCATACAAACAAAAGCAGGACTCGCTCTCATTGGTCCAAAGTGAAACTTGTGGTAAAAAAAAACTGCACACAGTATCTGCTTCAAAAATGTCACTTTGCAGTTGTTATGGTCAAATATCCAATAACAACATGACATTTATCCAACTTCCAGAACTTTGTTTGATATTTTGCAATATTTTCCTTCCACAGACCCCCCCCTCAGATTGGAAGGATTCAAGGATTTGCAACATCCCCACAGATCAAATGTTACCAGAACTTGTGTGCTGTCTCTGAGCAGGAACAGCAGTTTATTATGTATTGGATTTCTAGCGATGTCATAGCGACGAGCGTGATAGGAGGAAGGGATTAAATAGCTCTGACAGCCAATTAGGCCTGGATTTCCACTCTCTAGGATCACCACACAGGCTTTGTCTTGTCTCCATCAAATCAACTCTAATCCTTTACCTCAATGTGGACAGAATGTGCATTTTTATATGTGTGCATTTATGTGAGCGGCGGAGAACGAAAGAAAGAGTGAGGCTTTGTCTCAGATTTGTCAGGTTTTCTGTTTGCGCTCGTCTTTGGACCAACTGATTTGGAGAAAATCAATTTCTTTACAGCGTACAAAAACATTTTCTATTACATGCTCTTCAATTGTGCAAACACTGGCATATTATGGATTTTAACAAAGCAATCACATCTGCTGATAGTCCCCAGAAACCCCACTGCTTCTTCGCCGAGACAAATTCACAAATGTTTACAACTATGCAGGAGCTGAGGGAAACACATAAATGCATCCTGGATTATTATAGGAAAGGTTTTTAAATCGGTGTTACTTTGCCCTTTATAAACACTAGTGGACATTTATCATTGAAGACATTTCATCCAATTTTGTCTGGCTTCTCGGCAGCAATGTCTGGCAGCCATTTATGGAAGCAAAAAGGGGCAACATTAGGTTCCCTGTGGAGTTTTAGACCTTTAGTAGCACTAGGGAACCGTTTTCCTATGAATGGGTGCCCATTGATGCTGATGCACAGTCCTAACTATGGGGTCTATTCCACTCTCTTTACATGAGGAGATTCTGTAAGGTCAAAAAATAAAAAGATTGCAAGCTGGTTTGCATAAATGTAAACAATGCTGGATTTAAAATACTTAACTTGTGTTTCTTGTCTATATACCAATACACCAAATCAAATTCCTTGGATGTGAAAACCTACACAGGCATTAAACCCGATTCTGATTTTAATCAAAAAAATGATAAATGACAAATCAAGTGTCTGGTGTTTCCAGTCGATCACTTTACTTTGTTGGTCACATGACTTGACACTGAACTTAATCAGAACTTTGTCTCATCAGGATACATATTGAGGCTCGATTGATTAACCCTGTGAGTTATTTATGACTTGACTTGTTCTGACAATACTGAATTTCAGCAACTTCCCCATGGCTGTATAGCTGGACACGTACATTAGTGACATCTTAGAAGATAGATGGATCTAAGACGGTTTTCCTGGGTTGAAAAATATCTACCTAAGCTCTATTTCAGTGGTGTTTCATTTAATAAGAAATACTTATATATATATATAACATTTCACAATAAGGTATTCACTTGCTTAAAGTATAAGAATCAAATTTAGGCATTTCTTTGCTTCCATATCCTGTATCCAACCCTGATGCCAGCAAGAATAAAATCTACATCTAGTTGATTGTACTTTGTAAAAGTCAAATTAACGTTAGATAGCTGGCAACTTACCTTTGATCCCTTTTCTCCTTGTCTGCCCTCCTGACCTGCTGGTCCAACAGATCCCTGAGGAGAAGAACAATAAGATACAATCAGAGTTTGTATATGAATACTTCAAATATCAAAATATATAACTTAATAACTAAACCAAAATGTTTAGCATAATTCTATTGAAAAGAACACAAAAGGTTTTTATTCTCTAAAAAGTCTCCAACATTTGCTGGCAAGCAGTAGTTCTTTGAACATACTAATTGTTCAGCTGATGCACACTCTGACCTTGAATCTTTTTAAAGAGAGAGAGTTATGCAGGGTCAGGCAACATCAATGTGAGCAAATTGCCCTACATTCTGAATATAGTGAGCTAAAAGCACATCAGCATTTCCACCATACAGCCTCCGGTCAGAACCTTGTAAGTGGGCTGTCATTTACCATCAGAAACCATAATCGAATAGGCCAAACAAAAGCCACCGGTCTTCCATGTAGGTTATGAGCCCTGGCAACTGTGTATGTGCATTAGTGAAAGTGCATATGTGTGTGTGCACCCGTGCGTGCATGTGTGCTAATGCAGTCAAGCGGCCACATGCATCGACGAGCACCAAATCCGAGTCCATTTCAGAGAGATATCGGGGAAAGAGACCAAGCCTGAATTACCTCGGTGAAGGATGAAAAATCACATCACAGAGTCCATTAATATGTTCTCTAGCCACTGTCACCTGGATGGTATCCATCAGAATACAAATTGGGGGGGGGCTAAAAATTGCTTACTCCAGCAATGTTTTCAAAATGTATGATGAACTGTGCGGGCCTGCATTTGAATGCGAGCCACAGAGTTGGAGGGAAAACAAACAAACTGTGGCGTCTGATGCTCAACAAAGAGCAGTTTTGGCATTGGACGACGAGTGGGTATTTTTTTAGACGTCGGATCACTATACTGTATCTACCTGATGACCATCTCCTGTGCAGGACCGTACCGTATCCTACGACAAGCCGTGTGGTCACAACAAGCTCTAGAAATCAGCATGCATCCGCCACAGCAGGCGATATTTTAATGTCATTTGAAATCTCCAAAGCGATGCAGATCATTCTCCTACACATCTCATATTCACAGTGGAGGAAGAAGTACTCAGATATTTCACTTAAATAAAAGCATCCTTACAGCAATGTAAAAATGTAAAATCCTACTAAAGGCAAGGCAATCAATGTAGTGTGTTGAATAAGTTCATACGGTTTTTGTTTTTTAAAATCTCAATCTGAACAAGTAACTATATCTGTCAAATAAATTTAAAGGGTAAAAAGTACCATATTTCCTTCTGAAATGTAGTGGACAAAACAACATTTTTTTTTTTTTATCATATGTATATTTCATGAAATGCAAGAGTTGTTTTTTTAGTGTATAGTCTACCATGTTCGTATTGATAGATGGCGACTGGTTGATACGGATGCTCTGCGGATACGTTCGACTCCATCTCTGCTAAAGTTCCCCAAACTAAATTAATTCACTTTAAACGTCAAACTTTCTATTCTCTCTGGCCATATTGTGCCAGCTTTTCAAACAGTACATTAATACAGTGTTTTATGGCTAACTGTAAAACATTATTACAGTAAATGGAACGCATCGTAAAAAAAGCCACGCTAGTGAAATTAAATAATGTCAGCTCGAGTCCGATGTGACAGAAAGGGCATCAAGCGCCAGAAATTAAAGTGGCAAGTTAATTTCCTGACACTACCAGCAGAAGTCCTGCTGCTTTCACATTACAGGGAGCAGAACTCACGATACGTCAATATTCTTTTAAAGTATCATCTTTGTCTGCAATTACTGTCTATTCCGGACACTTAGTTGAACTAATGAGCATCATTCCCTGTCAAACTAATTTAAAAGCCATACACACTATAATGCTAGCATAAATGTGTATCACCCTACAGTGGGGAATAATAGCTCGCAAGCCTGTAAGAGAGTGTTGTGAATCTAAAAATAGAGGGACGTCTCGAGAGCGCGGCAGAATTATCATCTAATGCATCATTTTGGAAATGCACTCACCCTTTTGCCAGGAGGTCCTGGTACTCCAGCTTCACCAGATGGACCTGCAGGGCCCTAAAGGAGAGTGGATAGAACACTTAACTCCACTTCACAAAAACACAAGTTTTGTTACATAATAGGATATCTCTACTTTTTGTCTCTTTCACACCCCTTTCACCGTAGTGTTGCTACCTTTGCTTCACTGTTGAGATGTGTGCTACAGGGTAATTTCAACAGCACTGAATTTAAAATGTATAATATTAATAATATGGCACTTTTGCACCATTCCCCTCATCATACAAATGTGAGATTTTGAATGTTGATGAAAACCCATTACTAGATACTCAAAATGCTAGAAAGCATAATGTCAATAAAACTAAACTAACGAAACTACTTTGCATCAACAAGTTACTGGAATTCATCTTGCTGTATTCTTGCACATCATTGAAAATTATTGTTTTTTTTGCTTTGTTTTTACAATTTCATATCACATAGTAAGACTTACAGGTTGTCCAGCATCTCCGTCGTCTCCTTTGTCACCTGACAAACCATCAAGACCCTAAAACAAAGTAGAAAAAATAACATTAGTCAGCTCTTATACTATACTGTTCATACTGTACATTATTTCACATCACAGTCGGATCTACATCAAGGGCACATTCAAGAAATGTACATACAAACAATATCACCATTCTCCTACAAAAACAATCTACAAAGTCACATTAAAACGACCTTACAGATAATAGAGACATCTGTTGCTACCCACTGAATGGTACAACATCATAAACATTTGCACTTACAGCAGCACCAGGCTCTCCAGGGGGACCAGGGTCTCCTGGGAAGCCAACAGGACCCTGCAGACAGATCGAGACACTGAGAAGACTGAGCTTGACTCAGATATTTGACATGGCGTCAACAACAGGACTGACAGCCACAGTAATATGACAGTGATTCTGCAGCTGACAGCTTCAATAATGCATGAGTCAATGACAGCGGAGGTGACATACGGGGTTTCCCTTGGGACCGTCATCTCCAGCAGGTCCGCGAGCACCGGCGGGTCCAGCAGCTCCAGGTGGTCCAGTTTCTCCCTTCTCACCAGTCTCTCCTCTGGGTCCCTGAGGAAAAAAAAAAAAATGCATCATGGGCAGGTTACCATGGAGACCAAATAAGGGCCAGTCATGCTTCTTTGACATAGCATGGTAAATAATGCACAAGACACATTTGTTATTAATGCTGTCACTCTGGCATCAAAACATGCACCAAACTGACTATGCACCAAACTATCTATTGCTCTTAGAGCTGAAAGAATGAAACTTTTAAGTGTATTATCGTCTGCTTTCGACTTTCATTATAAAATCCTATTTTGATCCACTAAATGTGTCTCCTCATTACCATATCTTTTCTGTTTTTTATAGCAGCAACAGCGCTGGCTCCGACTAAGAGCAGCAGTAGGAGCGTAATTACAAGCCCAGACTCGTTAGTTGGCCCATTAGAGCAGAGAGCTTCTCAAGTCGATGCCAGCGTGGTACCTTTGAAACCTCGATGTGACATGTGACACTGGCTCGATCTGTCGCCGTAAACAGATACGCGGCAGCCAGCTGATATGTCAATACAGATTGACGGACTCAGACTCGGGGAGAGTGACTGGAACCCATACCTAGAACTAAGGTGAGGCCTCTCTGGTCTACACAACATGTGCTCAGCATGCGACAGGAGCACCGCTCCCATCTGCAAACGCAGTATTCTGCATCAGGAAACACATTATGTGGATCGATGCGGGCGACGCCCCGTAATGAAACGTCGATGAGTTACGACAAAAATGAACTTCCTGTCAACCAACACTAATTTTGGTGATATTTAACAACAGACTGGAAAAATTCCAAGCTATTGCGATGCTTTTGTCACACACAAAATTAATGACGCCTCCAGCAGCGGAGGTGTACAAATCTGGCAGAGCCAAATATCTGCTAGAGGCCTTTGGGTTGCTAGCATTGCTGCACATCGGCCCGCAGTAATTAAGGTGTAAAACGGCCCTCACGGCGTGACAAAGTGTCAAATAATCAACATAAACATATTAGTTCCCTGTATGGGATGATACTTGAAATGCTGAATGAAAGTGCTGCTCACAAATGTAGAAATATTTTTGTTGTTTTAGCATAATACTGTACTTACTCCGATACCAGGCTCTCCAGATGATCCAGGGTTGCCAGCTTCACCAGTTTCTCCCTGTTATGTATCACAGTGAACATGTAGATTAATGTGCGAAAATGTGGATCATCACATTCACAGTAAACGATCCAGACTCATCAGCTGGGTCATCTCTTACCTTCTCACCAACACCTCCCATTGCACCAATACCACCGGGAGGACCTTGAGCACCCTGTGGATAAATCACAATGAGGATATTTAAGGATTATCCAAAGAATGTTAAGAATCATACAAGAAACATGCTTTTTTGACATTTAAAAAAAAATATATATATATATATTCTGAGTATGACCAAAGCCTTATCAAAGAAACAACATTCAAACTTACATTGGCGCCGCTATTACCCTGAGGACCTCTGGGGCCGGGAGGACCAGGTGGACCCTGTCAGCAAAAACAGAAGTTATGTTGCAGAAGGTAAATAAACTTATGCTCTACATTTCACAAATAATGTATTCAAAATCTCTTTTAATGGGGATCAGAACCTAAATCAGACTTTATTCACCAAGTACACGTGGAAGAGCACAACATCTTGTATTCCCCAAAACAAATCTGTACTTGCATGTTTTTTTTCAGCCGACTTCACCGCCCTTCAGTGCTATCCTGAGAGTTTTTTTTATTGTAGTCTAACTGTACTGAAAAATTGATAAACGCTAGGAGAGAAATAAACACGCTGCATGGGAACAGAGCATGCAAAGTTTTCACAAGTAGAAATGTTTGTGTCGGTGCATCTTCCACAGACTTCAAGAAATCTGCCAAACGCCTGTGAAGAGTTGCCAAACTCCTCCACGACTCCAACAACGAGCAAAAAGTCCCATCTCTCCGGGTCCTACGTGAAAACAATGTGAATCGCTGCAACAGAGGAAAGTCATGAAAGGGCCGCACTCACCATTGGTCCGACGTCTCCGTTCTCTCCCTTCTCACCAGGAGGGCCAGGCAACCCCTGCAAGGAACACAAACATTCTTCAGAACAAAGAAAAAAGGGTCATGCGAGGCAGCAGGAATACATTTTTTTTTCATGCTCATTAACAGGCACTTGCACATGATGCGTATTGAATAGTGAGCTCCTGGATGCATTGTGATAGAGAATGCATTAATACAAAGCAGAAGAAACCCAGAGTGTAAACACGCAATTAGTCAAAAAGGACACCAAATGTAATTAAAGGGTATGGGAAGCGTGGGTATAATCAGCCTGTGTAAATTGCAACGGGGATAGCTCCATCCATCTACGTCCACGGAACGAGTGGGAAAACAAAGGGGGACGGTGCATGCGTTGTGTATTATCCGGTTTTGGGATTCAATCATGTTCGGCTCAAACAGCTTGAATACAACTCAGGAAGGAGCTCTCATTTGCCATTGTAGCTTACTGTCTTTCTGCATAATTGCAGTCACTATTTGTGGTGTTGGTTGAGCTCGGATAATGGATCGTGCATAATCAATAGGTGGGTGGAAGGCAGCGGGATGATAAGTTACGGTGAAACAAAAATGACATGAGTATCGATCACCGAAATCACACGTGTGTAGGTTCATTCCATTTTGTGTGATTTAATGTACCTCGGGAACGGCAGAGAAAGGCTAATTCATAACAGATTTTGACTGGGAATTTAGTCACGGTAATAAAGCATGAGGGTAGTAAGAATAGGAAAAAAAAAAACAAAGCAGTAAATTATTTCATGCATTATGTTTAGATGAGCTCTTGATCAATGCCAGCCTTGTCAGGCTTCTTTGTAAATATATCCTAGTACATTACCGGTGAAGCGAGAAAAGAATAAATGTTTTCTTATGATTTTGCATTCCCAAGCCTTGAACTGTAAGAGCATGCCGGTGTAATCAAATCTCCTATTAATTCTGGTCTTCATCCACATCTTTAACCCCGTGCTCTGAAGGATCCACCGGCTCGGCCAGGACGCCAGTATTCCGGGGCAAACGAAGCCCTAAATGATGGGAGCCTTTCAAAGCGAAGCCATTCATTCCCCATAGTCAAAAATCATTAATGCTACAGATAATTGAATTGAAGAGCTGAGCTCGCAGTGGCTGCTGCCATCTATTGAAGGGCAGCTTAGCCAAACGTAATTAAAAGAGTGGAGATGGAGTGCATTATGCTCAATTAGAAGCCAATTGCACTTAATAACAACGTTATCTAGCCCTATTGACCAGCAGGGCTTTGCTCTAATTTCATCCTTAGTGAGTCCTTGGATAATTGACTTTTAGATATTCTAAAATCTGCCGTGTCTTTTATTCATTGCCACCAAAGCAAGTTTCTTCAACATCAGTTCATTGGCTTAAATGAGCCAAATGTTGTGCCCTGGTGCTTGTTCTTCCACTCGGTTGCAGTTTTGGATCTGCAAAATATGACCCGATGTAGTAGAATGTCCAGGTATTTTTAGCATATTACATTTGAATTATTTTGTATTATACCAAACTAAGTTAGGTCGTATCGGCGAAACCAGAGTGTATTGAATTTAGGAAGGATCTAGCAAAGCAACAGCGAGAACTCGTTATTTTTTCTCCCAAATGTTACATACCGGTAGAATCATTTTTAATACCACAAATGGGTGCTTTTACTCTATTCCAAGAGAAAAAAAATCTGCAAATCAATGAACTACTATAATTAAAATAAGATGGATCACCACAGATGAATGTTTGTTGAAGTGGAAGATAAAATGTCAGGTCATTTATTGATAAAAGCAATCAAATATCACTCTTCTGCACAGCATTTAATATGCATAATTCATGTTTGTGTAGACAGGGCTAGACAGACAGTGGATGGACTGACTATCTGTAAGGTCACAGGTTTGATACTTAACGAAGCAAATGTGTGAATCTAAGTATCAGAAACATCCTGACCTGCTTCAGAGTTGATGTTTCTAGGAAATTAACACAGTATATGTGTTGTAATCTGTACATAAGATAAATTAATTTATAAGTATACATTGATTAGAATATATCTGACTGAATACAGGCTACCTCGGCAGCTGGTCTCTTATTTGGCAACAGTGAAAGGAAGTGGTTTACTGCATGATAATGTGATGTGGTCTGAGTGGAAAACCAACGGCAGTCTCCTCTCCACCATTAACGGCGCGGCAAAATGCCAAATGCAAAATGTTAGCAACGGTGATGGATTTCGAGCACTGTCTACGCTATCCTTGAGGGGGGAAAACATTATTTGCCCTGGAGCAATACAAAGTGTTATTATCAGCAGACTGCATTCATAAATTATGCTCTGTTTTGATGTAATGTAAATGATGTAACAAGAGGTGAAATGTTGTCGGTTTAAGGGGTGCGGAGGGACTCATTCGGCTCCGGCTGGCTCTGACAAGAGGGGAAGCAACGTGCAAGGCTGCGTTCAACGTGAGCTGGTTGTCGTGTGTTCGGAGAAGAGGAGACGTGGAAACAGCATAGTCGGGAGATTTACCTGCAGTCCGATAGGTCCCGGTAGACCGGGGAATCCTCTGGCTCCTTCGTCTCCTTTCTGGCCAAACATCCCCTGCTGTCCTCTCGGCCCGGACTCACCATCGCTGCCCTGTGGGAGGTCAAAGCGTGTTAGATAAGAACATCTTTATTCTGATCCCTCTTTAGCTGAAGCGTCGGCAAATACAACTCCACAAACACCGTTATCCACGTGGAATTTCTCTTTCGGGAGTTCTTTTGCCCTCTTAATCCTTTTCAAGGTTATGGAGCATATCCAAGCTCATGTGGCAGAGGGTGGGTCTCTGCCCATATTCAAACACAGATTAGGACAGACCGTTTAACTCGATGTCTTTTCTGAAGGTCATTTATGGCAAATTCTCCTCCCCATCAATTCTCCATACACACATATTCTCACTCAGGGTCATGAAGGGGCTGGAGCTTTTCCCAGCATGCACCATGGACAGATCGTAGACTATCTCTGGCATAATCAGACATTCAGAACTAACGGGTCATTTAGAGTTTGAGTTATCCTGCAGACATTTTAAACATGGATGGCTAAATTTGAGCATTTAGAGGAGAATGAAAACTCAAAACAAAACAAAAAAGGACACGGCTGAGGCAACAGTTGTAACCGTGGATCCACTGTGTTGCTGCGCTACCTGAGGGAACGACAGCGAGATTTCCAAAAGCTCGTCATCTGAGAACGCAGGATACAGTAGAGTATCGCCATGGGGTTACAGCAAACGGTGCATGTGAAAGATGCTGACTTCATCTGTGAAGTCAGAGGTGCGCGGGGGCTATGGAGGATAGAAAGGGGAGACTACAGGGAGGGAGCGAAGTGCTGACAAACTTGGAGTTTTCAGTTCAAACGCATGTCAGCACTTGAAAGTGCTTGCGGAGCTCTCGGTGAGCCCTGGGACATGTAGGCAGCCTCAGGCACTGGTGCTGAATGCAGAGCAGTTTAGAAGGAAACGTTAGGTGATTACAGGTAGAGCGAGTACAGCTTTGAACTGAAGAGGCTGAGACAAGGAGGACTAGTGTAAGTGTAGAGAGATAAAGTAATAAAAAGAATCAGAAAGGAGTGTGTCTGTAGTGTTTGAAGTTAAATGCTGCATAATTTGACAGTTTTGTTGACGTAGTGGATGTCTTTGATTGATGGAGTTGGATGGAACCGCCACCACACCATGGAGGAAAGCCCCAAGCAGTTAACGTTACCAACATGCGAGGCTTGGTTTGTGTATCTTGCTTCTAATATTAATGTAGGGAAATAAGAAAACAGAGAAAGTATTCTCGAAGACTGACAAATTATATTACGAGAACCGGCATTTCGGCATGGGTCGATCTGAAATTTGAAGTGAAGCTAATTGAAACAGATACCTGTGGGTATAGGAGATACTTCGACATGCTGAAGAAGTAGCTCCTCACCTTTTATATGTTGAGATTGCCCCTGAAGAAATGGGATTATTTAAGGGTTTTTGTTTGCCTCATGTTATGCAAAAGAAATATTACAAATATATAAATATTTAGGTAGCACAGTGACGTTTAAAAAACAAATGTTCTTATACAATATTTATGTCTTTTTATTAGAGACGGCTAAATGTAAAAGCACAACTCATTTATGGATAACATCTTGATGAAAATCAATAGTGTTTCATTTGTATCTTTAAAGACAATGCTGGAATGAGCTTGAACTGTTGCACACCTCGTTAAGCCTTAGCTGAAAAGAAAATTGGATCATTCATTTTCCCTGCAAACACCAATGTTTCTCCAGGATTGAGAAGTGGGATTGATAGTACAGCCAAAAAAGATAATGGCATTAGGTCTTACAAATAGTAAAAGAGGGCAGATAATGGTGAAACTACGCGGCACGAGTCAGATCTCCGTTATAAAGGCATGAATACACATGAGCAGACTGACACACTAGGACAAACAACTGTTAAATAATTTGTTATTCAGCTTGGGTGCACTACCTGCTTGCGGCAATCCGTCTCACCCGGTCTTTTTCTAGCCCCCACAGAGCCCCGCAGACGCTGAATCTTTGCTAGAATGGTTGTTAGAGCCTGATAATTCACAGCAATGAGCTCTCAGATGCCCTCAGGCCATCAGCCATTATAGAAACAGGACTTCTCCTTTTGTGTTAATGAGATAAATGAATAGAGGATGTTCCGGCGGCACACGAGGCAGCATTCTGGGCCAAACCGGGTAACATATGAGGCAACACATGGAAAACGTTGGCGGGCGGGAGTGCCATTGTGATCTGGGAGCCTGTATCGAGAAGCGAGACAATTGGAAACGGCAATGTTCTTGATGCCTGGCTGCTAAGAAACTGTCTAAAGGACAAGCTGATGATGAAACTATATGTGAGGGACCCTTCTGCAAATAATAGCCGTGATTAAAATGTAATTTCTGTGACATTACAATAATAAAAGGATAGGGATTCTTAAATAAATGGGGACTGCAACCTTCTTTTGGACTGCAGAGGAGACAGTAAAAAGCAGTACTGCTGGCATAATGTATCCCTGACCCGGCTATAACAGCACTTACACCCACACAATGACCATTTGTGTAACCAATTGCTGTTGAACGTATCGGGATTTTTTAATTTTTTTTTATCGCATTTGATACTCCATTCACCGTGATGGCATGTAAAAAAAACAAGTAACATGGTGAGTAATTGACATACATGGTCAATTTGTGGGTGAATATCCCTCTAAGTGCTGTTCCTGTCCGGTCAGGGATACATTGTCCAATTTTCTAATGGATTTAAACATTTTTATAGCTCATTTAATTGATTATCACACCATCAGCCAGATATGGTAAAGTCTAGACTAAACTTTGCTCAGGAGGGATCGTGGTGAAACTTCCCAATAACGTAGTTTAGTGCTGCAGACCCAGACAAAAATCTGAATCTTTGTGATAAGACTACAGATCTGAAGACACAAAAAGTTAAAACGCTCTCCTCGTGGACTTGCATGCAGGCCACATCATTGGTGTCGCTGTCAGTATATCAGTAAATATCGCAAACTTGTTCAGCCATTTCATTGTTCAGACCAAGAATCCACCATGACCAGCAAGGCAAACAATGATTTTAAAACATTCTGTATCTGCTAGATAACGGCTGGAATATTATTTTTAGAGTAAATATCGGCGTGCATGGGTTACGGTGTGGTTATTTGCTGCTGGCATTTCATACCATGATTTATTCCTGAATATAAACCCCATTTACAGAAGTGAACTGAGATGAATAATAATAATAATAATAATAACAACTTAGAAGGCCAGAGGAAGAGGTACTCACAGCTGGACCAGGAGCTCCGACCACACCCTGAAGACCACTTGAGCCTGGTGGACCCTGAAAACAAAAAAGTGCAATGAGATGTTTTTTATTCATTATTGGGATTCCCATCAGTCGTTTTCACTTAAACTTCATACATTAAAACACTAAAGTTACAACATAAATCCAACAATAACATCATATCAGAACCCCACATAGACTATTTGTATACACAAGACATACCTGTTGTTTCATTTACACTGGAGAACGGAGTTTAATGAAAACTGTTTATCAGAAGGAAAATATATAGCAGTATTTCATGTATTTGAGGCGATGCTTGTGATGACTAAAACCAAAGTCAATTGAAAAACATAAATATTTAAAATGAGGACAGAGCACACGGGTATCTTTATTGGAAACTAAGTACCCATTAAGGAATCACAACAGCACCTCAGATAATATTTTATATGCTGCAGACTGTTAAGGAGGGTAACCTGAGATGAGGTCATTGCAAAGTAACCTGTGTGCTTTGATTTATTCCACTTATATGATAATTCAGCCACTAACATTGGTGTTCTTTGCTCAAATCAGCATGGATTATCATGCAAACCTCATTGCCTTACAAAAAAAAAAATGTATTGGAAAAGTAATAGAGAGAGAAAATAACGACTCACAAGTTCACCCTTGTCTCCTTTGCTTCCCTTCTGTCCAGGTCCGCCAACTTCTCCCTGTGGTGCAGTACAAACAGCAGAGCTCATCTCTCTTCTCCATCTTTAAAGCCTCTCGCCTCCCATGTTCAGCCGTAGTCTAATATCTTAAAGTGTCACCTTTACCACGAGTGGGTAGTAAATATTTCTCCAGAGATTCTAATTTGATTGGCCCACCAAGACCTTGGGCGAGTGTTTGCAATTAATTGATTGGCTCCCTGTCTAACCCCATTGGCACTCTGATTGACAAAAGGGAGCGACGGAGGACGTGACTGGGATCAGAGAGGCCTGATGGTTACAAATGTAAAAGTACGGTGGTACGGCCTGAATATGGGATTTAAACAGGATATGTGTCCGGAGTGTGTTACTGTAACAATGCAACACATGGATATTATTTTGTGTCATCGAAGGCTCGAGGCTAGAATAAGTGACTGAAAAACAGTATTTGTTAATATACAGTATGTGTGTTTTCTATATATGTACATACATTGTATAGTTAGACATGCCTATGTGAAATAACCATGTGGTGCCATTACAATAGATAGTATAAAAGTAGTGCTTTTATCACATCCTTATAGTTCTAGACACATTTAAAATACTGACAGTTGTAGACATGTTGTTGTATAATTTGTTGTTGTCATGTTTAAATTATTACAGTAGCATTCCAATACATCATATATTTACTCCACCTTGTCACCGTCCTCTCCAGGGGGACCCTGAGGACCAGCGGGGCCAGGAAGACCGGAAGGACCTTGAATGCCATCGCGGCCAGCAGGACCCATTGGACCTTTTTCTCCCTAAACACATGGCATTCATGAAGAAGTGTCACATTCCCATCAGTCAGATCAATATGTTCCTCAAACGTGTTGGTGTAAAAGGAAAAGTGAGGTGCTTTGACTGAGTGAGAGTCAGACTGAAATACTCACAGGGCCTCCTTTCTCTCCAGCGGGACCAGGCGGTCCTTGGGGGCCGTTGCGTCCTGTCAGACCAATGGGACCGCCGGGGCCGGCAGCACCTCTCTCTCCAGGAGAACCCTGTCACAAACGAACAAAGGCCCATCAGTCATTGCTGCATCATGTGGATACTAGCTAGAGAAGTGGATTTCCTGCATTCAAGCTATGAAACAGCTGGAAGTCACAAAACGTGAAGGCGATTATTTTATGACCATTACAATGTCAAGTGTTAATATATCTGAATTAATTAGCTTGATTTTTCCATTTTTCAATTTTCACAGCACAATATGCAGATTACACATTTCTCTTGCTAACATTTTGCAAAAAGAAAAGCACAATTACTACAATATAACCTTGTTATTTCATTACTTTTGCGAAATATTAACCATAATGCAACCCTACCACTGAACCTACATCAAATCCACTCTTCACTTTGCTCAGGTGGGTGCTCATTATTGTCTGGGTGGCCCACATCACATAAACCGTGATTACATCTTTGATCAGCAAGTCATTACGGCACGTCTATCCCAGGGAAGGTCTCAGGCTGCTTTCAAATCAAACTTGCTTGCGGACAAGCCAAAGATTGGCCCTGATGCACACACACACACACACACACACACACACACATACACACACACACACACACACACACACACACACACACACACACACACACACAGTGATTCAGCTGCTGATGTGAGCTGCCACCTGGCACTCATAAGCCTGGCCCATTTCCTGACAGACACTGCCAGTGACACACACACACAGTTCCAAACTGTCATGCCCAGCCTGCCAACCTGCCTGCCAGGACACACACACACACACAGACACACGTCTTCGACTGATGCTGCACGTTCCTTCCTTCTGCTTCCCTCCCTCTAATTTCACTCATGTTTTTCTCCCACGTATGATTCTCTGGCTAGAATTCAAAACTGCAACAGAAAAACTTTTTCACTCATCTTGTCGTATTCATACTTTCTTTTCATGTTTTTTTTTTCTGTGCAGTTTCTTGATTTCTAGGTCCGTCTCTTTCAAACACACAAGAAGCCTCTTTAAAAGACTACGAAATAGCAACGCGCAGCGCTCGCAGACTTTCCCACAACAGCAGCTCAATCCCTGGCAGGAAATCGATGGAGGAAAATATCAGATCTCTTGTGTGCGTGGGCACGCCACAACCGCCTCCTTTTCTAAGGAATGTCTTTTTTTTTCTCTCTAACATTATCAACACTGTCCATCGCATGTTTTCATCCAATGGCTCACTTTCAAGCCAATTTAAGAAAACTATCTAATGTCGCAGTGGAATTGGTTTCATTCAGAGGACAGCCCTCTCCTTCGCTTTCATCATCTTTTCATCCGTGCTCTGCATATCGGCTGTCATCTAATCTGGTGTTGCACTGTCACTGGTGAGCAGGGGCAATTATCGGGAGCCTGCGTTTAAGGCTTGAACAGAATGTCAGGCGGTTCAAAGCTGCCTGTCAGTCAAGCGCTCGGTACAGATTCACCACTGGAGCTCCGGAGACTTTTCATTATATATATCACTAACTGCTCAGAGACAAAAGGAGGGAAGAGAGTGCCCCACTTATTTTTGTATAGTATGTGAATGCAGCTATAGCATCCAGGCAGACGACCCTTACTGTGATAAATCAGCTATGAAGAGGATGCAACACAAGTACCTATTATCACAGAGAAAAACATCCCTGCGGTGACTATCTATGACAAGTTTCTCTAAAAAGTAATGGTCACACAATAAATAGAAAAACGAGACACTTCCTCCATCTGTGTCAGCGTGTAACAGTTGCTACAGTAACCACTAAATGTGAGAAGAACACGTCAAATTAGTGGGACTAAGTGCTGTAGTTGTTCAAATGGGCAATTAAGCAACGGTGCTTCAAGGTGATGATCGCTCTCTTTTAACTTCATACCTATAAAAATAAATCTTATCGGTTCTAACAGCACTATAAAATCAGGGCTGTGAACCTGTGTACCACGGTTTGATAAATACAATATGCTACCACAGCTTTAATGTTTATCTTCTCCTGTGCAATATAATAGTAAAAGATAATATATTATATTCACATCGCTGCTTAAGACAACAAAACAGAGGTTTAAGTGTTGTATTTCTTTACAAATTAAACAAATGAACATATTCATTTTGCCTTTTTAACTATTGTGGTATTGATTGATTCAATCATGCCACCCTGCTCGACTCTGCTACCCTTTACACCACAGACAGGTGCTGAATGACTCACAACATGTACAACTCCATTCTCCAAAAGCACAAGTCACTTTGATGATGAGGTAACCGTAGCGACGGGCTACTTACGATGGGGCCTGGAGGACCCTGAGGCCCTTCTCCTCCCTTTAAGCCACCTGGACCCTGAAAGAAGAGGACAAGAGAGGGTCAGAGCTCCTTCACAGCAGGGTGCCGCTCCATGCCATTCAAAGAGCAGTTATCACAGCTGTCAGAGTGGCCTGTAAATGTTACCGTGTGGACAAGTGTGTAGCCATGTGTATAACTGTGTATGTTTGTGTGTGAGGAGGGTTCCAGAGAGTAACTAGCAATGTGTGATCCATACACAGTATTAAAAAAGGAAGGCAGTATTTGAGTAGTGATAGTAATCAGTAATTATAGGAGCAGCTGATAAAGATTTTTTGTTTTGACTCTAAAATAAAGTTTTCTAAACCCGTATAAAAGGTTTTCCTTCCAGATGTATGTGTTGTGTCAAAGCAAATAGGCAATTTGCTTTCTTTCAATATTCGCTCAGAATCGCAATATTATTAGCTCCCAATTTACAGAGGCAGCATGATATTAATGAGTCACTTCACCGAAAAAACAATACCAAAAACTATTTTCACATTTCACTTCTGAGCCTTGCAAATAGCTTTTCATTTTATTTGTCTAGGCTCTGCAATATAACTTTATGAGATTTCTGCTGTTCAGAATAACAATTTCCTTATATTACTTTGTTATATTATTTTATTTGAAAATAAACCTTACGAGAACTGTGTGGTCGAATATCCAGAGAAAAGTGGACACTATTTAAAGAGGCAGATGTTGTTTTTGAAATGTCACTTTTCAATGCGGTGACCTCCACAAACAAAAACCCATCCTTTGTATTGGTTTAGTGGCAGAAATGTCAGACAACCTGAGCACAAAAAACCAAAGCTATGTTCAGGGTTAGATACCACTAGGTGAGTGAAGAAGTTCTTATTATAATACCCGGGGAGGTTCAGCTGTTAATGTGTAATTCACAAATAATAGGATGACACTGACATCCTTATAGATAAAATACATTACATAACATTTACATAGGCTGCAGCAAAGAACATTTAGCTATTACTTAATAAATGGTCATGTTGCTTAATCTGTAGACACATTTATATCATCAATGCAAAATGAGCCTATAAATGAGCTTCAGAGGAAATGAAAAAGGGATGAAGAGGTTCTAAAGCCAGCGGTGGGCCACGAGTTCAAGTATTGTCCATCTATCTTCGGACCCCTGTCAGCTCCTCCAGATCCCGGGCCCTTGAGTCGCAGCGCCCGTGCTGCTGAATAATAGCACAGGGAGGCTGAGATTGCATATGGAAAACACAATTCACCAGAGGCCGTAAAGACTTTCATTATAATAACTAATTTACAGGCTCCGACCGAGCCAGGGGGGGCCACAGACGCTGCCAAGCAGGCTCTCAGTCTCCACCTCCCCGGGTTTCCACATTTCACCGTGGTGCATTAGAAAAACTGGAAGGATCTTTCTTTGCCAGACACACACAAAAAAAAAAGTTATTTATTGGCTCGTATATTGCTACTGTGGCTTTCCTCAAGAGTGAGAGATGGGATTGGAACAAGTGTGTGCGTGCGTATGTGTGCATCAATATAGTCTTTCTCTTTTGGATTAACTCTCTCTCAGCAAACACAACTAGATCAACCTGGCAGGTTGCTCATACAACAGGTGTACGTGTTTATGTGTCTGTGTGTGATTGCACTTAGGGAGAGTTTTATTTGCTTGTGTGGACTGTATGTGTGTGTGTGTGTGTGTGTGTGTGTGTGTGTGTGTGTGTGTGTGTGTGTGTGCCGCCCTCATGAAGAGAACGCCATCCCTCGGCACACATGGCACAAACATAACGGTGGTAATAAGTCTTGGCTGTGCTGTCGTTTGCTCTCGTAATGGTCAGCCTTGAAATGAGCTTCAGCCTCGGTCCCTCAAGCTGATCCTCAGTCAGCCTCGAACAGCCATTCGCCCTCGCCTTGAACTTTTCTCACCCGATTCTTCGAAAGAATACGGGGGTTGCTCGGCAGGTTATTGGGGTCCATGTGATGTACTCTCAAAGTTGTGGCTTTGACTCATTTCTTTAAAAAAAAGGATCCGCAAACGCTGCAGCACTAAATGTGGAATTAAATGCCTCTAACGTGCACATTCTACAGCTAATAGCTGACATTTTGCTTGCTAAAATGGTTTGCCAATGCTTCATTTACATTAGACTACAACCTTCGGCAACCTTTCTGAGATTAATGATGATACAATTTGTCAATATTGTGTCTGGCTCAGTCCTCCTATTACTTCTTTGTGAGCCCATTCTGTACCTATCAGCCGTGTCCACTGCCAAGCCTGACATTTGGTTAAACAGCAGGTAGTTAGCCTGGTAATTGGGGTTTGGAGCTAGATTCAACCGGGTGTGTGCTCAGAACGTGGGATGGCACATTTCTTGTGTCATGTGTGTGTGTGTTTGTATAAGTGTGTTAGTGGGTGTGTCTGTTAGTTACCATGGCCCCTGGAAGACCTCTTGCTCCCTGGAAGCCCCTCAGGCCAGCAGGCCCTGCCTTGCCACCAGGACCCTGAGAACCTGGATCGCCCTAAAGAGGGAGGAAAAAATAACATCCACTTTACCTACAGCTGCTATACTGTCAGGTAATCATGAAGCTAAATTGCTTTAAGTGAAAACCACGATCAGCGCTGAATCTGGGCGAGCAGCTGGGGGAAAGACATCGGAAAACAATTAAAGTGATTGATCTCTTGATAAAAGCTGAAATTATTCCTTATTATGTGTGAACAGCAGCGAGTGATTATGAAGTGACGGATGAAGTAAACATCTGTCCAATTTTTAACAAACAACCGTCAGATGCATTTTTCATCTTTTGAATCAATTTTTTTTAATAATAGCAGTGTACTTTTGTTACAACGTCATGAAACCAAAGAAAAGGCATTTTAAAAACACCTTCCTATTTGGACTTGTTAAAAGAAAAATTACATAGAATACATCTCAATGAACACACTGTGCTTTCCTGGAGAACCTTGCAGAAATTCAGATGTTATTGCAGGTTGATCTTCAACCACAAGATCATTTGCAGAAATCTGGCCAGAATTTGAAGTATTTGTTTTTCTCATAACTGATATTAGAATAAATCTGCAAGTAAAGAGGCAAGGTGCCACAGTGGTCCTATGACACACAAATACTTTGCATAACAGGTATGACTGGTACACTTTGCTTTTGTGGCATTAAGAAAATACTTGTTCCTTTACCTTTCCACCCTCTTTTCCAGCAGCTCCAGGTAGACCCTGCTCACCAGGTGGACCAGGAGAGCCTGGATGTCCCCGCTCTCCGCTTGGTCCCGTCTCTCCAGTCGGGCCCTGTCAGGGACAACAGAGATGTTTCAGGTCGATTGCTATATGCTATATGGTGATAAGTCCAACTTTGTATTTTCTAACTTTTATTTTCTGTAGACACATTTTTAATGAGATGGAATCATTTATTTTCAGCCCACGAGGAGAAAAGAAAAGAGCTCTCCCTGAAGGCGTCCAAAACTCTTTTCAATGCAATTACATTCTCATCATATGGGTATTGTTTTCCAGGATTTAACTGTTGTTACAGCTACATACTTTCATACATTTCTCATAAGTCTCCAAGGACAAGACAAAGAGTAAGTGAGGAGGTGGAATATAACTGTAGTGGTGTTTATCTACCTGTGGTCCAACCACCCCTCCAGGTCCTGGAGGTCCTGTCTTTCCTTGGAAGCCCTGAAGAAGAAAACACAGTCCACATGCAGGGTTATATAGTATTCTGTCTACTTTGTGCTGTACAGTATGGAAAAGGGTCAGAGCAGAGCAGAAAATCACTATGAGCTATATGTCAGTGGAAGTTGCTACTGTGTTTTCACACTGTCTCACTTTGTTAGTCAACTGATTCTGATTTTGCTGTTTTTGTTTAGTATAGTAATAATCTTAGCTATGCATCATATTTTATTTTTGGATTAAATATTACCTTTATATATAAACTAACAATGGATAACGCATTCAAATAATTCTGGATGTGGTCTAATTACTATTTGAGCGTAAAGAGTATTTCCCTCAGAAATGGAATGGAAGTATAAATACTAAAGGTTTTGCACTAGCATTGTGATAATGACACTCCAGAAATTTACTATGAGGGAATAATGCCCGGCCATTAAAAATGAATGACTACCGGGTTTCTAACGATACAAGGCTTAATGCAAATGGGGGAAGCGTTCCTATAACAGGTGGCTAACTTTGTGCGTGTAAAAGGCTTTAAAGGCTCATTATTACAGGTTTGTATCTCTCTGTAATGTAGCACAGTGTTAACAATGTTATTATAACATTCTTTCTTAGCCATGGAAGTCAAACCACTTTCTGATTCACCCAAAGAACACAATTTGTATGCCACCTCAGCTATCCTCTTCCTTGCTTAATATTTTGTATGTGAGAGACCCTTGAATCTATGAAAGACCAAGTTGTGAGCGAGTGGGCGCTGATGCATGATGTTAAGGGTCAAATGGCGCGACACAAAGCATTCATGGGCGAAACAACCCACTCACCGTCTCTCCTCTCTGTCCGGGATGACCGGGCAGCCCATCTTTTCCTGGTGGGCCCTGGGGGGGGGGGAGAGATAGACGGTTCACAAAAACAAGACATCAGGTCGGAAGTGCGTTTTAATATTTGAAAAGCTAATATGGAAAGTGTCAACATAGACTTGTTGTTGCCAACTCAGAGACAATTTGACAGCGGCTGTTTACATTTGGTCCTTTAGGTCCGGGGAAACCGACGGGTCCCTGTGGTCCTTGAGGTCCCTGAAATGAAAAGAAAACCAATAGAGTCAGGGAAGAACACACACAATACAACATTTAATGGCTAGTAAATTGACTACTGGAAATTAGTTTATCCCTCTAATAATAATAATAAAAAATATTATTATTATTATTATAAATAATTATGATTTTCTGTTTCAGCTTGAAAGTATCCAAAATTGGGACTCTTCAGGTAAATTAAACACACATTAAGAATGTGAATTTGGTAATCGGCAGCTCCTGTAGAACATAATTCGACTTTATTTGACAAAAAGCTGTTATTCACTTTGAGGTTAGATTAAAGTGTGAATGGGTTTACTTTTTCTGTCTCTTAATTCAAAAGCACAAAACTTCAGGCACCGATCAAAAAGATATGTGATACTCACCCTTTCTCCTGGTGGACCCCCTGCTCCGTCATTGCCTGAAGTTCCCTGCGGAGAAAGACTTTTTTTAATTGTTTTCCCTAAATAGCAGATAAAAGTTTAAACTAATTCATATTCACTTCCATGTACTTCCAAGCCCCACCGTTATACGTTGTAAAAAGGCCCCGTCTCTCACCTTTGCACCTGGCTTTCCCGTTGGCCCTCTAGCACCACGCCCACCTCGTGGACCCTACATGCCCAGCATAAAACGCAATACAGTAATTGTAAGTACTTTGTTCTTGTAATAGAAAACATAAAAAAAAAACATGGAAAGTAATTGTACAAACAGGTCATCAATGCCCCTCTCTGCAATTCACCACTATGCATATCTATGCAAGAATAAAGCCCATACACAAGTACAGGAAGAGATTTTCATTTGAACACATTACATAAATCATTTATAGGGAGGGCTCGAGCCGACTTGGCAGACAGATGAATTGCCTACCGTTGGGCCACGTTGCCCCCGAGGGCCCGCTTTGCCGGCGATTCCCTGAGAAAGAAAAACAAAAGCTTTGATTTACGACAAAATAATTCCTTGTACCGGCGGATATAAGTACTTTTTCATCTTTCTCCCGCTCTTCTTTTAGAAGTTTAAGATGAAATATCAACAAATACACTCAAACATCAAACTCTGAGGGGATTGGAAAACCATCCGAGCAACAAAACTAAATAATCAAATTGCTGTGGTAAGTGGTTGCCCACAGGCACTTGACAGCTTGATCTAGCTGTCAGTTGTAGCAGGCCGGGCTATCGCTGTCCATCCCTCAATGTCTGTCTGAGAGCAGAGACAAGCTCCTCTCTTCCATTATAACCCCACCCACCATTCTGCAACCCTCCATCTCATCCCTTCACCTTTCAACTGGAACACTCCACTCCTTATACAGTATTGCTTACATTGGTGTTTATGCTCAATGCGCTGTTTATTGCAATAATCTCCGAAACTCCAGAGGGCATAAATACATTATATACTGTGAAAGTCAATGAGTGACCTGCAAATTATGATAATACCGGCTCTGCAAAGAGCGTAGTAAAGTATCAAATGCATTATAATGAAACAAAGGTTGAATATTATGTAAACAATTTGATTCGGATAGCAGAATATTTACTCAAATGTAGATTTTTAAGACCTCCTTCTAGTGCATTTAAAGCGAAAGCAAAGTACAAATGAACTAATTGGTCTTCTGTGTAAAATCCTCAGACATATTTAATAGTGCTTTTATCAGTGAACTATTCATGACAGTCATATCTGAAAAGCCCCGAGCACCTGCACAGACTAGTTCAGATGCACTTTACAAACCACACAGTAGAAGGTTCTCGCTTGATTGCTAAATCATGATTACGCTACAAGTATGTAGACACCCCGGTTCTATCACGTTTTGTTTTGGGGCAGATTGTCATGGTTTAGGTTCAGCTCCTTCATCCTAATTAAGTCAGCATATGATTCCAGGCAATTCAAGATAATTGTGAGTTTTCAACATCCTTTCCTGTCTTAACATGACAAAGTGAAGTATATACTGTAAAGAAATTAATTTGGATTTTAATGACGAAGACTCATATAGCTTAATGGGAGCTATTCTAACCTATCTACCCAGCTGCTACACAGAAAACAAGGTATAAACGTCCTCTATGGGAGAGAGCATGATGGATTTTGTGGCTCACCCTTGCTCCCTTCTCGCCATTTGCCCCAGGGAATCCTGGGAATCCGTTTGAGCCCTGCAAGACAAGTAAAGGGAAATACATTAGATTGTTAGAGGGTATAAAATAAACGATGTCTTCCATACTTTGTGTCCAGTAACAATGTGACAGAGGCTGCAGAGGAAATAGCACTATTCCTTCATGCTTTACTGACCACGGCTTATTAATAGGGCAGCTGTGAAGTCCTGACATAAGTACTGCCACACTCGCCGGCATAGTGGTACCATGGGACTATGTTTTATAGGTTGTTAGTTCCCACAGATGAGGGCCTTCTTCTTATGTTTAAGAGGAGCCCAAAGGGAACGTCTCCTCCTCGCTACCTAGACACTTCCTGACAGACGGATGTGCTGCTCGGTTGTTAGCATAGTTAAGAAGATCAGAAGATAATAAAAAAGCGTGGGAGCAAATAAAGACAAAGGGTGGAGAAGCAGCAGATCCCCCTTGATACTCATCAGCAATTTAGTTATTGGACTTTCGCAGGCTGTGCCCTCTGATAGCAGCGATGGTGCCAGTCAAACAAATACTAGGAGGGCAATCACTGTGAGATGAATAAAGAGTACCGAGCATTTTTTTTTTCAATGGAGCCTCGCTTTGCTTCCATAAATATGTATCCTACCAATTTCTTTGTCTCGGCTGCACAAGGTTATTAACATGCCCGAGTGTTTTGAGTTTAAAACACACTTTGATGCAATGCACATCTATAGTGCTCATTATTGTTGAGATGCATATGTATATGAGGCATAATACTGTTCAGTATAAGCAAGGGCACCGCGGCTGAAGGCGGCGTGGGCAGAATCGCAAGTGGTAAACAGCCCAACATTGTAGAGACAGCAAGAAGGGAGATCTATGCAGCCTAATTTGTTTTTCACAGAGGTGCAGTTATGGTAAACTGAAAGGAGCGCTGGTGCTGGACAAGCCTGACTTGCACCACAGAGATAAGACAGTCCACTGAAGCTATTGCAAATGGCATCCCGAATTAACGGTGTGGGAAAGCTGTTAACAGAGAGTGATGGGGCGCGGCGGCCAAAAACACAGCCGGTGGAGGGGTTTGTGTGCAGACTGATCAGGGGGGGGATAAAGACTGCAAATGGACCAAGACTTTGACCCTGGATTATTGTGACTTTTTATAACACTGATGATTCTGCGAAATGGCAACACGCATCCTCATTATAAGTTTCTTAAGACAGACCTGCTTTAGCTCAGAGTGGGTGTCACAATCTTCAAATGCTTTTTTTTTTAAAGAAGAAAACTCTTCAAATGGCAGCTATTGAGAGGAAACTATGGCACTGTTTATCCATGCCAATGCCAGGATGTCTTTACTGTCTCTCCAGAAACTTTTCTGAAGCATAAAGAGTCTAAAAAGAAGATCCGGGCTCCACTGGGACCCGTTCTGGGCAGCCGTTGATCCAAACCATTTATGAATCCAACATAGAGATATGATGAAAATAACTTTTACTGGAAAAAAACTTTATCTTGAAATAGTAACTCAAATGATATTTTCAATGCGTCTCTCCCACTTTGTGTAATTTGTCCAGGTCTTTTATCCCTTTGTGTGCCGCTCTCAAATCAGAGCCCGCTGACATTAACAGACAGGGTGTTGTGAGAGTAGGTGTATCCGACCCATCATATCAGTGCCAGGCTGTCAGTGCTGACAGCAGCAGAGAGGAAGCAGCTGCAGCAGCACATCCTGTAGCGGAGCTGTGGCACGTCGGTCAGCGCTGAAATGCCAGACTGTTAGATCATGTCTGGACGAGTTTAAGGAGGGAGGACAGCTGACGACTCCAACGGGTCACCGTGCCACTTGGGGTTTCCTGAAAAGGTTGTTGCGAGTAGGTGTCCGCTTGGGTTTGTGTTGGAGTAAACGTTAGTCAGCGGATTTTAGAAAAGCACGTGAGGGCGAGTTTAGATGTGAGCGGATGTGGATGAGACGGACTTGTAGTCAATGAGAAAATCAATACACATGTAGGGTTTACGCTGGAGTTTATGCTCACTACTGCCTCCCACCCTCTGCCAAGCTGATAAATACTCCACCATAGGCATTTCTAATAAAGACCAGCAAAAACTTCAGCTTTTACAAAATGCAGCCGTTAAGATTTCTTACAAAAACCAACAGACATGACCAGATTACTCCGATTTACGCTGGCTTCTGGTAAGTCACACAAATGACCTTGAAGCAATGCTGCTTGTGTAGAAATCACTGAATGGAGCAGAACCAAAATAAACACTCAGATATGTTTATATGTACCTGAACTCTCAGGTCAGTGGAGGGAAAGCCTTGAGTAATACCTGAAGTCATTTCTGTTCTTTTATCTGTTTTGTTTTGTGTATCTTTCTATGATTGCCGATTAGTTTGTATTGTGCTACATAAATCGACTTGAGTGTATTGAATGAACGCAGAGATTCTCCTTTTGCTGGACGAAGTTGGCAAACATCTCCCGGCCCTTGAGCAAGACACTTAACAATACAGTCGGGCCGTGATCTCTGACCTCTCATTGGAGTAGAGACCTGCACAGGAATTGATTAGTAGAGTGTGTATTTACTGCCATCACACACCTTGGAGCCTTGTCGACCAGGGTACCCAGGCAATCCAGGCACGCCGAGTTTTCCCTAAAATGGAGAAAAGAAAACACAAAACAAAAGATGATGAATTCTCATTGTGTGTTTCTAGGGAGACGGCAGTTAAGTTCACAGAAGCATTTCTAAAAAGCAATAAAGTTATAAGCATAAGTGTTTACTTCCAGTGTGTGAAATCTTTTTTTAACCATGTTTACAAACATGACATCATCCGTGCAGAGACGTTCCTGCTTTCCACCCAAATGTGAGTTTCCTTTGGTCCATATTTGGTCGTTATGGTGTACGGTCATTAAGAGTTACACTGAATGTGATGTAACTAGTATTTTTAGTTTTATGTTTTTTTTTTTATAAAGAAGCCAATACTAGCGCTGGTAATTCCTACTTTTACTGCACTGTTGCAATAATTTCAAGCAAATTAGGGCGAAGATGTCAGCAAAGTGTAAAATGCATTATTCATACAGCAGTAACGCTGCCAAGTAAATCGTGTGTGGAAAATGGTGATTTAAATTTAAATAAGATGACCCACAAAAAAAAATGTTGCTAATGAAGTTCAGAGTCTCCCGTTTTACACAATTTCTAATTATTTTCAAGCAATTTAGATCTCTGGTTGCTTGTAACATTACTTTAATTACTTCTGTCTGAGACCATTACTGTGTATTTACACCACTAAATTGATTCATCCGAGCCTACCTACTGTATACGAAAAACAGAGCATCGATCACAACTCTAATGTATTTATAGACTATTACTTCTCTTCACATTCATAAATTAAATTAAAATCATTTGATCAAAATTGCCAAAATCTTGTTGTAATCTTTGATCCAGTAGTTGTTTTGTCGGAGAATAAATACTGCAGCAACGCGAAGCAACACGGCGAGATCAAAGCTGAAATGTTGGCACACATAAGCCAATTAAATGGGACTGTTGTAGAGCTGAAGGGAGGAGAAGAGAATCTAAACTTCAATATGATCAGGGCTGCTACTAAACCATATAAGCCACTCTCTTTAGCCTGCTTTCTTTCCAGTTTGTTAAATGCATCTCTTATTAGACGCCTGTTAATGTAAGCAATCTGGGCCCTGGTCTGGTTTATGACTCACAAACAGACTCTGTATCCCTTCACTTATTAATGAGTATTTACATATGTAGCTTTAACCTTGTATTACTCTGTAAAACATGTTTATTGCATTGTTGTATGTAATTATCCTATCCGATTCAACTTGAACTTCAACATGTCAATAAAACACATTAACCAAAGTGAAAATCCATGGTTTTACAATTAAGTCTTTGCAGGTATTGATTATTTACCTTCTCTCCAGCTGATCCCAGAGGACCAGCTTCCCCGTTGGGTCCCGACTTGCCCTTGGGGCCCTCGGGGCCGTCCTCTCCTCTGGGTCCTAATACGCCGCCCTCACCCTTGATGCAAAGAAAACAAATAAACGGTGTTATTATCTTTCCTACCCGCATCACTTTCTGCAACAGCAAACAGTTTTCTTTTGAGGGATGACGATGATTCACCTTGTCACCCTTGAGACCCATGTCACCTTTGAAGCCAGGGAATCCATCCTCTCCCTGAAGATGAAAGAGATTAAAAAGTTTGAGTGTTTTATCAAATATAACAGGTTATTGTTTAGCTGGATAGTTCACATGTAAAATAAATGAGTGAAGACTACTGATGAACCACGTTAGTGACAAAATGATGGTGGAAGTTTATCATGGCAGTCTAGTCCTATTGGCAATAGTATACGGTTCCTTTCGGATAGTTTAATACTGACACCTAGTGGTCACTTAAATTCAGCATTCACAGAGGCAGTTTTGAAGCCAGTCTCTTTCTCTGTTGTTCTACTGACATCTGCTGGTTAAAATTCAGAATGCAGTTTTCAATCTCTTCCCAAGGTACGCCAATTTTCTGACACATTTTCATACATGAAACCACTGAGATGATAAATTGTAGCACAATAAAACACGGAAAGCCCATAACCTAACGTGGGACTTGGGATTGGCAGTGTGCTTGTCCCATGGGATTTTATGTGAGATGGAAGTATCAGAGAAGATGAGCTTTTGATGAAAAGCTCAGTGTTTTAAGTCATCTCTGAGGAGCTTCAATTTCCTGACAATTGAGTGGAAAGTCGAGGCAATGGCACTGAGGTGGCAACAGGCTACGTTCAACCACGAGAAAAGTGTGGCAACAGATCAATCCAAACTGCCATATAAACAGCCTCATTCTAGTTTAATGTTCCATTTCAGCTCAGTAGCATGAGGACTAAACGGCAAGTCTGATGGGCCCTTAAAAGTTTACTTCTTCCCCACTTGCTGGATTGTAAAGGAAGCCTTATTGAAGAGGGAGCTGCAACTGTGAGAGGAGAGGATCCTGGAGGTGTGTTTACCTTTTCTCCTTTGTCACCTTTAAGGCCTCTAATTCCCTCAGCACCCTGGGGGGAGAGAGGACAATAGAGTCAGAATGAAATTCCGGGAAAATGGAAATGCTTCATAGCAAGGTGGTATTGTATGACTAAGAAAGTGCTTACTTTCACCCCGCGAGGACCAGGGTAGCCGATGGATCCCATTGGACCGGGATGACCCTAAACGTGTGCAAAGAGTGTCATGTGATTTGTGAGAGAACATTGCATGAAAATGCATCAAACTTTACTGTAATGTGTTCAGATAACTTCACTAGAGATGATTTCATTGAGGTCCAATGATTTCCCATTGGTTTTATTTAACAGTGAACCCTGAAATATATTGTTATATAAATATATATAACAACTCAAATTAAGATTTCTGATATTCAGCAGTTTTTTTTATTTATTTATTTATTTTATTTAACATCATAGGGATGAGGAGATAAACCGCCAGGCTCCTGCTGTAAATTGTAAGCTGCCTTGTACAAACAATTGCAATATTTTTCTCATCTGTTGTTAGAATAGAATCATTTTATGATCACCATGTCTTAAAATGACCAAATGTTGTATCTGCCTTTTTTTCTCCGTTCCAGCTCAATAGCAGTCGACCACACAGAACAATAAGGCAATTACTGAAACTGACAAGATTAGCTAATCATAGGAAAAAATGAATAGGCCAATTCAGTTTGTTCTATTTCTGAGGCAGCTTACCAGATATCATCTGAAATGTGTGGTTATAATAAACCTCTTTCTACTGGAAACTAAGGCTATTTTAGGCTCAACAAATGCTAAATTTAATTAAAAGACAAAGTCTGCCTTTTCCCTATGTAGCGATAAATTTGATGAATCCTGGAGGAGAACTGAAAAACCCTACTTTACTCATACTGTAATCCAAAATTACCAGCTTCACTAAATTCTACTCACAGCTGCTCCTTTCTCGCCTGCAGGACCCTCTTTTCCCGGGTGACCCTGGAAAAGAAGTCGCAGAGATTTAAATGATCAAAAGTTGATCGTCATGTCAGTTGGCACTTTGAACCATGTGAAAATGAAAACGCAGTCAGGTGTGTGTTACTTACAGGAGGGCCATCAGCACCAGAAAGTCCAGCCAGACCTTGTTTCCCTCCTGGTCCCTATAAATAGAAAGCAATAAATGTAGATCGATGAGTGTAAACCACCTCTACTCGCATTACAAATACTGCCAAAGGTTCCTCTGCTTGAATTATTAAATAGCCACACAACCACAAATGAAATACCTATAGTGCTATAGTTATATAGTATGTGTACATGTGTTTAAGCCTTCAGAGAAGCTAGTAAAGGCCTTTAGCTCAGACAGCAGTGTATCTGCAGAATCACTTATGAGCTCTTGACTGAAACATCCACTTATCGGGGCAGCAGACTTGTGGTGGGAGGACTGAAGGGGCGACCGGGTTCCAGCTTTACTTACTTTTTCACCCGGAGGCCCGATTGGACCTTGAGGACCAATGAGACCCTGAAAGACAAGCGACATACGTTTGCTATTAGAAGAGTTAGAAACAAATGTTGGTCTTTTCCACAAGCAAGCTGAGATTATATCGACACAAAAAGGAAGTGGAGGAGAAAACCTGTTTTGTCAATCTGGGAAAGTAACTTCTATTCAAGTGCTGTGTTTGTAATTCCTTCTACGAATCCAGGTTGCTTATTCAGATGTGTTCAGTCGGCCGTGCAAAGTGAAGTTCTTAGTCATTTTAATGTCACACGTATTATAGCCTTCCTGAGTTATTAAAAAAGTTATTAACAGTTGAAAGAAGTGAGCTGTGTTGTTTTTTCACTTTCCTGAAAGGCATCAATCTGCCCCTGGCCAGGTTAAAGTCAAATTTATTTTTCAACCTGTATACCATCAGGATAGGTCCCCTACTAATACTTTCCAGAGGAATGACGCCATCCTGCCCAGGCTGTGAGCGTCACCAGGACAAAAAATCTTACCTGGCAGTGGTCATTTAGCCCTGGCTACAGTATTGGCTGCACTGGTTTGTATTAAAGATGACTCCAAAATGGAATATTTTTCACCATGCTACCAACTGGACAATGTAATGGGGTTAATGCTATCAAATGAATACAACATGTCTCATCCCAGCAGGACGGAGAGAATGTTTTTCTTCTCCGTAGCCACAACGTAACAATGTTAGTGAACTTTTATTTTTGTTGTATTTATTGTGGTGTCCGTTCTGTGGAACCCCTCACTGAGTGTTGTCTGTGTTCATACAATGGATACGGCAATGAGGTGGGAGCATGAAAAGGACAGAGCGTGAGGCTGAGAGCACAGGGAAGACGAGAGATTACAAGAGCGGAATGAAGAGATTGAGCGACCGCGGAGAGAATGGGGGACAGAACAGAAGGGACAGAGTGGCCGCATCAGGTTAGAGAAAGGAAATACAGAGATTTAAGGCAAGGAACTTACATGTGGACCAGGCATACCCTGTTGACCATGAGGCCCTGGCTCTCCTTGTGGACCCTGTCATAACAAAAAAAAAAAGAAAATGCCATTACTGTTTCCATTTGCTGCAAGGGCTTACATGTTTTTATTTGCTCTATTACATGCTTTCAATCTATAAATGAAAAGGAAACAATAAATACAATGTAGATGAATAAAGGAAAAGAGCAATGATGAGCAAACCTTATAAACATTTACCACAGCAAAATTGTACTGGGTACCAGTGAAAACTTGGGGTGACCTTGCTGGGATTGATTGGTTGAATAAAACTAACAAAAATGTGCAAATGGTTGGGAGTAATGTGATGAACTCGCTCGTGAAGCAGAGCAGCCTCTGTTTTCTGGCTTTGTCCAAAGTTAGGTTTAGTTTCTTTTAAAGCCAGCCCTAAAGTCTGGTGGCGGGTCAGAATCTGAGTCTGGCCATGAAATACAGCTTTCTTTAAGTACACGCTGTGGGGCTGCGGAACCATCTGGCTATGGATTAGGGCTAATGAGACGGACTGGAATCGTGGGTTGTTTGGTATCCCTGCTGAGAATTAGTGTGTCACAAAGCAAACATATACAAAAACAGACAAGACCCTTGCGAAGCAGTCTTCTCCAGCTGTTACAACAAACACTAAATACAATAGCTGCACTCAGAGAAGTTTAGGCTGCATGACTGGGGTTGTTAGCAAGGCCTTGAGGGCAAAAGGCAAAGTTGAGCGTGAGTCTAAGATTCAAATGTGGTGGGGAAAAAACCTTTGGTTTTTCACTTAAAGGATCTCTTAAAAAGCATCCATATGTTAGAGGTTGGGGTGAGCATCATATGGGTTTATAGAACCTTTTCAAAGTTTTACTGAATACTTTCAAGTGTTTTGCTTTGCATTTGTTCTTTTTTTTTTTAAATACACAAAGATCAAAGATAACTTTGGAGAAATTAATGGAAAGTACACCACGTTCTCATTGTGTTCTCCCGTTAAGAGCTGCTTATTTCCTCAGCTCAGTAATCACAGACAACGTGTGGGCTCGTGCAGCTGCCTTGACCAATGATGTGTTCCCATCCCACTGAGACCCTCCAGGAAGCTGAGTGCATGGTGACCACGCACAGACAGGCTTTTCTGTTTCATCCCTTACTAAGACTCAAGGCCTCCTCCTTACCGCCTTTTAAGTCAGCAGACTTTTTGTAGTTCATGAAAACAAACGGTCTGACAACTATGATGAGACATCTATCATCTCTAATAAGCAAATGACCCATGACCTACCTAGGAGTAAAAGGTCACTGACCTACAATCTGCCACATGCAAGCTAAGCGACATACTGCTTAAGTGGTCTTCACAAACCAGGAAAACTCCCTTTCTAAGAATCAGATTTTAAACTCTCACCGGTAAAAAAAAATGAGCAAAACATAAATATTTCTCACCATGTTTCCTTTGGGACCAGCTTGCCCATCAAGTCCAGGAAGACCCTTAAAATGGCAGAAATTGGACAATGAAAATGACCATTCCAGTGAGCTAGAACGCAAAAACAGACTCAACATGTATAGGTTGTGTACTTACACGTTGTCCTGCAGTACCTGGAGATCCTCTGGGGCCAAGCAGACCTCGAGGACCCTGTACATCCAAACAAACACAGATTCATGAAAATAATACTTAGACATATAGTCGTTAGTGGCATTTTATTAACCTGTGAGTTGTATTTATAAATAGGCAGGTGGTAAAAACGGACACATGACTGTAAACTGGTTTGACCTAGGTGGTGTGAAATGCTGACCTCTTGTGGTCACATATGGTAACTGTATGCGCATTTCATGAAGTGAGCATTAATGTTTCTCAACACGGCACTTAAAATCTTTGCCTTACTGAGCCTAATGGTCTGTGTGATGAAAGATCGAGCAACTCTTTCTTTAAAACGACCGGATTGTTTTGGGTTTGACAAATAAAGCAAGTCCATGGTCCATTTGACCTGAACCAGACAGAATGTGGCAGTTTCTCACGGGTAATGAAGGAACACCACATTTCCCAGTTCTATTATCTAAACTGTAATTCAGAGTCATTCTGTCTCGACAAGGTTGACATTACAAAACTAAATTGCTCTTACAGACAGGAATGTTGCTACAGTTGCAAGAGGAGAGGAGGGCGAGGCCGTGTGTTTAAATAATCTGTAATTAAATCATCTATAGGAATAGGCCATACATTCATGATATTCTCCTTTCCATACTGATGATACATTGTTTAACATCCCTGTCCAACTGCATCATCAGACAATTTAAAGAAAAAACACTTACACTCTCTCCAGCCACACCTCTCTGTCCAACCTGGCCATCTTCACCCTTTGGGTAGAAAGAAGAAGAGCGCGTTATCAAGGAATGCAGAGTAATTTGAGACCAAGCATGTGTTATAACGTGACTGATGTACTACTTACTCTTGGACCATCCTCTCCTGGTGATCCTGGAGGACCTGTAGAACCGTGTTCTCCCTGGAGAGAAAAGGAATATCAACAAAGAGTGTGAGGTAACGAGAGAGTCCACAAGTTTGCAGCTAAGAGTGGGGGAAAAAAAGCTCATGATTTTTTACAGAAAAACAGAGAAACGATGTTGAAAAGAGCGCAACAAAAGGGCCTTTAATCTACAGTACACCACAATTGGCGTGGACCTATATGGTTCCATTATTTTTAGTGCTCTATAAGGCCATGCCTACCTCTGGTAGCCCTGTAATTAGTCAGTATAGGATAAGGCATGAAAGCCTGTCTAGAAATACCCCTCTGTGATCTCCGTCCCTCTCTTTAGCCTCTCTACTCGGGGCCTGAAATTCCACAAACACCAAACTCAGCACTCCTCATTGGCATCCAGGCCTGGTTTAAACTCAGCGCAAAGTGGTTCTGGAGTCGGTCCCACCTCTCATAAGTGGGTCAAACGGCCTAATCTGTTCCACTGGTTCAGAAATCCTATCTGTTGACGCTGGCGTGTACGTGAGACGGATGGGAGGTGGCCTGATTCTGCTGTAAGGACAGGGAACGGAGAGGCAATGACTGTCATCAACGGGGACTTTTACTTTGGGGTCTAGAAATAAGAGAGTGCAGGATCTTATTTTTAGAGATAGATAGAAGTCTTTAATGATGTTTGTCCTCTGATCATCCTCATTCACCGAACCATGAATTCTCTCTGCTCGTACTTACTCGATGCCCTTTTTCTCCAGGAAGACCAGGGAGCCCGTCAAAACCTCTGTCACCCTGAAACAGCACAGTAACAAACCGTTAGCTCTGTCAATCTGCTACAGCAGAGCAAACTGTTCAAATGCGTCCCACAGACGCTCGCCGCTTCATTGGATAACCTGGTGAGTACTTTACCTTGGTCCCTGACTCTCCCGGCATTCCCCGAGCACCGTCGGCTCCATTACGACCCTGGAGGACACAAACATATCATGTCAGGCTATGTGGAAATCACATTAGAGAAATTATTTAATCCTCCCCAAAAGATCTGGTTTTTCAAACTGGTTTATAGTTAAATAAACATTTTACTGTGAATTTACACAACACTCTGAGAAATTCATTGATCGCAGCTGGCTTATTTGAAATGGCACCATGTTTGAAAGTTTGACAGGCTCTTCTTTTTGGGCACTGTAGCGCTGATTCCTTGCACTCTTGATGGCGTGAAATATTAGAAATGCATGGATTTAAACGTAATATTCTGTTGCTCAGATCAGATGAAAACCATGATAAACACGTCCAGGTTGATCAGTAATTTTACCCTCTTTCCTGCTTTCCCTGGTAGACCAGTTGGACCCTGAAGGCCTCTGGGTCCCTGTGTAGAAAACGAGACATCTTTAAATTAACCTTTTAGCCTTGCAAACATTATTTATTTAAACATTTTAAAATGTCCTCATGGTGTGATGGATAAAAGTGGAAAATAGCTTGAAAATCAATTTACTGTACAAATCAAGGATTTAAACAAAATGATAATAGTTTCCTTGCATTAAAAATGATGCACATCTCACCTGTGGTCCAGAGTCACCACCGTCACCTTTAAGTCCAGTAGAACCAGGACCACCCTATTAAAAAGATTTAATGAATGAATGTCTGCACTGAATCCAATCCAATGTTACAGTTAAAAATCTTCATGGGTTTTTTTGAGAGAGGCATGAAGGTACTATTCATGTGAAAGACTTATCCATGACAAGAGAATGCATTGGCTGTTATCAGTTTTCAAGAAATGTATGAAAGATTATCCTGTAAAAATCCCAGATAATTTGTCATTTGAGCTGGATGGAAATAAAAATGATGATGGAATAAATAAAAATCTCCTCACTGACACAAATAGGGAAAAGAAAAGGGTGTGTGTGTATGTTAATAATCTGATCATCACCGAATGTGTCGCTCATCAACTGTGAAACGAAGTAGATCAATGGTGTGTATGTGTTATCTTGTAGAGTTTTCAAAAGGTCACACTCACCACAGGACCGGATCTTCCTGTCAAGCCCGCTGGCCCTGGAGGACCTCTCATGGCCAGCTGTGGATCAGACAGAACAACCCATAAACCACGTGGTTGACCAACAACGTCCACACTCTTGCATTTATACATTTATACCTTATAAGGAATACGGAATTAGTAGTCTGCATGTTTCCATGCTCTCTTCGCAGTCACTTTCTTAGCATGCAGAGCATCTGCTCTTAGTATATTATTAAATATTTTTTCAGGCATTTTTGCCTTTATTTGACAGTGTAAAGAGAGAGAATGGAAATGGAGGGAGAGAGATGGAAGTGACATCCATCAAACGCTGGGAGGCTCAAGGCTGGGATTGAACCCAGAACAGTGCAGTAATGCGGCATGCACTCTAACCACTTGTCTACAAAGGCTCTGTCTGATGGAGATACTTTCAACAGATACACATTTCTGAAAATAAATGGGCCGAGAAGGCCGCTCAGTTTCTTTTCTTTAACCAGCCTGTCCATGGGCCTGGATCAGAAGGACTCCGGCCCCTGAGTCACACCGGGCAAGTGCTCTTCCATATGCCATATTTCCCAGATAAGCTCCTTGGCAGGCTGAAATGTGGTGTATGGAAGAACGCTTGCCCGATGTCACTTAGGGACCTGAGTCCTTCTGATCCAGGCCCAGCCCATGGACAGTGAGGCTGATAACAGTGCACTGGGGTAAGTCAAAAGGAGTCAAAAGAGGGTGGAAAACTATTGCAAAATGAATGTGGTGTGGATGTTAAAAGGTTCCATGGATTCCCTGTACTAGGTAGGTTTTTGTCATATTGATATTAATTCACATAACTGGGATTTACATCAAAATAAATAAAGAATGAAGATAATAAAACACTTTTAAAAATCCAATAAAGCCTCAAACTTTACTTTGTTCTTATGAAAGGTTTACCACTCTGAACTTTAGTCCTGTTAGTCTTGAGTCTGATTTCCGAATGAGGACATTTGCAGTGTGACAGGTCTAAAGTCACATTTTCATTGCAAATAGATCAAAGAAGATTCAATGTCCCTTCTATTCCCTTTACATATTAAGGAACTGACTACTCTTGCCATATTTCTGTCTTGGTCCTGCTTCAGGCCAAACCCACTGGCATAACAGACGAATATAGAAAGGCGACAAGTGCTTTCAAGACCTCACTAAACACCATTTCACCAACTTTGGCAGCCCTCCAGCTCCATAGAGTGTTGTGAATGTGTGAATATTCAGTGTTTGCGCAACCTTTAATGAGCTCCATGTGTTCTGCTATAGATCACACCTTGCTTACAGCCGCATAATTCAGCCTGTTTTTCAGCAGTGCTGCGGTTATCAGGACCCCGAGGGAGTGTGAACATCTGGTACGTCTTTATATTACTACCTCACCTGACACAGTTCCATATTTTGGAATTTTGACAATTCATAGGATGAGTGGGACTTATAATTTTAATCATAGTATTTTATACGTCTGTAGTTAAATGGCAGCTTATGGGAGTGTTCCGAAGCACAGAAAGTTAAAGCAAAGTGTCTCTGCACAGAAAAGGATGCGCCGGGGTTATCACTCTTACTTACCCTAGCCTGAGACAGGATGGCCTGAGCCTGAGCTTCCTGGGCTGAAACCACAGGTCCCTTGTGTGACTCGCCGCCAGCACGGAACTGTCAACCACAAAACAAAGAAAAAACAATTAAAAACAAAATGACTTGTCTATTTTTATAACAAGAGACATCTAACGGTCTCCCCCGGTGAATGTGTGTTCAAACCTTTTTTTTTCCTCTTATTTTGTTAAAGCAGGCTGTAAAGCTGTCATCATGCCACACACACACACACACACATGCCGGCATATAAGCACAGGCAGCTCACACACACACACACACACACACACACACACACACAAATATGTGTCGCCAAGTCTTTCAAGGCTTCAGTCACTGGTTCCACTCCATTGCACTGGCTGACATTTACAAGGTAAGTGATTTGTAACCCAAAGAAAATAAGGTTGGGATCCTTTGGCCTACTAGTGATGCCATGAGGTAGACTTACTAAATTAAGTGATTTTCACGGGCTAGTGCCTGAGATGAAGGGTGTAGAGTATGTGAAGGAAATAAGACAGAAAGCCCAGTGGGTATGTGGAAACAACAGGACTTACTGGAAGCATCAGAATGGTCCCCGGAGGCCCAGGGATACCGTCTGAACCAGGAAGACCAGGACGACCTGGAGGACCCTAAAAAAGTCAGAGAGAGACAGAGTGGGTCGTTTTTCAAGTACAAATATTATGTCTCATATTGTTATTAACTGCAATTATCCAAACGTATTGTTGCATCCTGAATGTATTGAAAAAGAATGATCGGCTATTGTTTTGTTGACTTGTATAACAGAATGTAACGTTGCTAGGAAGAGAAGAATACATTAGATGTGGTCACTAAGCAAGTTGCATATTTTCTCTATAATACCCTGGAGGTGCTTGCAAATTGAAAAGAAGAAAAAATAAAGCATCAGTACTAACAAACTACAGCAACAACAGTTACTAATCTGCTCTCAGCACATCCTTGTTGATTTAGTTTCAATGGGAAGATTTGATCCAGTCTGCATTTATAATTCCCTAATCCTACCGAGAAGAAGAAGACGGGGATTTGATCACGAAAAAATAATGTATTTTCAGTCAGCTGAACTGGGGATATCGCCTGTAGAAGAGCGCAGACTTTATAACGAGACTAGAAATCCGCAGCTATGTCCCTGTGAGGCTATAACGCTCATTGCATACTAACTACTTAATGCTTTAGGAATGGAAAGTATAGGGTGAGTCTGAGACTTCATCTCGTCATGAAAAAAAAAAAATTTTATACAGTTGGAAAAGGCACCACATGAAAAGTCCGGTGGTCACAAAAGTCTTCAGGATTAATCAACTGGGGACCATGCATGTCTGTACCAAATGACATTGCAATCTGTCTAATTGTTGCTCATCCTAAATGATGACAGTGCAACTAAACAGTTAAATAAAGGGCAGATTTTGATTCCATAAAGACACAAACTTGTCGTCAGAACCAAAAACCAAGCAGCAACCGTTTTTTCAGGAGAAACCACAATCTATTTAGCAGTCTTGTCATGTGCAGCAATCTCAGACTGTTCAAATTGATGCCATGTGTTCCCATCTGCCATTTTTCCCCCCAGAGGTGGTAAATGCTCTCCATCCACCGCTGTTGCAGCAAGCATAGCGGCAGCTAGTGTGAATGACGGTCTCACGCGGCTGGGAAAGTGATGTTTGGGTGGAAGGGAGGGAGACGGTGATCATGAGAGAAATGAGCCGATCAAACGGCGAAGTCCAGGCGGAGACTGCGCAACGGAAAACCACAAGACTACAGAAACGAGTCACTTTTAATGCCCCCGTCAATCCTCAGCTCGACCGCTTCTCATGGGAGGAAATGAAGGGAGGGGGAGAGACTTTTGGACCAACAACGTATTTTCTGATCACTTTGACTCCGTGGAACAATAAGCCTTTTGTACAGGGAATGTCTGCTGGTTATACTGGAGGAGGCGTTTTGAGGTGCTTTATTTTTTTTTTGTCTGGAATTAAAGGGTTAACACTGAGACAGAGTTTCTAAAAAAAAAAAAAAGGGTGATGAAAAAGGGGTGCGGGGCAATCATCACATGTGTGAAAAACAAGCTGCGATCCAGCGTCGAGGAGGGCACTTATTCTGTGTCATCCAATCAATCAAATAGATGAGTGGAATCACGTGGTGCTGGGAAAGTTACGGCTCCTATACATTTCACAGCAAACTCCTTGAGGTTTTTCACAAGTCCTACAGCACACCGACACAGCTGTTTCGGAGTTTTCTTTGTTGGTATATTGACAGTTTGTGGGCATCTCATTTCCCTGCACCACTCCTCGCTAATCCCCCCACTGCTGCAGTAGTCAACTGGCTCCAACTGTATTATTCATTCCATGGCATTGAGACTTTACTTCACAGCTTTCCAATAAAGAGGAAGACAAATGCACGGGCATGTATAAGTAAGATGAATGGCTAAGGTTATAGTTTCAGTTTTTCATATCAATCATGAAAAAAAAAAAGAAAGTTTATCTGCCATTGCAATTATCTGAATTCTTAACAGATTTGTGTGTATTTATTCTTCTTTTAGCAAAACACATTTAGTGGTTTAATCTAAAATGTTCGAGTTGAATGGGTGACGAAGCTTCTCAGAAACATCCGCAATCAGCTGTAAAAATGAGGCCAGTCTTCACTCACCCTCTCTCCGTGATCTCCATGGGGACCTGGAGGACCCTGCAATCCTGGGGTACCAGGAAGACCCTGAGACCACACACACACAGACACACTTAGACTTTAACATATTAAACCCCAAATTGCTGCTAACCAGCGTTCCCACCACAGTCAGCATATCCAGTACTTCACATGCATAGGCCAACAAAGACAAGAGGCAAAGACATGGGTTCAGAGAGAAATAAACCTCAATATGAAATAGACCCCCCCCCCCCTCCCACCCCCCTCTCTCTCTTGCACTCACTCACACAGACACACATGTATACACACATTCATGCACAAATACACAATTTGACTGTCTGTCCCAACTCAAGCTTCACTGGCGATCAGGGCTGATGCTCTTTCCATAAAGGTTTTTTTTCCCCCTCTTTAGCTGTTCTCCATCTGTAGAAGGCAGACACGAGTGTGGGAGAACGTGATACTCACTGCTTGGCCGGAGGCTCCTTGGGGTCCTTCTATAAGCATCCCCTGAAAAAGGGAAAAAGGGGATACAGTAGCATTATAGGCCAGCCTGTAAATCCACGGGCAAAGGAGAATGGGGGCGAGCAAATTAGAGCCAGAAGTTGCTTTGGGTTTGAGGTTGAGGAGTTTACTTATAGCTGCAAGTTCAAGGCGTTAACAATACTTCAGCTATCTGATGTGCTATTCTATAATGCGTGTGTGTGTGGTTGAGGATTTGGACGGGAGCATGTGGTGGTACAGACGGCATGGGAGGAGAACTGCAGCTGCTATTTCAGTCAATGTTTAGCTTATAGTGGCAAATTGTACAGGATGGCTCTATAAAGAATGCATGCACTTTGGCGTTTTGTACAGCCAGCAGTTGTTTTGTCTATGACCAAAGATGTGTGATGAGGGAGGGACGTCTTGGTCGTGAGGGAAATAAACTTTAAAGTGCTTTAAAACTAAAGTGAATAAACATACACGTGATGTCAACCAGATATCAAATGGATGTCTTTCACAGAACAGATAAAAGTATATTCCCCGGAAAATATTCAGAGAATATGATTTAGATTTAGGACTTTTATAGACATATAAATCAGTGTGTGGAAAGTCAGTTTAAAAGAAAGCCAGTCAACACTGGTTTTGAGATATGCCACTCATCTGAGCGTTTGGTTGGCTAGAATAACAGAGGAACCAAGCAACAGACAGAAAGATAAAATAGCTAGCATAGTAGCTATGTTGTAGCTGTTTAGCAACTAGCTAGGCAGCTAAATACATTAGATTACCCTAGCCTATCAAATTAGCTTTCACTTACAGGATAAAAGGCGGCTAGCTTATTAGAAACAAATTACAAACTGTCTTATAGATACAACAGGCCAAATATACTGCATTATCTTAAATGCAGGTCAATGTGAATTTGATTTTTAACATTTAAGGTTTATTATGCAACATAAGTCACAGTAGTACACTACTTACTGGCTCAATAACAGCACGGTCGCCCTTCTCTCCTTTCTCTCCCAGGTAACTTTGGCCTCCAGCCACCTACAGACAGAAGACAGACCAGGTGAGAATTTTGCACAGCAGCAGGCCAGACATTCACATGTAAGGGTAGGGCACCAATGACTAAAAATGGAAATACTGAGGTAGCAGTAGATGCCCAGCCCGGTTGGGTGTCTCCTCTTGTGTAGAAGATACTCAAAATATCTACAAAAGCTCAAACTGTTGAATAGTGTTCTGCATGCTTTAAAAGGATTTAGCTAGTTCTCCAGGCAAATTTTTTTTTTTTTTTTCTGTGCCTGTTGGAAAAATAAACCCAACGAATCATTTTTGCAAGAAGCTATAATTAAGACTTTGGTCTGACTCCTATTTATTAAGCTTCCTTAAAGCCAGGAACTGCAACAAAAAAGACCCCAACTGTGCACGAATGCAGAGGTTGTTACCTGACACTATCCATACAATGACTTCACATGAGAAGAATTCCCAAACCACCTACAGCGGTCTTTCCACAAAAAAAAAAAAAAACACTCGATTGTACAGTTTAGCTTTCCTTTTTGGCATTCATGGGCTTTATTGGGCTGCGGTGTCCTGAGGTCGTAGAATATAGGGCACTAATAGAGTCACGCAGATTAACCCAAGGCAGACAGTTCCCAAGCCAAAATACAGACATGGACTGTGTCACTTCCTGCCTCTGAAAATTGGGATCTTGAGACGCGGCAGCGTCGGGGGGGATAGAAACATGCAGTCACTGGCTCAGCAGAGAGTTCTGACTGGTTTTAAATATTGATCTAGATGGATTTCATGAATAAACACGCGCAAATACTTCGTTGGTCATCAGTTAATCCCAGCAGTGGTGTGATAACCAGGGAAGAGCTTGTCTTTGATAAACAGCAAAGGTCACCGAGGCCAAAGGTTACAGAGGGCGAGTCTGAACTGACAGCGGGGTCGACATCTGTTTATCTGGAAGAAACTTAGAAAGACAAGGCGTGTGTTTGTGCTTGCTGGAGGATTTGTGTTCGGTGTTTATGCATGCAGAATGCTCCGAGCTATAACCCGATACCATTAGAAACAACAAACAAAAGGGCACCGCAAACACCCCATCAAAACAAATGTCACCAATATCTTCTCAGTCTTTTCACATTCCTGGCCACCGCTTCCGACCCCCCCCACCCAAATCCCTCCCACCAACTCGCCTAACCACTCCATCACTTACATTGCTCTCTCTGATGTCTACCTCCGCTGGAACACCAGGACCAAACTCGTCCTCATACGCTGCAGATGTGGGCTTGGCTTCAGTGGGACCGTAATCGCCATAATCGCCGTATTCGTATGGCTTCTCTAAAACCTCTTTGTGGTCGTATTCCTTCAGGTCGTACTCCTTAAACTCATACGCGTCAGGGGCAGGGTCCACCTTCTCGTTGGGATCCACTGGGGCAGCGGTTTCCACGTCAACGGTGGGATCCACCCCGACCTGTTCCACACCGGTGATGTAATCCTCCACGATTTCCCCGTCGTAGCTCTGGGATCAATCCAGGCAAATGCAAGGAGGGGGCAGGGGTTGATCAGAGGGTAGGGAACATGGAGGTTTTCGTTAGTGAAATGAAACCATGTGAGCAGCTTCAATGATTCACATGTTTTTTCATAACAGGATTCATAGTCAAAGCATTAGTAATCAGCACTTAACTATGCTGAAATTACTGGAAACCAAGATAAAATTCCTCTAAAGAAGCTACAACTTAGTTGTGCACACATGCATGTAGCTCATTTGGGACAACACTCAACATATGTGAATTATTAACATTAACCTCTATAATCATAATTTATATGAGAAATGTTTCTCTGCAAAGCAATAGGGATGAGAGGTGTTCCAAACGATCGACACATTGATGTTTTTAAAAAGTAAAATATGATACAATATGATCAAGACTATGGTACTGTAAAATGCATTCATGCAGTAAAACGACAGGAAGTATGACAGACTGGTGAGGTCATTGATACAGTGTAATCTAAAATACTTCAATTTTAGGCAGAAAGGTCCAATGCACATGTTTACACAAACATTTATTCAAGAACTATTACAGTCCCAGTGAAGTGAAGATCAGAGCTGCTAAAGATGAAGAAAAGAGATAAGAAGACTAAGAGCAAGGCATTTCTACGTCTAAGAATCTGTCTTACACCAATGTGAGGCACTTTGGAAACGTTATTGTACATTGATTTACAAGCTTTAACCTGTAAATCAGATTTTTGAAAGACGTCAATCAGTGTTACCATCAAAACACATCCGTGGACATCAAATATCTTCTGTGTCTTGAGTGAGAATGTAGAGAAAATATCCAAGCCTCCCATGCAAATGCGCTTTTGTAAGCGTCTCTTGTCAGTTCAAAGTTAATGCTTTTGTGATCTTTGTAAATCAACTTTCATTTGAGCCCTTTGCAGAAATTAAGTTTGTAGGATGTTATCATATTCCCAGATCTTGCAGTGAGAAATATTAGAGGTAAATCATTCTGTGAGAGTGCTTCCATGTTCTAAACCGTAAAGGAATCAGATTCCTCGAGTGGACTTAAACATGGCTCAAACCCCCAACTTTTAGTTCAACAGTCCAATTCCCTAGATTGGAGATTTTATTGTATATAATTACGAAAAAGTACATCAATGGCTACATCTAGGTCAAAGGTCCAGTTGTATGTGCAGATACTAGACCATGGCATGATTGCCAGGTTCAGTGCTTTAGCCATCCACTGGCAACACACTTATGTTAAAAGTATCCACCTATATTATGGTGTATATTGTGTATGGTTTATGGGCAATATGACCATATGACACTGTCTAGAAGTGGTCTAGTACATCCTCATTAATCAGACAGTGGTCCAACATGTTTCGTTTCCGTGGTTAGCCTCTGCCGTCATCTTAAATCAATCAGGCTGACTGAAGCTGCCTTATCCACCTCAAGGTGCATCACAATGCAATCGGCAGACATTTGGCCGGCTGAGCACACAGCCACATTGTTTTAGTTTAACCGCCAAATGTTCCTCATTATGTCGTGTTTTATGTGATGGTTTAGCACAAATTAAGGCAGGATCTGCCAAATTCAGGGGATGGCAGAAACATAGGGGATGCGTCCGTCTACTGATTTTTCCATTGGTCACGGTTCATTAAATGACAACGTTTTCCTGCTTCCGCCTTAATCCTGACTCTGTTTGATGGCGGCATTTTCTCGTGGAAATCAAGGAGGAGGGTGAGCAGTTTGATCTCAGTGAAGCCCGTCGGGTTTCAACCTCCAAAGACGCTCATGAAAAGATATGCTTTGTTGCAGTTTTGCTTAAATTTCCTTTTAAACAAGTAATGACATCAATAGAAATCGAGATGATCAAAGTTAGTCACGCAAAGGGGAGTTTCCACCGTAATGGTTTGATCACGAATGTCAAGAATACAAATACTTCCACATTATAATACCAAAATGAGGTTGTGAAAAATACCTGGCCTTGTCCTGTAGTCTCAGTAGGGGTTTCAGGCTGACTTCCATCCACTGTGGTGGCGTAGTCATACTCACCCGGGTAGTAGTCTCCACCCTCATTCGTCTGAAATCAGACAAGAACAGCACACAGGGAAAGCTTAATATATCTGAGACAGGTAAATTCAATTTCAGGTCATATTCTCATATCTATTTCATGTACACATCTTCCCACACAGTACCAATCCAAGGGTGATTATCGTCTATACATTTGGGGAGCAAATTCAGTGTTTAAATAGTCACGATACATGTGAGATGTGTAGAATATGAACAAATGAAAATTATCAAATAAAACATATTGCAGATATCAAGATATGCTGATAAGGCAGGAAGTAGAAAAATGGAGAAAGAGAGAATAAAAGAGAGGATTAAATATTCAATGGAGAGGTGGACAAGAGTGCATGTAGTTGTGTAGTTCTTGGAAAACAGCCATGATAACCGTATCTGAATAAGTGTTACCTCAGTCTTGGCTGCTTCAGTAGGGGGAGCGTCAGTGGTTACCTCTCCTTCATTGTAGTCATAGAACTCACCATAATCATAGTTAGTGTACTGTAAGGAAAAAGGGGGGAAAGGGGTGCAGTGAATTAATCAGTGCAATCATGTAAATTATGTGGCGCAATGTCTCGGAGACACGTCGCACATTATTTACATGACGTGTAAGAGCTGATCATTTTTTTAAAAACAGTTTAAAAAAATGCTTAAAACGGTGATTTACTAAAAGATGATTTGTCATCATGCTATTTTGAAAAGAACATGTTCAAATGTAATTAAAAGGTATGATGACATCCATGTGAGAAAACTGAAGATTTTTCAAGCAGTAAGCCTCGTTTCCCTTTCCACCCAAAAACCCCTCGAGATGAACATGACTGGAAGGATCATGTCTGTAACAAAGCAAACAGCAATTAAGATTCTTGTTTGCTTCCAACAGGATGTTAGAGAGTTAATGTGAAGCCAGTGAAAACGTATCTGCCTCTACTGCTTGATTCTGGATGCCAACTATGGCCCTGGGTTCTCATTAATGGGCCCTCAAAAACAGACAGCTGTCCCGACTCACTGCGTTGTTGCTAAATTATGGGGAGCACACAAATGAAAACCACTGATGCTTCATCTCTGGGAAAGCAGCATGCGTTACCTCACACATTTCTTTTTGGATCTAAACAACATTTCAATTTTTTAAATTTGAGAATTAATTCAAGCAGTAGTGGCTTACTTTAAAAAAGTAGTTGAAAATAACTTTCACTTGGGTTAGATGAGAAGAAGATACCGCTCATTTGTGGCCATTCATTATGAAAATGGAGCCAGGAGACAGTTATTTTAGCTTGACTGAAAGCAGGACAGATGGCTAGCCTTCTGACCAGCTTCTCTAAAGCTGAGTCATCATTTGTTCAAGCCGTACAAAAAGTGAAAACTTCAAGTTGAGGTTTTACAAAGTAAGCTGCTTCCAGTCATTTTGCTAAGCTAGGCTAAGCGTCTCATGGAAGCAGGTTCACATTACCAGTGGTATGTGAGTGGTATTGATCTTTTCATCCAACTCTTGGCAAGAAAGCTAATACAAATGTCCAAACTATTTTCTGAGAATCACGGATGTTGATGAGCATTTATTGGCTCATTGTCCACAGCCAATATAATATCATGCAATTTAGCCACATTAGCCCAAAGTTAAAAACATAAGGTTCCTCCTGATCTGCTCTTTTCTTTTAATTTCTACCACCAATTTCTTTTTTTTTAAACGAACAAGGTAGATTAAGTTAACAGACGAGTCCCTGATATGCGCTCTATCAGCGATGGGAAAATATTAATCCCTGGGCGACTGCTGAGCTCATAAAAATAATACAAGCTCCACGGCCTGCTGCCATATTGGTCTGGCCTCCATTAAGTGGCCCAGAGAGGGAGAGAGGTCACACAGGAGAAAGCCTTGGCCAGAGCAGCCAGACTGACTGAGATGAGAGACGGAGAGGGTCAGGGAGAGAAAGATAGAGAGAGACGGAGACTGAAGGAGGGATTTCTAAAGATTTATGGCGGTGAAGTGTTTGGCTGAGCTGAAGGCCGTCACCACAGGCTCAGATGAAAGGCGTAAATACTGAAATGCACTCATGAAAAAGTTCCCCCCCATCCTCCTGCATTGCTCCCCTTCTTCCTCTTTAAGCCAGCTGCAGACATGTGGCTGACGACTGCAAAGGTGGCGTACCTCAGGTCACGGAGCGTCTCCACAGGCTAAGGTCAAAGCGCTGCACTTTTGTAGAACTGTAGAGGTCTAAGACAATGATTTGTCCTCCTGATTAAATGTTTTTTTCAGTTTTACAGGAGTTTGAAATGTAGGAAAAATTATTCCTATTATAGCTGAAAAGAAACCAGCAATGAATAAACCACATTTACAATGTTCTTGAAACCAAACTGCTCCCTGCTGTCTATTTAGAATTGACAAGCTCCCTGTCTTGGCGCTGAAGAGCAACGTGTTGATGAAGCAATATTTTCCGGGAGACGGTACCCACTGTACAGCCAATATTTTCACATACAGAACCGGCTCCTGATTTTTTTTTTTTTTTCTTGAACCAGGGATGTAAGTTCTACTTTTCCAGGTACTGAGAGTCTAGCTGGGGAAGGAAAAGCTTAAATTTCCCTGGGAGTCTGGGCAGAGTCTGCAGAACTCGTTAGTGATATAAATCACAGGGCCACTCCAAAGTGGGCTCAGACTTCGTGGCAGGGAAAAAGGAAAAGTTTCCAGTGTGAGCTCATCAGTTATTTAGTGAAATACTGAAGGAAAATGTCAGCTGATAAAAAAGACTTGAAACAGCAAAATAACAAGAAATTAAGATGAAAAAAGAAAGATAAGGCCCTGACACAAAGCACCGTTCAATGAAGAGATTTGGCTCAAGAGGCTATTGATTTGGAGCAAGTGACAATAACATTAGAATTTCATGAGGCGAGCTAAAGCTCGACAATGTGTTTTGATACATCAGAATGTTTCCACCACAAAAACACAGGTCACAGAAAGAGATGTTAGAGTTGACATAGAAAGTCATTTTGCCTAGAGGAATGTTTGGAAGAATGTTTCAACGTCACAGACCATTATTTATGGGATTTTTTGTTTTTGGGTGACAGTGACTGGGTGACTGAAAATATATCAAAATATCACCTCTATTTCAAGCTCAGCTTCTACTTTCTGCGTGGGAGCCCTGCATTATAAAAGCGACAGACACACAGTATCTGTGTCGTTCTTGTTCATAATCTATACAGGGCTATGGCGGTCTCCACTCAGTAGCTCACCACAAAATTTGACAGCGTGTCTCCTAGCAACAACAGCCCTCAAAATGTCATTGAGCAGTTGCCATGGGAAACGGCCACCTGCAGACTCGAATCTTAGGCAGTTTTAACTTCTTTTGAAATATTGAAAATATGCACAACTTTGTAGTGTGATTCTAGTTTTCATTTCCTTACACAAAGAAAGTAAGAATACAAATTTTGGTTTCACTTTAAAAGTCATCATATCTTTCAAATTCAACTACTTCCTTTTCGTGCACCCAAGCCTCCCCTCTTTTGAACTTTTACCAACAACACCCAACCTGAAGGCCTCTTTGCAAATTCCTGTTATCATCCTTACTAAATGTCAAACTCCATCTCCCACACCCCCCCTCCCTCTCAGGATTTCCCTCCTTCCTTTCCACACTAAAACCATTCCTCCCTCCCTCCCAACTCTCTTTTTCTTTTTCCCTGCCTCCGGACAATTCCTCCTCCCACCCGATCTCTAAATCCACCTCGCCCAGCCCCGTTGTATCCCCCCTCCAAACACTGACCTCGTCCTCAGGTTGCTGGGCCTGGGGGGTGTCTTGGTGGTTGGGGGTTTCACAGTCAGGGCTGTAGTGTTCACAGTAATCATAGGCTGCTCTGGGGTCTTCCACTATCAGCAGCTGCTGGATGTCACCCTGGAAGAGAAGAAGAAAAGAAGCAAGTCAGTCAACAGCAGAAACCATGTCAACAAATTTCGCAGGCCCCATTTTAAATTCCCATGTCACAGTTTTCTTTTATCCACGGTGTTTCTCCAAATAAATCTACTATAGGTTTATGTTATGGCCATCAATTTCATTAAGTTTCCAGTGCGGTTTGGCAAGTTGCTCGAAATACTTCATCACAGAGAAGCTGTAGCCACTGTTGCTATTGAGGTGAAGCCAGTCAGCGGCATGAATAAGAGCTACATAAGAGAACAAAACAAGGCAACCCAAACTGGATTTACCTTTCTGAATGAGGCATAAGATCTCTACAAATGGTAGTCTATAGTGTTCCCTCGCTATCAGCGGCACACAAACAACACAGTATTTGAAACTTTAACAGAAGATTCAATTTGAATTTCATGCCCATCCAAGCCTTGGAAGTGCTTCAACTGCCAATCAGAAGACCAACGTGACTTTCCTAAGCCCTGACGCCCAATAAAAATAACTCCAGAGACCACTCACATTCTCCATTTCCTTATTTTTCTTTCATGATTACAAATAGAAACCAAATGTTAATGTCCGTGAAGTATATACCTATTCGTCCTCACTCGATTGCCTCAGCTTTCCACCCATGTGGTGATAATAAAATGTGATAATAAAACAACACGGCAGATGTTGTACAGTACCAGAGGCAGTAGTCTCTTGACTATTAATTACATATACGTTTATGGAACAAATAGAGGCTTTAGGAGAGTCTGTAAGCTTTTAAAAAAGAACTATTGTACAGTCACCCAACTCAGCCATTAGGGACGGCAAGTCCCCCTTACACAGCAGATAAATAACCAAGGTCTGTACTTATCTGAGGCTGTCTGTTTTTCATGAGCTTTTGGAAAAGGAAATTAGATCCCCGCTCCCAACCCTTCCATCAGCCAAAGGCTCATTTTCCATGATCGTCTCCTTAGGAATTTTTGAAACGGGGAACTGCCATGCCACTGACGTGGAGAATGTTATCTATACCCATCAACCATATGGGTAACCAAGCTGACTTTTTTTTTTTTTCAGAATCCACCCGGAGTAAGAAACAAAGACGACAAAGAAACAGAGAAAATAGTGTAAAGGTGAAAAGAGGCCGCAGTCAGTGTGGCCCCGAAAGAGGAAGCACATACATGCAGATTGCATTAAATTACAGGAGGCAACATCTGGACAAGCTTAGACCTCTGGAACACATTACTTGTTCACAACCCCATGCTCCCATCATACATGACCATTGACTCCCAACCCACAAAAATAGAAGAATTGTAAAAGAAAGAATTGTAATAGTAAAAATGTTCAATGATTTGAAAAGAAAAGAAAAATACCCTACATTGAATTCAATTAATTTCTCTTCCACTCCTTATTTTAAAATAACAGTGGTCCGTAGCAAATATCCGTGATCAACAGATCGATTCCCAGCAGTTTTAATCAGGTCTCCTGTCCATTGAGCAAGGTAGCCCTACAATGGCCGACGGACTAAACTGTGGTTGCACAGGGCAGGTGTGAATGTGTGTGGAGCAGGGCGTTTCTAAGAAACAGAATTTGTGGTTGTTGAACCTAAACTCAGTGGAAACAGAGAAATGGAAAAATAGTCCGCTCACAAGAGTTCAGCCTGCATCTCCTGAACCTCCGACTACAACTAAAAGTACGACGACGCGCGGAAAGTCTCAAATAAATGACAGTCATTCGGCCAGTGCACACTCTCAATCTCCGTCTGCCTTTTTGTTCATTCGCCCCCCACCCGTGTCTCTTGCGTCTGCATCTCGGTGCTTGTTGTTACCGTCTGGATTGACTTGCTGATCTCTCAGGCATCGGTTGAGGTTCCTCCTCAGAATTCCAGGAATTATCTACAGCGATGCCCTGGCTCAGCGCTCGGCGCTGGCACAGACACAATGGGATAAATCATCTGTCTAGGCTACGCTACAATTGATCTATTAATGGGTCTGCTTGCAAATGTGTATGTGGTTGTAAAAGCAACGCGCCTCAACACGTGTTAGCCTTCATCAGAGACACCGTCACAACAACCACAAAAGTACATTAAAAAAAAGATAAGCTACTGATCAAAGACAACAGAAGAGACTTGAATGTAGTATGACTGGGTTTTCCCTCAAACATACAAATTTCACATTTGATTTTAAGTTAAAACAGCAAACAGACACCACACGAGTCTCCCTGGAGTAGGCAACCTTGGCTGTGAAGAGTATCCCTCCCAAAACACAGACCACACTCACCAGGAAAAGAAGTAACTCAAAAAAAACAACTAGCAGATGGATAATTGCCTAATAGTGGTGGGCAGTATTAAAAGCCCTCAGCGGACCATGAAATCTGTCCTTGTTCTGAATAGAACGTCAAAATGAGCTTCTGAATGCCCCTCAGAAGAATAGAGGTGTGTGTGTGTGCTCACAATCGGATTTGACATCTGATTTTGAGCACGCATTACCTCATCCACAAGCATGAAGCACATGGATGACCTCGAAAAATCAAGACGCAACTTTGAGTGGTTACAGATAGCTCCCGTTGGCGCAGAATCAGAAATGACAGGAGGCACCGGGGCTTTCCCAGCTTGCATTTGGCATAAACAAAGATGTAGTGTTTGGCTCCACAAAATTGAGACCATACTTGATTCAGAAAATTAAATCATCATAAACATTAGAGTGTCAATTTTCCAGAGGGAGACCAACCTCAAGGCTTCTCGGGTACTGACCATAACATAACATGACCTGCATGTGCTTGTAAGTGAACAAATCATAATCAGGACAATCTGATTACAATAGCTTACACCTGGATATGGCCAAATAAAACAAATAGATTTGTTTGATGCAATAGAAAACCAAACTGTTTTATTCCATGTTGCCTTTTACATTATTGTAAGTTGATTATCTTTGGGTTTCGAACCGTTGATTGTAAAGACATTTGAAGACATTGTGTTGGGCTCCGGGAGCTTTTATGACTGTTTTCTGATATTTTATACCTAAACCAATTCATTGAGAAAGTAATAGGAAGATTAATCGATAACAAAAAATAATCCAACTTTGCAGCCCTCCTCTATTTAAAAATGATATGTAGTTTCCACTAATGGCTACAGAACCACATATAGCACATGATTAGGTGGTCTTAAGGTTGCTGTCTGTGTCCAGGTGCAGCAGGTCACATTGCCTGCAGGGAACAGCTGTGGCATATTAACGCACCTGCAGTCTGACCCAGTAAAACACAAATGCATACAAACACATGCTGCGGGGGAAAAAGGGTGATCGCAAATTATACTTTTGCGTGATCAATTTTCTTTTCACAGAGTTATAGACAGCACACGTTCAGGATTTTGTCTAGGCTTAAAGGATTATTGTTCGTATTCTGAACATGAATGAATTTTCCAAAAATACCGTCCCAACTCAACAATCCACCTTCCTGTAAAAACCTTCCAGTGGAACTACTTTCTCTCCAAGAAACGGTTCAAAAGGAAACCTTTACAAGAGCAGCTCAAATCAACGGTGTATTGCAGATGTTTCTGCCTCTGCAATGAAAACGCATGGCGTGCAAACGTCTTGTATCTTTTGCAGACATAACTTACTATAGTATTTCCTTTATTTTATCATCTAAAAAACCTGCTTTTCCAGACTATGGGAGGGGAGCACATCTTGACAGAACAAATAGACAGATGGATTTACAAAACTGTACAAGGGCAACAACCAAGAAGCAGAGAAGAGGAAAAATGCATAATACTCTCCTGATTCCACCCAGTGTTTCATCAAATGCAGCTTTTGTGGTTAGCACAAGGATAACGTTTCTTTTCAAGCACTGGAGGCATACAAATGTCCTGCACCATTCAAATAAAAGCTTTCGTCTGCCAGTAGCTCTCAAAACTGTTGAACTGTTTGAACCATCTGCTTGCTTGTCTGCCTGCCCTTTCTACACGTTCTCTTTCTCTTTTTCCTTGCTCTGCGCTTTCCATCAGCACCTTGTGTCCATTACTTACTGGCTGGGCTGAGACCAGTTCATGAGGGTCACAAACAAGGGACAAGGAGGTCAGATACAGGCACACGTTGCCAAAGACACTTTATAGTCTTCTGTTTGAAGACATGTTGAAAATATCCGTGACTGGTGACCTTCTAAGTAACCGCGACACTCACACAAGTATTAATTAATGACTATATTCCGATTACATAAACCTAACCAGAAGATTTTTGTGATAAATACCGGAGGGTGAAAAGTGACTGAGGCAAATGAGAAACAGTCAGACCATTTCTCTTCCTGCCAACACAACCATCAACAATGATTCACTTTAAGGCTTAGAGCCCATCTGAGTCTTGTTAGATTCTTCTGCCAAAGACTGTCCTGCTTGAGGGACAGCATTTTGGAACAATCTAGCATGCAGCGATGATTGACATACAAACAAACTATCTACCTCCTCACACACACACACACACACACACACTGTCATGCATGCTTGCACCTATGAAGAAACACACGAGTAAACGCACACTCACATACACCGACATAGAGCAAAGAACAAAAAAAAAACACACCCTATCCTTTTAAACAGATTTGCATAAAAATGAGCAATGATTGAAATTCCGTGTGGCTTTTATTTAAAAGAAGAAAAAAAAAGAAGCAGAAGAACTTTTGGAGACCTGGTCAGTGAGCATATCTTTTAAACAGCCGTGCAATCTGAGCTCAAACCAAGCACACACTGATCATATTTTCCCCAAGCCTTCACTCTCCCCTGCGCTTCCAACTTTGACACCTGCTTATGCAATCTACTGCAGTAAGGTAGCCATGTGCTAGTGTGAAAGCTCACAGCCATCCACTGTAATCAATGTGTGGAAAGGCTCCAAAGTGAGGAAGCTCAGGCTTAGTGTACTAAACAGACATCATTTTTTAATCTATTTTCTCATCGTTGAACATATACAATTCCTCAGATAAAGAGATAGAAGACCAGGTCTTGGATACATTCAGGGGAGCTTAGGTACAGGCCTTGAGATGGGATGACTGTAATGCTGAGGTTAGGGTTGGAGATGGTCAGGGTTATGTTATGTTTAAAGTAATGGACTTCCATTTTTGTCTGTATCTATAGTGGGATCCATAAGAACACATCAGAGGATCATGGAACATGTTAGGATGTATCCACTTGGTACCATGAATAACCACAGGAATTTTAATGGAAACATTATATTTATTTTTATATTGTTTTATGCATTTGGGAATGGAAATATGAACATTTACATTTAAGTGTAAATACTTAAGTGTAGAGGTTGAGTCAGGATTTGGGTGGCTGAGCATAAAGATGCAGGGGGGAAACAGCAAGCCGTGCTGAAATACCTATTTAAAAAAAAAACCCAGAAGCTCACTAACGTGTTGTATCTCGTTATCAGAGCTAATGCTGACTTAATTAGTTCCCTAGGCAAGATTTTAGCTGCTGACCCTTGCAATGCAGCCAATTCCACCCATTTGGATGGATGGTGCACCTAGAATTTGCCTGTATGCCTTGGGCAGGCTCTGGTTTGCTATACATTGCAGAACTCAGTTACTTCACAGCTAAACAGTGAAAACGAACGGTTCCAAGAATCACAATGAATTAAATATTTGGATTAAGCCATAATTTAGCATGTATCTTGATAAGATTTAAACATAAACACATCATATACCAGACCTTGGAAGAACAGGACTCAGTTAACTGATTGCGGGGAAGTTTCACGTTTTCACATTGTGTTTATATACAGTAGATACAGTGTTGCAGCCAGCAGTGTTCCAAAAGGTCCCATAGCCTCCAAGGTTTTCTGATTGTAGTATACATATAACAGCTGCAGAATGGAAGTAGAATCCAAGCAAAAAAAAACAACAATGCAACACATGGCTCACATCTACTTTACAAAGCTTTTTTTTATCTATAGGAATATACAGGAAAGAGCCAAGACCCTTGAGGCCAGCAAGAGTTTTTGCTATTAGCGGTGCCGTGTGCCTACAAGTAGCCAGTTTGCAATCAAAACATCTAGGCTTATCAAAGTGGAAATGATTACAGTTGCTTTTCTAGCTGGGCCACCACAACATAGCTATTGTGTGATACACTGATTAAAACCACCTTGGAAGATGCAAAAAAAAAAAAAACAACCCTTTGAAGAAAAGCAATTATTTTCTCTTCTCTGGATTTTTAAAAATGAACAAGACAAATTATTCCACAATTCAACACCATTTAGTGTAATATATGTTTGAATAAAGAACACTCACAAAAGCCAAATGGCCAGTACTAAACATTAGCATTAAAAATAGAAAAGTCTTGGTGAAAGTGCTGGGCTACTTTTATCCACCCCACTCAAGTCCCAATTACCTTCATTACAATCCCAACACTAATCGCTGTGGCTTTCACTCTTACCTTCTCATTATACGGTTGTGCTCTTTGTGCTTTTAATACAATGGCAAATGCCAAATGTAATTTGTTAATTGCATCCTGGCCTAAACCTGTGCTTACGTTTAACTCTATATCTAGTAATGCAAACTGCTTGCCACAACTCACTGAAGAAGGGTGGGATCCAAGTGGCTCCTCTGTGGAAATTCATGACTGACCTGGAGGCAAACATTTTGCAGGCTGTTCTACTTAGCAAGCATTCCACATGCAGAGATCAAAGAGAGGCTATTGTCTTCGGAGCTAGCATTCAGCTCACTTTTTCTACTCATCTCACAGCTACCTTTGCTAAACCCGGTGGCTAGGACTCCTTATAATCACCACCTCAGTTACCACACACCGATTCTGATCGCAAGCTCTGGTGGGCGGAGTTTTTGGGGGAATAATTTGAAATCCTTTCAGGAAAAAAATGATAAAATCCAAATCCACAAACAACTGAAGCCTATTAGACAAGTAAAATAATAAACTATACAAACAAATCTAAACCAGTGTTTAGAGGAATAAAAGCACTTTCAACAACACGCTGTGCAAGTAGTCTTTCCACAGACATTGCCCACTATGACTCTTGCCAAGCATAGAAAGCCAATTTTGCTGGTCTGGCCAATAAAAATTCACCATTGACTGTACGCACATGTTAATAAAAGACAAATAAAAAATGTCTGGCATTTGGACTTTAAGTATTAATTACTGATTAGTCCCTTTTCAAACAGCAGAATGGAGAAATAGTAGGTATCTAGGCAAGGTTTACATGCTGCCTCCAAACTGCATTTTATTTGTGAAAGCCAATCCTGCAAAGGTGATGGACACATCATGAAGCAGACTCTTCGCTGAAATGTGTTGCAGCTCTCCAAGAAATTCAGACAATAATGACAATATGTGTAGCCATTGATATTAATCCTACTTAAGTTCTCTGCAATGATACAACCGGGGGGCATTTATGGACTTATTCACTTTCTTGTCTACATTTAAATGACAAGATTGTCAACACATCTCATATCTATGTATTAAGTATGACGCTGGAGTTAGCTTGGGTTAGCATAAAGACTGGACAGGCGTGACCCTCTTCTAAGTTCAAAAATTGTCTTGTCGACGCATATAGCTTATTACTTTGCATCTAACTTACTCTATAGATAAAAATAAGATAACAAAATAAATGTAATAATGCTAACACAAGCTAATCGCCTCCTGACTTAAGCTAAACACTTCAAACATAAACATGAGTGTGGCATCCATCTTCTCCTCCAACTCTTGACAAAAAAAAAGCAAACAAGTGTATCTGCACAATGTCAAACCCTTCCTTCACGCCGTAGTCGTCACAGTGCAGCTTAACCAGGTAAACAGGATTGAAATACGGCAGCCTTACCTCAAACACTTCGTCGTCCAGGATTCTCGTGCCAAACACAGTAATGCCTTCTGTGTTGATGACGGCCCGGTCACCTCTGCCGAGAGGCCTGGTCACTTTCTTTTTACAGTCCACGATGATGGTGACGCTCTTCTTCTCCACGCTGATAGCGACGCGATGCCATCTGTGCAGCAGGTGAGCAAAGTAGGTCAGAAATACAACCAGGATGCTTTGGCCCTGTCTATACTTTCAGGAAAAGGTCCACAGCCTAGGATTAAAGGAATATTGTGACATTTTGGGAACACACTGGGATAGAAACCACTCTTGTGCTGTGCTAGCAGCTGATTAGCCTAGCTTAGGCTAACGTAAATATTTATGCTAAGTTAATCATCTGCTGTAGCTACATATTTATCGTACTTTCCTAAATATCTCTCTGCATTTAAGTAAGTAAGTGCAACATGTCCATGTTTCCATACTTTTGAGCAATAGATTAATATTTGTTGATATAGTATTTCTAAATGAATGAGAAAAGCCTTTACAAACAAAAATGCCGTTAATATCAATGCATTTTGACGGGTTTGCTCATAAATACAGAAGCTTTCCTAGTACAACTACAAGCTACATATCAGTTTGATTTCAAAATTGTAAATAAATGTGATGATTGTGCAGCATTATAATCTATTACAGAAAACAGCCATGCATGGGACTGTTTCTGTTAGCACTTGTGCAAATGATTGATGGCAACATTTAACAGTGATTTGTATCAGTGTCGATGGGCAGCTATGCAATTTATGAAGATCCTGATTGCATAGCAGTGTATAAAACTGCTGGAAATACTCTGGAAAAGAAAAGCCTACATGTCATCAAATTGCTGCCAGCGATTTATTTGCCATTAATGTCTGACTTGTTCCATATGGCATTAATGACTGAACAAACATAACATGATAATAAATCCTCAGAGCTGTTGAGAAGGCTAGAAGCGTTAACTACTGAGTGCTTGAAAAAATATATTAAGCAGATTGGTTTTGTTCAGCATAAAATATAACCTCGAACCTTTGATAAAGGGCTCAAGATGAGCCTCAAACTGTGCCGCTTTGCTCTTAAGCCTCTCACACAAGCTTCACAAAATACTTGATATCTTATATTCAATACTGAAATGGGACAAAGCCAAGCAAAAAAAAAAAAAACAGCGGATATAAAAATCTGCCACCCACATCTGACCCAACGTGTCCAAGCCCTCTCGAGAAGCAGTCGGTCACTTACTTGCCGTCAGCAAGGTTGATGGAGCGGAACAGGGGGTACTCCTCCGGGGCAGGCTTGCCATGCTGGTCCTCGTACAGGAAGACGGGGGCACGACCCACCTCCACGCCGAGCTGCTGGATGCCTTGCTGGTTGTACACGGACAGCAGGAAGGACTGGAGGCCAGTCTTTGGCTTGATGGTAAACAGGATGGAGAAATCTTCGGGGAAAACTCCTCCTGGAAGTTTAACAAGCAGCAGGCAGGTGGGTTGGTGTGTTGGTAAAAGACCAATAGTTAGAACATCTAGGTTACTGCACATTTTTGTCAGAGGCTGTGACAGCATTGCTCCAATTTAGATTCATACTATTATGGTAACACTGTCTGAGGATGTTGCAGAGAAGGTACTGAAAGGGTCCTACCAACCAGACCCTATTTTCACACGTTTTTGTGTCTAAGTGAGTAATTGGGAAAACAATTTCTGAAAATTGGTCCAGCATTCAGTGAGAACTCTACCGCTGGCAGCTGCTCCACACGCTGCAAAGTAACCGCTCAGGGCAATTGCACACCATCAATTTACGTTGACTAAAACGGCTTTTTTTCCACAACCGACTGGTTCAGATCGTGTCTGACAACATTATGGAAACTGACGACGTGCCTCGTGAACGCTTGATCTGGTCTGTTTGTTATTGTGTCATGTGAGTTGTTTTTCAAGCAAGAGTTGGTTGGACACAATAACAAACAGAAAAGCGTTTTATTTCACTGTTGGGTCCTTTCTATAATTTTGCGAGGCACTTATTATATCAATCTGAGTCCATCAGTGGCAAAAGCAAGCACTTTTAGTTGACGTACTTCGACAGTAAGGAGTTGCCTGAGCGATCACATTGCCACCTGTTAAGCGGCTGCTGCCTGCAGCGTTCACCAAAATCTGATCAGTTCATCTTTGAGTGTGTTTGTTTTTGTGCCAAATTCTATTCACATTGCATTCACGAGAATGGACCTGACAGATGTGAGGTCACAGTGACCTTTGACCGCCAAATTTCAGGTGGACGATTCAATGCAAGACACATTCTGTCTTGTTATTTACAGAATCTACCTTCAACAAGGGCAATTGTATTGTAATGGCTTAACTGAATAATGGCAAGCTTGTTAGCTTTCTGACTTTCTCTCCTCACATTAAACACCAACGTCTAGACAACTGGACCAGGAGCAGTGTTTATTAAGGAAGCTGAGAGAGACCTTGGCATTCCCTGAAAGGACTCAGTGGTGATGATGTAGCCACAATAATTTTACAAGGGTAGTAAGTACAAAAAAACCCAGTTTTTTAAAAACATAATAGCTGGTTTGAATGTCAAAATAGTTAATCCTGATCAAATAAAATCATTTTGACTGAGGACAATTTTACACCTTGCTTCCATTGCTCCTCCAACACCTCAACTCTAAAGCTTAATTATAGTCTCCAAATGTCTGAAAATATAAAGTGGGCTGGCAGTTTACGGCAAAAGTCACAGAAATGTAGTACTAATATCTCACTTTTTCTTTTTTTTTTCTCTTTCTTTCTTTTCTTTCAAGGATCAAGCCAAACCCACCAGACTGGGACAGTTTATTCAACAGCACTTAGCTAATATATTTCGAGACACTTTCTTGCCAAGTTGGTTTTAAGTAGGACACGTTGCCCCATAAAAAAGAACCAGGCCTCCAATGGATGTGAATTTTATTGTTTTATTATAACGCAATGTATTTTCACTTAAATGCTGTATGTTTCATAGTTCAGCTGTTAAAAAAAGCAGCTGGCAAGATTGGAAATTTACAAAATATAAATTTTCATCTGTGACCAGCTCATTGGTTTTCTACAGCCCAGAGTAATGACAGTAGTCATGTTCCCTACAGCTCATTATACAATCTTCGGGTTAGCTTAGGAGTGAGTGTAGAAGTAGAAAACCAAATGGTTATACAAAACTTTTTTTTGTTTGTATCTCTAAGTGGACTCCATCCTAATGAAAAAATGTGGCTTTATTTCTCACAAACAGCCGGGGAGTAGACATTAAATCAGGTGATACACACTCACTATAAAAAAGAACCCCTGCTAGATTTCACTCCTTTAGTCAAACACAGCACACCGGCAATCAAACTTAAGGACATTTACTTTGTTCACGAGATCAGTCCACAAGACATCAAAAGAGATATTCCTCTCACTGATTTAATGGAATAAATTGTTGGTTTTGGTTCACCAAAATATCTCTCATCCCCTTTAGGCTCTTGGAGCAAAACACCAATGCATTCAACACATCTTTGAGAAAAGAATTGCTTTTTAGAAGACAGGTGTTGATGGGTTTCATAATCATATCTCTATTTTGCCATTATGTTGTTCAAGACAACAAACAAAGCCATCTGTTGAATGTATCCAACACTTTGGTTTGTGACCAAATCCCTGCAAAATTCATGACACTCCCATTGTCCTCAGTTGTACTTTGTGTTAAGTTTTGTTAAGTGCTAATTAGCAAATGATATCATGCTAAAATGCTAAACTTGGACAGTGAACATGGAAAACACCTTCTTAACATCATTGTGAGCTTGTTACCATGTTAGCACTGAGGTGGAAAGCACCACTGTGTATAAGCGAAGGCTCACATCACAAAATATGGTGAGACATCTTGAGATATTCGAATTTCATGAAATTTACCCCAATATATTTAAGGTGTCAGATAAAAGTGTATATTCACTACTGAACAGTGAGAAGTGATCCTTAGTTTACATCAACACTAATTATTGAGTTTTTTTGTTTGTTTGTTTTTTCGTTCAGTGCAGCCGATTTGGCAAAGCTGCCAAATCTAACGTGTGGGAAGGAAGCAGTGAAGTTACCTGGGAAGAGCTGTTTGGTTGGAGCGCTGATCTGAGCCTGTTTTCCCACTCTGTAAGCAACGTCGGGTTTGGATCCTCTCCGGACTGTGCAGAAGCCTGTTGTTTTCCGTACTCCTTCAGGAGCACTCTGGAAGTCCAGAGCCTTCAGTACGTCTACTGGTTCAGCTGGAGGCAGAACAAAGAATTGATAACATGACCCAATGATACTACATCTGCATAGCTAATAATCTAATTAGTGCATTTGTCCAAAAGTGCTTAGTCAGCGTTCCCCATTTGGTTGGGACACTCTTTGTCTTTGTTCCCACCTGAAAACATGTTTTATTTTTTTATGAGTTTGGTTCCTTGTATTTTTGTATGCTTTCATACTTCCAAAGGCATATGTGAAAAGGCGCTGTTGTTTAGATTGGAAAACATGACTTTCACAGACATTCTCTGCTAGAATAAAATGAACATTAAATAATATTACGTATTAAAAATACTTGCTATAGGCTGCAACAAGAAGGAATTAAACTAATTACACAGAAATCTACTATGACGCAGCATTAGTTCACATGTTGTAAACGCTGCATGCCATGTTACAGTTCTCTGTACGCATATTTCAACAGCAAACAGAAAAACTAATAGAGGCTGGCATTTTGATGATAAGTCAACATTTGCGCCTATTAACACCCCTTGCTTGTGGGCCAAATCTGTCAGTTCGACGAGTTGTTGGTTTATGAGCTACCTTGTCGGGGGAGCAGTAAAAATGTTGGTAACCATTCAGAAGACGTAATTGCCCCCCCTCCGCCCCCAAAGCCACAGCATCTGTGGAATGATAAGACTCACTGCTGCTGATCACTGGGTCTTGGGAGCAAGGGGAGTGCAGAAGGGGGCAGCTTTACAGGTCTCTTAACACTACTAGACTCTATTCTATCAATGGACCTGGCACTCAGGGTTTGGACTGCTGTACAGTGCAGTTATTAACACCAATTCTCATTTATTCTCCTGCAATGCTCCAACTCATTACCCACAGCGTCTGTCTCTGTCCCATTCTGTGAACTTTTCGCTCTTCAATCCCCATCTCGCCCATTCCCCCCGGCAGGTCACCAGTTATAGTGCGATTACAGGGAATTTAGCCTAATAGGGTATGTTTTAAGGGGAGCGTTGACGTGCGGCGCATCGTCATTCCAGATTTAACGCGTGTCTGCCTGAGGCTGAATGCACTTTAAAATATCCAATAAGAAGGGGGCTGTTAATTCCTGGTTTGAACTAAATTGTTTCAGTGTGAATTGTTGACTGTGATCCATTCACTGTCAAACACACATGCACACAGTTCTGCAACATTGCGCTCTAAGAAAATAGTGGATGTGGTCACTTTTTAAGTTGACACTGATAGAAAATTATAGAAATCCTACAATTTTTCTTTTTTCTGTATGTTTCCTGCAGATGTGTCTTATATGCAAACTGACTGAGACATTTAATAGCTGAAAAATCTGTCTGTCCTCTGCTGGACAAATGACAGGATGATAGTAAACGCTAAAATGTACAACAATATGAGATATTAAGACAAAAACAAAACATTTTCTAACATGAGCAAATATATTTCACCATAAGCTATTGATCAAACCAGAATGCTGTGGCGGCAAAATCTCTGAGTAACAAAAGTGAGGGAGGGAGTTTTATTGCTCCCTGTGTCCAACTATTGAATACACAGCAATTCCTTCCTCCTAAAAGATACAGTCACACTTTGAATTATGATAATTCTTTTGTTGCCGAGGGACCTCTAAATGAAAGTTGGTGATTTAAGTCCTTATATGTTGGCTTTCACTTAAAACAGATTTCAGATCAAAAGCATTCCCAGCATTTGCTTGTAGTTTATTGAGATTCACCACATGTAATAAGGTCTCTGTGCTGTTGAACTGTTAATACTAGATTTACATTTACAAACTGGGCCAGAAACCTTTTTTTTTTTTACCCATCTAAGAAGCAAATATGAAAAGTTAACAGAGGTCCAATGAAGAGAATACACTTTCAACTTCAAATCAAAATTAGCACAACCCCAAGCCTCTTGTTTAACTATTACAAAACGCACAGCAGCATGAACCAGCACAGACAACACATTATTCATGTCATGACTTTGCAGTGAGTCAAGAGGCAGGATGTGTCCTCTTTTCAAAAGGCCCAGCTATGATAAACAATGTCTGCATGGTCGGCTTAAAATCGCAATGGGGAGTTAAGGCCTTAAGGAATGGGAGATATCAGGCTTAATGTGAAATCTCCCTTCCTTGAAAATAAATTTAAGATTCATGTGTTTGATATCGTCTTGAAAGCATTGTGGGAAAAATAATTTTAATGGATCAGGCAGAAGACTTTCTTGAAATTCACATTTGCAGGAAATCTCCTCATCCGCCTTATAATACTCCAGAAAAAAGCATGGAACAGAAAGAACACTCGGTCAAGAGATGTAGATTAACCAAAAACTGCAAAACTCCCAACTTACATTGATGGTAGGAATATTATTTAAAGGTATATAATGCAAGAAAGCACCCCCCAAAAAAAAGAGCTCAAGGATTTTATTACAAAAATACACACTTATTTACATTTTCTGGGTTTTTTTGTTAGTAATGTGGCACGTGAAGCCAGGAAGTGCTGATTATGCAGTTCCTGTTCGCTTTAAGTACCCAGGAGGGGGTCTGATGGGTGGAGCTAGAAGTCCACATGCTGAACCCATTATGGTGCTGGCACCACTCCCTACACCCTCCCTCCCCAACTAAAACATACATGAGCCTAAACGGAGAAGGCCCCATCCCTGTAGCTACTTCTCCTGTGACCAGAAAAACAACAGCTTGAGTGGTGAATCAAACTCGCCTGATTTGAGCACATGCTCAGGGGCCATGTCGGGAGTTTTAGCTCACTTGAAGTTGTGCAGATCTTCTCTTTAAGTGATGGAGAGGACTGGAGTAATTAAGCCTGATACGCGTCCAGTTCACCTGATGCCACAGCTCATGAATTTAACTTGTAAAGAGCATTAGCATCGAGAAAGCTGCACTTCTGGGAAAAATCAAGCAAATCAGAAGGTTTTTGTTCTTTTGATTTCTATTAAATGCAGTTCCAAAGTATGATCAATGGAGTGAGATCATTAGAGAGTTTAAAGGCTTTATGACTGACACAGCACAAAAGAGCAGTTTAACAGACACGTTGTTTGTTGTGTCCTTAAGAGTACCAGACTCACATCTGACTCGAATGCAGACAGAATAAAACCCAGGTACCGAAGGCCGAGTTTCAAACCTTGCACCAAATGCCTCATAAAAAAGAAAATAGTCTGTGGCTCTTCTGAATATTGTCCCAAGTACAGAGCTACTGGTTCTTGAAAAAAGAAAGCTTGGACTAAAGGTCTCTTTGTGAGTTTCAGAATGCCTTTCTGCATTACTGCATACCTCAAGGCCTCATATATTCCAGATGTGCTGAATTGGCCAAGGAACCCCCCCATCCCCACCCCCACCACACACTCACGCCCACCCGCACCCCTGACTCTTCAGCCCCTCTCCTTCCACAACCGTCACTTCACAGAAGTCCTGAAAAACAGGCAATATCCCCAAACCATTAAAGATCCCAAATGAGTAAGCATAGATGTTAAAACGCTCTCGTGCTTTGTAGGAGGTAGTGTGCCATACACTCAATGCACCCTTCTTCCATGGTTAAAAAGGAATAAATCATATTCTAATGTTAAGGATGAAAACCACAAGAGAGAGCAGAAGACGCATCTCTCATGCTCGAGGTACCAAAGCAGCCTCAGACGAGCCACAGTCTCTTCTGAGGAGTAATCGCCACTCTCTGATTTTTAATGACACATCTTTCCCAGAGTGCTGTCGAGGACTTGTGATATTCTATCTGCCATGCTAACAAGCTACTCACATGACAAAGAAATGTGATTTCCCCCGAGGCGTTGAGGCATGCAGTGACAGGAGTAACCTGTTAAAATCATTACAGCAATTTCACCAGAAGACCCCTCATATGTTAAAATGACGCGTTCGGCTGTGAAGTCAAAATTTCCGATCCTCTCCATCTCATAACTCATCTGAGCCATATAAGGTTTGATGTTTAAGTCGAGGCTTGTGATTAACTTTTCAATCTGTGACACGCTGATTTAGCATCCCTGCGGTCGCAGCGGCAGCAGCAGCAGCAGCATCTCGGCATGTCTTGTCTGTCTTTTCTGTGTCACTGGTTTCTGCTGAGAGTTGGCACCAAGAGGCAGCAATTACAGTGCAGTGGAGAGCCTGTAAATGTTTGCGAGCACATCATGCAATTATGGTCCGTTTAAATATCAGTCAGGGTGAAGGAAGATGGGCAACGGGCAAGACATGCCACTGTGGTGTTCGCTTTTATGAGCTTTCCATATTTTGGGGGGCGCCCCAGTGCAATATGCCCTATGCCGACTGATTTCATTATGAGTCATAGGCAGCAAAACTGATTGTTCAAGATGGGGTGGGGCTTAAGAGACACATTCCACAAATCACCAACTATTGCATATTAGTCTCTGAATAACATTTCCATTTAGAAATGTGAACTTAATTTCCATAACTTTTTAAAAGAACTAGTGTTTTGGCTCTGATACAGGAAGGCATTATTATTGAAAGGTTGCATAATAACCGATCTGATGTCAAAACCACAAATATTAAAAAGCAAAATGCATCCAACTTTGACACACACAAATGTATCCTGGCTAAAGCCACACTGTGGTATGGATGACTCTCAGTCCTTCCTAGACAAAAGGAAATATGAAAAAAATAGTTAATGTGACCCACATATGTGTTTTTAAAGCAAATACTTCAGATTTTTTTTTCTCTTTTTTCCATCAACGCCCCTTCTTGGACTTAGTGGGAGACTGGATAATGTGGAAAGATGGTGATCCTTCAGGCCAGAATATGAATTTCACTTCCAGAATTCCACAGTTGCGTGCCCAGTGTATTTTACTCCACACAAGCCTTTAAGTTTAAAGTTACACTGTGCTACAATAAATATATTAAAGCAGCTTAGAACCAATTAGCAAAAATAAATAAATATGTTTTGTCCAATTTTATGCCTTTTGTGAATTTGATGCAACGATTAAGCTCTTCACTAATATTTCAGGAAAACTTAATACATTGTTTGTGGGCTACTGTTTATGACGCCAAATGCAGTGTGTTGAAGTAAATGGGTTTTCAGTAGTACTGCCAAGTGGTTAAGTGGAACACAAATACACAAAGATTGTGGGTTTTTTTATCATGTAAACTTCCAAAAATGATCCAGCGGAACGCAAATTAGAGTATCAGACCACAGTCAGCCTCTCCTCGCTGACCACACCTGGGTGGCAGCATGTCTGTTTGTTTGTGCCAAGGATCCATCCAAATGAAATACACAAAAATCATGCAGGTATAACCTGTACGCTCCAAGTTTCATTTTAAAGTCACGTTGTGGGGGACGCAGTAGACCCGAGTTAAAGTCACCGGAAACTTGGATGCAGGTGCAATAGTGTGACATGGGCTCAGTTTGGTGTCACTCAATAAATATATATATAAAAAAAACTTTAAAAAGACTAATAAGTCATCATCACGAGATAAATCACCTCGAATATAAAACACACCATGTTCCTTTGTTTAAGGTGGAAAAGTTCTACTGAGCAGCTTGTTAACTGATTATCTATGGTGACTTGGTGAGCCAGCTGTTTGGCAGCCTGCTCCATTAAAAAGTTGCCCCCTACATTGACCTGTATATCGGTGCAGCGTCTTACCTGCTCGGACACTGGCAGCTTGCAGAATGAAAATTAACGTGACCGCGGCGATTAGCGTCGAATCCCATTTCGTTTTCCACCTGGCGGTCCACCTTTTCACCTCCATGACGTGCGCGCGCGGCAACTTAAAAAAAAATTAAAACAAAAAAAAATCAAACTCGGTCCCTTCCACAATCCACAAAAAGTGTGCTTATACTAGAGCGCCATGTGTGCGAGTCTACGGGTGTTTTTCCTCACAGCGAGAGCGGGCCCTTCAGATGCGCTCCCCCTTAAGCCCAGCTCTCAGACTGATGCTGAAGGGCTTTCATGAAGAAGAGGGGGGGAGAGGGGAGGGAAAAGCGCAAAAACCACTCGGTTCCCTGAGAGTTGCGCACCGTTAGGAGGCTGGACAAAACGCCCCAACGCTGAACCCGAACCGACAGCGAGATACTGACACTGGAAAATCCTCCGCTCATCAAATCATGAGTCGGGGAAGTTGAGTAGGGCCCCGCCCACAACCACCTCTATGCAACAGCATTAAGCGGAGCATCATCCCCAAGCAGCCCGACTACAGGAGACAGCGCAGTGTACTATCTTTTTACAAAGAGTCACAGGAAAATATCACAACTATATGAAAGGAAGAAATGAGCTTATAATGATGGCCATGGGGCAGCTACAGCTAAACTAAATGCAAATTAATTAGTCGGGTGGAGCTGTGAGAAGGGCCCGAATAGTATAGTCCAGTTAAATAAAAAAAAAGCCACAATGGCCAAAATTAAATGTTTTCCAGACTTTAGGAGTTTCCTCGAGAAGCCCTTAGATCTTTCTTTTGTTCTTCCTTTCTTTTTTTCTCTCCTGAGGCCTGAAAGTAATTAACGAGATGGCTGGGACAAAAGCACAGGTGGAAGCTTAGAGTCCTCTATTTGGTTTTCCTGTGTACGACGATTCAACAGTGCGATGGCAGCCGTTGTAGCACAAACCTAAACCACATGTCGGGGAAAAAATGTCACTGTTTATGTGTTTTGTCACAAGGCAGAAATAACCGTAGGCTTAGCGGATAGTCCTATTTCGCATGTAAACAGCACTGTGCAGGTAATTAAATAGTTCAGTTTAGAACAAATGAAGGAATAAGAAGAAAAAAAGCAGATTAATGACTGTCGTCTGGACTTCCTTTGTAAATCAGGTTGAATCTGTTGTGCGTGCTAAGCATGGCTTCGATAAGTTGTTTTAGACTCCAGGGTGTGCATGGCTAGTGGTCGGATTTATTAGGGCCATGAACTTTGCAAAGCATATTCACATTTCAAAACACATTTACATCTGGTTGCAACTTGGTTAAACCACAGTTTATTAACTGTGGGCCACTGTGCAGCTCTACTAAGGAGACACCTTGCTCGCGGGCACTTAGGTGGCAGTTGCTAGGGATGTAAACTAGTAATTTTAATTTAATATATGACAGCTGTCTCCGGACCTGTGTAACTTGAAGATGACGTTAAAAGTATGTGATCAAGACAACCATCCAACTATCAATGGGTGGAAAATTGACTGTTAGTGTTATAAACAAGACTGTATGCTAGCAGCTCTGTGAGGCTGCAGAGCCACAGCTGTGCTATGAGCTAAACATTAATGATCGTGTTCGCAGGTTAGCGTGTTAGCATTTGCACGAAGTACTAATCACAAAGTAGATCTGAGGCAAGTATTTAGTCATAAACAAAATAAATAATACAAACATTAGAAAATCTGCTCTTATGGTGGTGCAATAGGAAAAGGAAAGGGATCCCCAATATTATTGATATTCATCCTGAAGGCCACAAGGATGTCTTTGGCAAATTTCATTGCGATCCATCCAACAGTTTTCCAAGAGGAAAAGGGCGTCTGGGATCTACGACTATCTTTAGGAAATCCTGTGGCAGTCAATCTAGTAGATGTTGTGATATTTCACAGGGAAGGTGAAAAGTTCGATCTGCTAGCGGGGCCGGTGGGAAAATCTGTTTTTTTTAATACTAAAGTTAGTAGTCTTCATCCTCTGGGGACCATGAATGTCTGCACAAAAGTGTATGGTAATCTGTCCCATAGTTGTAGAGATATTCCATTGTTGACCAAAGTCTGATCGGCAAAGTGCATATACCGTAGTCTTGTTAAAAAAGACAAACACGTAGAATCAATGGATTGAAAATTGCTAGTGTAAGATGATTCTCACTTTTGGAACGAATGATTTGGAGGAGATTATTCACTAAATGGTGCACTTTTTGCCAATCATACTCAAAAATGAGCAGAAAGGGGTCACTGTTCAAAATGCTAGGTGGGACAGAATGAGCTCCTTCACTAATGCTGGAACATCTGAACTACAGTCTTTAATGTATCATTATTTTATCTATGACCCGATGCGATGACCTCGTGCTTGTTCAGCAGTTAAAAAAAAAAAAAACTTTTCTTGAACATTGTCTGGCTGTGCTTATTGCTTTCCTGGCAGACGGTTGGCTTTTTTGTCATTTTGGTTTCAAGTTGTTTGGCAGAAAATGTCAGAACCTCTTGTTCATGTTGCTTCCCGGGACCGTGGCCCGAAATGTTTGGTTTGATTTGACGAGTCCTCCCGCGTTGGCAGAAGGGAAATCTAAACAGCCGAAATACAAGGTCTTCAGTTTTCCCTTCAAACAGGACTCGGACCAGCCAACAAAATCTACTGAAAGACGTCCAGCTGCTCCTTATAGAATCCTGTCTCCTGGGACAGTCTACAATTTTCAGGAAGACTTGAATCGAGATCTGCCCTCTCTGTAGTTGGAAGCATATGATTACAACTGATGCATTGACCGCTAATGTGTGCAGAGATGACATTGTATAATTATTCTATAATAAGTCTCTACTCCCTGGATGGTCCAACCCAGGGCAGCTATAAAAACAAAAATGTCATGAAAGTGTTGCCCGGTGGCTGTGTTTTTTCTATCGGAGGCAGCTTTTAATTCGACTGCTTTCAAGTTTCATATTCTTTGCGCTGCTTTTCAAAAAAATGGTAGACGGACGAACATCGCTTGAGTTCAAGAGCCGAAAAGCAAAACCTCTCTCAAAAAAACGGCCGACACTTTTTCAATTTTTGTGATGCATATGAAACACAATTCGCTGTCCATGAAACAACTTGCTATTAAATGGGCAGCTCACTGATGACTGTTATTTGCTTCGACCACATGTTAGTCGGCAACCCTGGCGCATATAGAAATTTAGGAGGTCCTCAAAGTTCACTCAAACGACGGTCAGCCTTTTAAACCCATAGTCTCCAGAGGATTCCCTTCATCAATATGCCAAAACAGCTGCAGTAAGAACAAAGTCTAAAGCAGGTCTTCTGATCTCAGACATCCTCTGCCAGATCACAAGTACATGTAACCTCCTCATTGCGAGAGATTATAAAGCTAGAAGGCAAGTGTGTGGCTTGGGGGTGGAGAGGGATGCATGCTAGACACTGCCGACCGCATAACCGCTGAGTGGAATGTATGTTTGTCTGGGCCTGCTTATTAAAGGTGCATGTGGTACCCAGACAGCCTCACCTAGGAGGGGTTGGCTAGGAGGTGGGAAGGTATGCTTTCACTTTCAAATGTTGTCAGCTGACCTGGTTCTACAAGCCGACACGGTGCGCAAGGGAGCAAAGACACAGCCGGCGCAACACCAGAGGAGACGGCATCGTTGGTATCTGTGTCAAACGATCATATTTCAGGAGAAATATAATAAAAATGGCATTTTATAGTACAGGTCTCTTTTTAGCACACCATGAACACTGTCTTTGATGTCCTTCTCAGACGTGGACAATGTAATTAAAAGAATGAAAATCCGCTGAAACATACACAAACTAGTTAGTTATTTGCCTTTTGAGCTCCAAGATAGTATCGTGATATTTAGCATGCCACAAAAGGTTTTAGTTAAACCCAATACACGATATGTTAAATCCAGCATTCCAAAAATAATCGGATGTACTACTGCACCTTGTCGTGCATCGCAGGATGCAAGCCAGCATGCAGAGCCGATGGTATATCACACTGACTACGCTACCGAGAGAGAACAGACAGATAGCAGCCTGATGACAGCTCAGTGAAAACTTTGCGGCTCTGATTGTGAAGGATTTATGAGCAAGAGGGTAAAAATCCAAGCACAGTGTTATGACAAGTATAATGTACCATTCGTAAGCTTACCGCATGCAGCAGTTCGTAAAATGTAAAAGTAGCTGCAGTACACACTAACAGTAAAAAGACGAAGTATGCGATTTGGAACGCAGCCTTTACAGGCTACAGGCAGCCGTGTTAGCAACTAGCAGGCTGTACTTAGGCACAGCAACGCTTTCTTGCTGGGCAAAATATGGATATCATATCTAGTTTGTGATATGAGGCACGGTATTGTCTACCGAATAACGTCCTATGATATCGTTATATGGCTTAGGTGTTGGCTTCTCCAGATTTCAAAGGCTGCATTACAGCCTGCAGGTATTTGGTTGTATGCCAAATTAGATTTTAATTTTGACCGGATGAAAAGGTTATTACTATAAAGTGGCATGACTGGCTGCACCAAATGTCATGGTAATCCATCCAATAATTGTTGAGATATTTTACTAAAGCCCAAATGTCAACCTTACGGCAGCTTCAGAGGGTTTTAAAGTCAGGGAATCACCAGTCAATGAGATTCATCTTCTAGGGCAAATTAATATCTGTTTCTGAATTTCTTGGTTAGATCCATGCTGTGGTTTTTGAGATATATCAGTCGGGACCAAAGTGGTGGACCAACATCGCCATCACTACAGCCTTGTTTCCAGAATAGCAAACAAATAATCAGAAATATACACAGATTTAGAGATACTCCACATGATTTGAGTGCAGAAGCCGGATTGTAAATATATAAACAATTTAGCATACAGAATTACCGATACAACAAGAACAAAACTTAATGATGCAGTTTGCTGTTGCAGAGGTAGGTCCGTTTGGATCCAGAAGTAGATATCAGATTTCACAGCGATCAACCTCTGAGTGTACCAGAGGAGTGACGAAGATGAAAAGAGGCCATCCTATTTTCATGTTTCTTGTCAAGTCCCTGTGATGAATGCCTTTTCTTCTCAGCAGTGAACAGTGTGTTATGGAGAGTTAAGTGGAGAGGTCTGTGATAATCTAAACATGCCCCCAAGCATCTCGTATTTCATGAGCCAAAGTCTCCATGAGCCCTGTCTCCAGCCGTCAGCAGTAAAAAGTGATAGCAGAGGGGAACGGGCCGACACTGAATGTGGAGGCTTACCAAAACCTATCGCTTCGTCATGTCCTGTTATCATACTGGATGGGCGGGGGGGGGGGGGGGGGGGATCAGGATGTCAAACAACCCTGTTTAGTGACTCACTTTGGGTTTGTAATATAGAACAACAAATGAGATTAGCTCTAAAAGAGATCTGTTGCATGAAGGTGAGAGGAAAGAGCAAAGAAACAAAAACAATGCTGAGAACTTGCCAGGTGAAGACAAACGGCTTATTCTCTGGAGATGCATGAACTCATGAACCTTATCGGATTTAGAGCACATTGGGATTTGACATTTAGGGTTTTTATAGGCCACGGATGTTCCTCATTACTCTAGTTTGTTGTGGCCAAACATAAATCTGTGTTACCCATGATGCTCTGCATGAAAAGAAATATTCCGAGGATTCAATTTCACTCTGGTATTCTCACAAACACTTATGTGTGGAGATAAAGTTAAATCTTTAGGGCAACTGGGTGTGGGAAAAGTTTGAAAGATTTAATTCAAGATATCTGTTGAATCACCGCATGTGAATCCAGATCAGCAACATTCAGTGGCCTTAAAGCTGGAACAAACCTTGGTTCCCTGTATTCAATCAAATAACCAAGAATCATCAATAACTATAAGGTTCTCTTTGGTTTCTTATAGAGGATCATTTTGGGTTTCTGCCAAATGATTGTATGGATCAATCTCACAATTCCCAAGCCATTTTCAGCCAAAAAGTTTTGATAAACCCATACAGAAAGTATCATCACAATCTTTTATTTAACAGAGCAGCAAAGAAATAGTGCAGAGAAAGCAGTATCAGGAAGCAACTTACGGTTCTGCAAAGTGAACTGCCTTAAATTTGCAAATTCACTCTACTTTATGATCTCAATCATGTATTTAAAGTCTTCTTCAATCAAGCATGATGTCCAGTTTGTAAAGTATGGCCCAATTTGGAGTAAAATGGAAATAAATCAGGGGATTTAAGTGGCTGCCTTGTGATTGACAGGTAGTTTCCACGACAACGCTACTCACTACTGTCGCTACCATGGCGTCGCCAACACAGCCTCACTACTGTCGCTACCACGCTATCAATGCAAGACGGCAATCCACAAACCAATGAAGTCATGATGACTACGTCCACTTCTTACAGCCAATGTGTCGCCTTTAAATACATGGTAAGGTTTGTGTGCACACGTTACCAATAAAACTTGGACCTACTCATCAATTCATTGCTCTGTAGCATAACTAGTGGTCAGAAACTCCACAGGGATCGTTCAAGATAAACTTGTAAAAAATTAGAAAACTGGCCCGACATGTTCAGGGTTGGTGAGAATGTTTTGACATTCAGGCAGAGGGTTATTCTTTCCACTGTTTTCCTAAGGGCTGTCTGGATACTCAGGAGTGAGAGTTTATGCTGGATTTAAGAGCTATTGCTCACAGTTTAGTGACAAAGCAAATGTCTGCTGCCTGACTTTTTTTTTACTGCAACAGGTACGTTCCTTCTGACATCTTAATGAGTGGGTATGCAAGAAGGGTTTCCAGTTGTAAAAGCAGCCCCCGGGGAGGCTCCTCTTCCAACCAGCCATCACCCTTTTAAAGATAACAGTTTCACACAAATGCATATAGGCATATTTACTGAACCCAACTGTGAGCCGAGCTGCATTTTTGGTATTTGGCTAATTTATTTGGCTTGGTTTTTAAAAGTCCCTGAAGCCATTTGGACGCATGCTCTTACGAGCTAGTAACAGCGTGAGTTCCAGGTGTCTTCTGATATCAGCCTGAAAGCATGCTTTGGCTTGTTGTTCTCATGAATGGATAGCCATGACTTTTATTGTGTGAATAAATAAGAGGAAAGTATGATGAAAAATGAATGAACCTTAGAGTACAAACGCAGCTTCAACTAATTAATCAACATCTGAATCAGCTGCGCTGGAGCAGTGTGGACTATTTATCAAAGCGATTGGAGGATTTGATACTGCAAAGCAAAACATGGTTTACCAAAGAGAAAAGGGGACTATGACGGAAACTACATGACAAGATATTTAAAAATTATTAATAAGTAGCTCTGCGTTGTACTCAGTCACCATTTTTTTTTTATTGGTCCTGCTGGTGCTGACAACTTGACCTGGCAATGTCACCCTGCCTGTGGGTTGGTCCACCACTTTGGTCTAGACTGAAATAACTCAACCACTGGGTGGATTGCCATGAAATTCGATACGGACAGTCATGTTCCCCCACAGGTTTAATTGCAATAGCATGGGCGATCGTTTATGTTTTCATCTAGCACCACCATCAGGTCAAGAAATTCATTTCTCCAATTCTTTGGATTTTTTTTGGCCAAGTCATACATGTTATATGTTATATAATTCATAGAGAAAATGTTGAATGTCGAATATTTTGTGTCATACATGGATATAGCTAATAAAGGCTAGCAAATACAGTGGTGAAAACGATCAAAGGTACTATCCAGGCAAAAATATTCTGATTTGTTGCACTGAAAGTGAACTATGACACCGTACTTCCATACCTCAAAGCGAAATGTTTCTAAAATACAAACCACACATTGGCTTAATAGCTTGATTAAGCTTGTGTGTGCTCCCATGGAAGACCGAAGATGCAACTGCAGCTGGACTAGAGATATGGAAAAACAGATGAAGTAAATTATAAGAGTACTGCACTCATATCAGCCCCCTCCAACACTAAGAATATGAATGGGCCCATTTTGTTCAACTTGCAACAAGGCCCTGGCTATGTCTTCCATTGATGGCAGTGTAACAATGCTCTGTTTGACTAAATAAAATCTGGTTGATGAGTAGATAGCCTACACCAGGCGTCTCTGCGGCCAGGAGTTTTTAGAAGCATTCCCTCCATCCTGATTTTTACCAGCATTTAAACGGACAGTTACAGTGGAAAGGTAAGAGCAGTAGCTCACGATTTTCCATGTTCATCACCTCCCACAGTGTATGGATTGGGTGTCATCCAACATGGTGGTTTGGCTTCCAGTAACCACCAGCTGGATGGAGTGCTGTTTCCACGGTGCCTGGAAGCTGCGGTGCCATGTGTCCCTCCACAGGCCTCTGCAACAAACAGCTATCAAAAGTCATCAGTCTTACCTTTTCCATTTGATATATATATATATATATATATGGCAGCAAAAGTCATGTAAAAAAGGCAGCAAAAGTCATGTTAAAAAAAATAAATTAATAATAATAATAATAATAATCAACACAATTTCAATAGGGCCTCGCCGTTTCCAACGTGGGGGATAATCTTGCTCTTATTGCAAGAACTAAACTTCACATTATCTGGGCTCATGGGAGGATGTAAACAGGAAGTATAAAGTAGTTTAAAGTATCCTGAATCAGCTTCTATTGGTTCCTGTTTACAATGTACCAATAGACGCATGGACAAACATCACCAGATTACTTAGATGTTGAAGAAAACCTAAAAACGTGAGGATTCGCAGGCAGGTTCTGCAGTTAAGAAATGTCATTTTCCATTGACTTCTAAGCGGAGATAGTGGTATCCTCATTAAGTGTATGTCGTGCTGAATCGATAAAAATATGTCTTGTGTCTGTGTTTTCAGTTTCAACTGGGTTATGACTGTGAGATGGTGTATGGTAATTGTACACTTGGGATTTGAAGTACCGTAACATGCGCTGCATGTCACATTGTACCGCCGCTGCTCCACATACTGACCCATCGGACATAATTGCACCAAACCTAACCTAACAAAACCTTATTGTTGACCACGGCATTCACCTGTTGCATCTTTTCGCCTCACTGTTTCTTCTTCGGGCCTCCCGTTTCAGCTCTTGGGAAGTGCGCTTCGGCCTTCGGCCCACCTTCAAGCCGGAAATGGCACAACGTGCTCACCAGCATCTGTGAAAACAAAGCTGGCGCGAGTGAACCAAAACAATGATATTATTGTATTACAATTGGAACAGAGGTGTAGTTGAATCCACAGCAAGAAATGGACTACTCATATCCATCTCAGTTAGTGTAAGTCTTCAAATTCTGCTCTTAAGAAGAAGGGTTGGCACTACCTATGTTTTTTTCCTCTGGGTCCAACATCTGGCTGTCAAAGAATGCCATATCCCGGCTGTAGGGAAAGGAAGCTGCTGGGTGGACCTGCAATAATATAAAAGACCATTATGAACATTTTTGAGTGATGTTGATCAATCGCCTTTTCTAGTGGAGTTTTACACTCTTTTCGGGGTGAGAGTGAAAGAGTTGGCAGAGCAGCTGGGTTTACATTTTGCAGTGATGGCCTTTTGTTTAGTCTCAGGTCGCATCATGCCATAACAAGTCACTGACAAGTGATGCCGCAGCATATACATCACGGCTGCTGCAGATCAGTGCAGCCCCGACTGCTAAGATATTCAAGTGCTAAGTGGAAGGTGCATAGGGGTGGGAGTGTGTATGCATGTGTGCATATTGAGGCTCATACTTGTGCATGCTTGCAGCCGCGTAAAGCCGATAGGGAGAGCAGCGTGTCTGGAATCATTTAAACAGAGTGAGAACACATTCCCGCATGTGGACTCATTCCTCCCAATAGGAGTGTCATTGTTTCCAAAGACAGCTTTGCCTTCACCATGAATCAGGTAGCATTTTTTCCTATATATTTCATTTTCCCCTGCCAGAGGTCTTCACCAAAGTGCTGGGAATATAAATCCATGCAGGAGGAAGTTATCGCTGCTCTGATCTAGGAATCGTGATTGATGAGCCACTTTGGGGGAAGACTGAGAAAGAGACATACAATAATGTGGCTTTTGATGAGCGTTTGTGAAGATCATGCATAGTGAGAGCAGAACAACACACTGCAATCAACAAAGCAGATAAAGATACATGCAGAACGTTTTGGGGTGATCATTTTTATTTTCTTTATCAACAACAGATGCTATGAAAACCCTCAAACCAAAAATGTGTGAGTCAATTCCTCACTAACTCAGTGGTCCTTACTGAATCTTTAAAAACCTCAACAAACAGCGCACAAATATGTAGTTGCATCCTTTAAAAAGGTTCCGAAATTGCCCAAAAGAATGAATATTGAAATGGACTCAAAGTAAACAAGAGAGCCCATGTTCATCATAATGAATGTGTCATCAATGTATTGCTGCACAATGTGCTGTTAACATGATCACAAAATAGTTACAATATGCAATTCATCTTCAAGTCAACTGCTAATTGAAAGCAAAAGGAAGTTTTCTCCACCATTAATGTCTCTTTTTTTGGCAGAAGAGCAGAGGGTTCATACATTAGACATCAGACGTTTCAGTAGCTGAAACTTTTAAAATAGTTGAGCCCTATTACTAAGGTCACTAGGCACAATTAATAAAGATTGTTTCCATTTGTGGGCCAGTTTAAGTACCAGTACCTTTGAGCCACAAGGGAGCCTGAATGTTGTAATTGTTCTGATAATTGCCACTAGTGTACATTCAGTGTTTCTGCGTTTTACAGACGAGGAGGGATAACAATGGCTCTGTTAACGCTGCCTAAATATCATTTAACTGATGAGAGGAAATGAAAAGAATGAGATGGGCCCGTTAACTCTGCCTTGAGTGTGCATATGGTTGTAATAAGACATAAAACGAAGTTGAGATTTAGCAAATGTATCTCTATGAAATAGCTAAGATCGTAAAAGTTGAAATTACAGTAAATAAGTGATCAGGAACTTTTATTCACACAAATTTGTTCTCCTCGCAATTTATGGATAAAGCCACTTGGGAAACGCTGGTTTATTAAGAAGAACACACCCTTGTCCTCAGTGAATCCCTATATGGTCAATCGTGTCATCATACAGCAATATTAAAAAAAAAAGACATTTAATTTAAAACTCCCCAAATAAATGTCTCATGAAAGTCCAAGCTGCTTTGAAGCCCCACAACGTAGGGCACGTCCTTGTGGCCCCATGTGTGAGAGCTGTAGTAAACGGGGCAGTGACTCATACCGGCCTCAAGTGTATGGCTCGCCTTGCGGTGCCACGGGCGGCAGGCCACATAGTTGCCTGTGGCGAAGGCCACTGCACAGGCAGCACTGGAATAGAAGTTTATTACTGGCCACCAAGTCAAGCCCTGCTAACCAAATTGATGCCTTGGAACAAATATAACGTTGAAAATCACAGACACGCATAAACTGTGAAAGCAAAACGCGCACACCCATTCGCACTCGAGGGATGGAGCTACACACACAACGGCACACACATCCACAGGAATATAAAGGCTATACTTTGAAAGTTCCTGTTTAGGTGTAAGTGGGTGAGAAATGTGGGCGCGTCGTTCGGAGACTAAGAAAAGTTGCGATAGTTCAGTCGGGAGAGACGCCTAAAATAAGATGCGAGATTGAAGGTTTTTCTTAAAGATTGAGGAAAGAGGATGGGAATAGGAGACAGGAGTGATCTGTGTGAGAAGGAATCTGCACTTATATCCCGGAGAAACCCGTTTAAATGATCTGTTTTTCAGGGAGAAGGAGAATTCCAGGGTTTCTTAGAAAGCCACACGCCTTTGACAAATGTGATAAAGTGTCCCACAATCATCGCAGTGGAACATGATGTCACATCGATGGCTAACAGCAGCCATGTTACAGAAACCACTGTTACCCACATTCCCCGATCCCAATGGTTTTTTTGTCAGACAAGCTCCAGATATGTGCTACACACACACTTAATATCGGTCTGGGCTTAGGTTTGGCTGCAGCCGTTTGGCCGGAGTCCGGTCGCACTCAATAAAGGAGCAAATACAACCGACTGACAGGCCCGCTTTTATTGCACCGCTCAGCACTTCAGACGGCACGGAAGCACCGATAATTCTAAATCTGATTTGTGATGGAGAAGTCTGTGAAGTTTAGCACAACATATCCCTCTAAAGGACCCCGGCTATAAATGTCAGGCAATGACTCGACTTGTTAAACTTATTTCGTGATTTGGCTTGAGCCATTGTAGTGCTGATGAGGGTGTAAGACTGCCAGCTTCGTCTATTCTTTGCTGTGAAGGCTGCAGTGAGAAGTATTTCCATCTCTTACTTTCCTACATCCTGAATTCAAAAAGCTCCTGAAGCTATATAAGTAGGCTACATCAAGATTGTACTCAGCAGTAGTTTGGGAAGCATAATTACTTCCACCACAGGAGGACTGTGAGTAAGGAAAGACATTTAAATTATAAAACTCATTAGTCAAAAGATTGGTCGACTTACAGTAGCTGCAAACATCCAATTAATAGAGAAATACTGAGAAACGTTTTTATTTCCCACTGATTTTATTTCATAAGATTTGGCAGCATATTTCAGATTGAATGCATCGTAGAAAATTTGAAAGCGTAAGAGAAAAAAAAGCCTCAAATGTTTTCCTCTGCACGCTTTAAGAGTCAATAAACTTGCTGCCTACTTCCAGGCTGCACTGGAGTCGCTGGGCACCAGATTACTTACTTCCCCTCCCCCCCGGCTTGATGATGTGAGCTTAATTTAGAACCGAGGGGTTCTGTAATTGTGGGGTTTGTTTGCTGAGCAATTTGGCTTTTGTTCAGCAAGTCCTTAGAGAGACCCCTAGTGTCTGAAACCTAGAATTACACCCGCAGGCCTAACGTGTGGTGATTATGGTGTGTCGGGGTCCTCTGTGACTTCAGTGTGTTTTGGGATGAGCAGATAATAGACAGAAAATAAACACCCATGGGCAGGTTGGATGGGGTGAATCACATTCAGCTGCAAACTCACACAACTCTGTTAATTTGATTTGGCTGCAAGTGGATTTTTCCAGAATGCCTCGTGGAAGTCCTCCAAAATGAACTTCCTGGATACTCTACAGGGCCTCTGTGTCTACATCCATTCTCATACCCAAATGGTACTCTCGCCAACTTTATGGTGTGTTTTTTTCAGGGTATTATATAAATATAGAAATCCATATAGAAAGGAAGGGAGAGAAAGGGTGCGTTACGCAGAAAGAAACAGAAGAATACAAGCAGCTGATCAGACATGATAGTAGATGACAATATTAGTGTTAAACAGCAGTGATTGGCTCATAGTGGTTCCCAACGTTGGGTGTGGGACCCCTGAAGTGGTCAAACCATCAACTTAAGGAGTCGTGAGATGACAGTAGAGAAAAGAAAAAAACATGCATCAGCTACACAAAGCTTATTTTCCTTGTACTTTGTCACCAACACGTACGCAGTAGTTTCACTGTGTCTTACTTTCAGGCACACTTTTTTTCTCTCATGAAAAAATGGGTTAAATGTTTTACAACATATGGAAAAGGAGAGTGCTTCATTGCTCCACCTCCTTCTCTTGTCTCTCCTTTCGTCTCTTTCTCCCCCTCTCTCGCTCCATCCCTGTCTCGCTCCGTCTCTGTCTCTCTGAGAAAGAGGCCATTGTTTCTTAATAAATACGCCATGTGTTTGGAGCGCGCCCGACCGAAGGAGGCGCAGCGTATGAAAGATTAATAGCGTACGATATCCCCCACATAGGCCATCGATTAGGAGCTACAAGTATCGACACTTTGAAAACTTCCTGTGGTGTTCGTGTTGGTCAGCTTTTGTGGCTTAGCGAATAGATTTAAGAGGTGTAATAATCAAATACCAAGCAACTTTCTGAGCCTAAGTTCATTAGCATTATTTGTAATGATAAAAACTACAAATTAATTTTAAAATCTTACAGTCACATGAATACATGTACAGCATGGTAGTTCAAGATCGACTGTGTGTGTGTGTGTGTGTGTGTCGATGCCACAGAGGTTGTTCTTGGCTACTGTTGTGGCAGCGGGTGAAGAGAAGCTGCCAGTTGAAGACAGGAACTTGGACAGAACTAAACGTTGGGCTACGCACTTAACGACAAACAAACAAAATCAGCGGAGACCAAACGACAGGGCGCTCGTACGCTCATGATTGCGAGATCAAGTCAAGGTTTTACAGGCTCTCCGTGCCGGCTGTACAACCTGTGATTATTCATTTTAAGTATAAGCCTGCAGACCTACAGCACTGCGCGTTCGCCTTTAAAGGCTTGTTGCTATTTTCTTCTTGAGGGAAGAGCATAGGAGTGTTTAAAGAGATGATTTTGATGCCGTAATGCTACCTCCTGTGCCACAGACAGACATCTGCCCCGCACATTGCTGCACTTTGGCCAGGAACCTTCATCATCTGGTTCATCAGTTAAATCCCTTATATTTCCATTCACCAAAAAATGTGTGACACTCGAACAGCAGTGGTCCCTCACTCTCACTTTATGTTTAGTGAGCCCTGGTGTCTGTTGAAATGACCGATCTGAGGCAGATTACCAGCAGAGTGAGACTGGGGTGATATTGGCGGACGTGTTTGGGCCGATGTGGCCAGCGAGTTGAGTCTAGCACATATTTGATAGCGGCGAGGGAGGTATGAAGTTTTTTTTTTTAAAGATGCCTGCCTGCCTGCCTGCCCTACCCCCCCTTTCACCAAGCCGCCTCTCATCTTCCTCCCTTCTCGCTCTGGAGGAGCGAAGCAGCAAAACAAAGGAAACTCTCTCTATCTCAAAGCCAGCAGTGATATCATGGAAAAGGCTGACAGTTAGTCAGGTGTGGGAGAGAGTCAACAGGGTTACTCCTGCTCTCTCACGACACACAGATTCTTCTTTCAAACCGGATTTATCTTAAGCTTGCATTCATATGGAATTCATTCTGAGCTTTTAAATGTTGTATACGTAGTATTTAAAATCATTAATGTGGCTTCATCATGACATCTTGCCTAGTGATCGCAGTTCGTAGGAACATCGTGAAATACTTAAAGGAGGGAAAACGCAGAAAATGAAGCAAAAGGCAGATTCAAGTGTTTCCCAAAGGGCACGCATCTGGGCACCCTTCAATTCTCTGTTATTGTAGCATAAAAGGTAAGAAATGTCTAAGGAGGACAAACATTTCAGGAGCACGGCAGTGCAGGGGAGCTCAGGAACTTTCCTCGCTGTAAAACTGTTGCACAGCTTCTGACCATGAAAGCAAAGCTCTCATTTCCCGCTGACTACTGTGAAAGAGGATCATAAAATTGACTCCATCTGTAATTTTATGGTGAACTTTCCAGTCACCAGCAGCATGATGGCATTCCTTCTATTAAGTTCTATTAAAGGCTCCTTGAAGGCATGTACGTTCATTGCACGAGTCTTTGGGATAAATTGGGATAAATAAATGGCTTTTTTTTTTTGTGGATTTGCTGTTTCATGTAAGAGTCTCTTTCAAAGTCATCAGCCAGGAGAGATTATATGCAACGTCATGGCATGAGGATGGCATGGATTCAAACATGCATTTGACCTTATGTTTAGAACCTTTGAGACAGCTCTTTTTGTATCCTCTTGATCATTAAAATGATGACGTCCTCAGGGTTACCTGGACTTGGGTTTTGAGACGTCAAACGATGCAGTTTAAGTGTGGCGTTTAAAGAACGAGGGGGTTTACCATGCCCTTGGTTGTAGTTTAAGAAATGTCAGATCTATTATTTTTGGAACTCTGCTTGTGCTAAAGATTAAAAGATGTCACTTAAAAGGAGCCCCCCTTTAGGGACAATGTAGGTTTTCAAATACCTCCAATGTGAGCCCTCCTGAGGTATTAGGAGGTTGGTGGACGGGTCAAACATTGATACTTTTCACTTGAATTGTTACTTAGATGAGTTGTTAGAGTCGTCACATAAGTCACGCGAGTTATTAGTCACATGGTAGTGGCGTGAGTCGCTAGTCAGTCAAGTTAACATCAACGATGCTCTCGTTTTAGATTAATAGTGGATCACATGTCTACACTCTAACACTCATTGCATTAAACCCACGTGATATTATCACCAGAGCATTTCAGCTACATCATTTTGGGGGTTTTACCACCTGCAACTCTGGTGTTTTGGCTCAGTCCCACCTCAGCTGTACCAGGAAGCTGTTCTCTGTGAAAAGCTCAATTCATCTACCGTACAATAACTTCAGCTTGCTTCTACTGCTCCCAGTTGGTTATTACAGGTGTTAGTAATCGGATCAAAATTACAAACATTTCTTATATTCCAGCGTCTCCGATGGGAGATTTTTAAACCTTTGTTCAGATTAAATAAGCAACACCTTGTGCTCCAAGAACTTTAAAAAACAATTTAAAATAAAGTATGTTGCAAGGTAGTTGCTTAGCTTATAAAAATAGAAAAAGATTAATTGATGATGACATTCCAGACTACTGTTGTCCTGCTTACTGACAAGACTGATTGACAAACACTGTCATTTATATGGTCACGATTACTGTCTACATATGTCTCTTTAATTTCTCTAGTTAGAAGCATGTGTGTCTTCTCGAAGCGGAAGGAGAGCATGTGTGTGAGAGAAAGAGATGGCGAGAGGGTGTCTAAATCCATGACTCGTCTAAAAACGTTTGAATGTGTGTGTGTGTGTGTGTGTGTGTGTGCGTGTGTTAGCAAAGTTTCAGAACGTGAACCTCTCTTGGGGGACTTCCGCTGCTGCTGTTATTCTTTGCAGTGAGATGGAAAGCTTTTCCCAACATCTGCACAACATATCATCACGGCTGAAAAAGAAAAAAAGAAAAAAAAAAGAAAAGGAGGATACTGGGCTGAATTTTTTCCTTTGGAAGAGCGTGTGGATTTCACTTTATAGGACTTTTTTTTCCTGGAATGTGTGGTTTAACTGAGGAAACCTGAAAAGATCCCAAAATGAGATTAATTTATTAAAGAAAATTTAAAAACCATGAAGGGAAAAATGTAGTGACACAATTCTTGTTGGAGGAAAACACTTGTTAGTACACTTGATGGCATTACTGGGATCATTAAAAAGTCACGCAAAGTTATGGGCAGTATATTTTTGCAGCGCCCTGTGAAGCAACAAATGCTTTGGATCGGGCTGTTACCGGACAATAAATGTGGTCAGGGTTTTCATTTCACACCTCTTTATCCAATGTAGCGGTTTCCAAAATGAGTGTGATGCAGCTTTGTGTTAAATAACCCCGGTTGCTTTGTGTCTGCAATATCATTTACACTATTTTAACTCTTGCTTTTATCCAGCATGCCATATGCTATCTGTTTGCTGACAACTTGAACTTGTCTGTCTGAAAGAGCAGCATGAGGTGTAAGAAGACGAGGTACGTACAGCTTCTTATCCTTCCCCCAATTCCCTTTTTTCCATGGTTTCGACTCCCCCTTCTCTTTTTCCACTCACTCCCTCTATTTTTTCCTCATTTGCCTTAAACTATGCAGCTTCTCTTTCCCGTTATTTACCCTCATTTCTCTTCGACTAACACCCAAAACTCACCTCTCACTCGTTTCTCTCGTCTTCCTTCTCTCCCTTAACCTGGTGACCCCCATTTCTTCCCTTTTTCTTTTCATCTCTCTCATTCCTCCTCCCTTTCTCTCCCCCCCTCGTCTCCAGTCGGACCTCCAGCCTCCTCCCTTCGCTATGACTCTTCCACTTTCCCATGACAGAACCAGGGGCGGGAATCAAATGACCAGCGTCTCTCCCTTCACCTGGTGTCTGAGCTGGAGCTGTGAAAGAAAGCTTTGTCCCCAATAAGCCTTCATCGCCTCTGGAGGTACAGCCTACGTTGTACATACAGGAAAAGACTTTGGTCGGACTGGAATTTTTGGGGCCCATGGGAAAATGTGAGCAATTCGGGGCTTAACTCTCTCTGACATCTCATCGCACAGAGCATGACGCGTCATTAGGGTGAAAATCCTCATGCCAGGAATTTAAAGGAAACCTTAAAGTGGCTACATTCGATATTTTTTATTGTTTTGGTTCATTCTAATTGCTCTCATTATAGTTCTGTAACTGCTGGACGTACACAGATTGTTTCCTGACAACCATATCAACGTATGAGGTGATGACATGTCAATGTATTTACAACCTAAAACATTTAGGCTTATTGGAAATATTATATCTAGTTCCTCCACACAGATAACGTGACAGAAATATAAAATGCTTTTGTACTACAGCTTCAAATAACACCAGAGAGCAGTGTTGCTGCAAACAGGACATCGCAACTAAGAGCTAAACCTGAAGTGTAAAATTAGATCTTTATCCCGTTAGTCCTTAAGTGTCAACACTCGCAGACTGCAGCGAGGTGAGTTATTAGTGAGTGTTTCCAGCCCCAAACGCATTGGGGCCCCTTCACTTTTACATGCCTGACCCCGCAGACTCGCCGGGAGGAGTGACCCGGAACGGAACCCAGTAAGGCAGGTCAGATGTCCATTTGACACACACTCCGCAGGGGGGGCGGGATGGAGCAGGATGGAGCAGGAGCTGGGTCAGATAGTAAGCAGGTGGGGATGAGGAATGACGAGCCACACCAGGCTTTATTTACAAAAGCTTCAGCAAACACAAACCAACAGTCAGTATGGCATCACTGGCTTTCTTTATGCAGAGCAGCTGCACTGACACAGGTCTGTACATCCTGGTGTCGTCAGAACCCTCTTCAATATGTTTTGCTGCTGTAATATTTTAAATACAGAATTATCAATATGTGTTTTTATGTGTTCTCTCTGTATTGTATTATGTTTACTATTTAATTTATTTGATCAACCATTGGTTGTTTTAAACTGTGCTATATAATTAAAGATTGAGTTGAGAATTAAATCCAAAACAGTCAATTATACAGCAGATTTTTATAGTGTATTCTATGATATATTAACAATTAATTAATAACATTTATATCATGAACAAATAATATATCCCCATACACATTTTATTTTATTAAAGATGATGTTATATAACATAAGGGTTAACACAAAATGATAAGCTTGTACAATATACTGTGTCGCCATATTTTAAATAAAGCACTTTTTCCTCATGAACCACTGGAGGAGTCACTGGAATATAAAACGCCATCACATTATAATCATTATGGAGTGAATCCTAAAACCTGGAAATGGCTCTCGTCTCATAATCAATGTCGTTTTGAATGGATTTTTAGTATGATGCCTGAAATAAACAGAAGCTTCAGAGATGTTAACTTTTTGTTCTAATTAAGCTCTGACATGTCAATCAAATGTAACAGCTTCGTAGTGTATACTTGTGTTTACAGCCTAACGTTAGCTTTGCTGACTGCATTCACGTCTTTTCATGTTTTAGATATGATGTGGGCTATTCATAAGCATGTATAGATACATGTATACATGCTGTCACATTAACCTACAGACCTACAGAGGTCTGTTCTGCTGCTGAGAGCCTCAGGGTCTCCAAGACCCCAAACAGAACATTATGGTAAATAAACAAAAGGACATGATCTTGGAAACACAATTACAGTTTACACAGCACAACAGTCATACACAAAGAAGCATTCACAGTCTCCCATGTATAACTATTCACTCAATACTGAATGCAGTGTGGCATAAATGCAGCTGTAAGGAAGGCCAATGCATATTCAGTAGTGTATGTTAAAGGGTGATTGTGAAATAATGTTGTTATAGTAGGAAAGTAGAGAGGCAGTGATGGAAGGTGTTGAGATAATTAACTCAAGAAGTGTGATGTGAGGTCGTTACAACGGGCCCGTCTGTTTATAACAAAAATAAAGAATTCATTTTTCATAGTCATAGTATAGTGTTAAATGTGTATGTAGACTAAGCATATCATTTTGATTTAATGTAGATTTAGACACACAATAGTACTCCATTACAAGTAAAAGTCCTGCATTCAAAGTAACCAATTACATAAAAATATTTAATACAAATAGTTAATCGGGTTTTTTTTTTAACTATCTACTCGATTTCTTGATCTTTACAGAACAACTACTTTAAGGTGATTAAAAGTCATTTTGAGGATTAATCAGATGCAGCCAACAGCATTATGACAATCCGTCCACATACAGTAACTAAGCCGAGGGTCACATGGGAAAACGCTTGTGTTTCTCAGGGCTGGTTTAGTTTAGTAGTTTTAGATAACATATCTGACCTCCGACTCTTCTCACCCGAGCTGAGCTTATCTGTGTTGGTTTTCTAGATAACAGTCGGACAATAACACAGTGAAGTTACAGAAGGACATGGCATATTTTGTAACTGCCGTGACCACTGCTTCGGTCATTTAGGACCAGTCAGATGTATAGAATCGATTATGAAGACATAGTTTGTTCCAAGAATATGTGTATATACATTGTGATTAATATTTGAAAACAAAACAAACATTCTGTTACTTGAGAGAAATCCAAGGTATGCCTCATTTTCCTTGAAAAATTTCAGAATTAGCATTAAATGTGATTTCCCTCTCAGTCACCAGTGTTTTTGAATTTGTGGGGGCTCCATGTCAAGGACAATCATTTCATTACATAAACATGTTTGATTATCTAACCCTCATACAGAATCTAACCTCAGCTTTGTATTTGCTTTGCCCAGAATCGATTTTTCCTTCCGAATCAAAGTTTGAAATGTTGCAACATCTGGTCATTGAACTGAGCGAGAAGAAAACTATAAAAGTAGAATAAACACAACCTCCCCTATTTTGAGCAGTAAAGGCTTTGAAATATTTTTCTATGTTTTTCACATTTGAATCATTACCAGATAGATCTCATGAATCACCTAAAATAATATTATGATAATGTTTTTAAGTTGAGAAAGAATGTTTTTGTTTCGTCTGGCGTTGCAAACTGGGAGAGTTATTGCCACATGACAAGGTGAGTGTGATTCTTTGAAGTTTGAGTTTTAGATTGTTTTGACCAGAACAGGATAAAACTCAGAAAATGAATAAGAAATCCTTGGGATCTTTGGCACAGTCTCTGTAAGCCTCTTGTTTTCATATTTGGGTCAAAAAATCCTGCACACCCGTTCCACAGTTTCCAACCTGTATCATGCCTCAATACTATTTATTTGAAACGCCGTGAGAACGAAGCACCTGGTTAACCCCCATGCTGCTGTTTGCCAGCCCCTCATTGGTGCAGGACAGAGAGACATTGAGTATAAATACTAAGTTAGGCAGCAGGCAAGTTTGAGTGTTTTCTTACTCATCCAGGAAAAGCATGCAGTTACTCATTCTTGTGTCTTTGTTCGGGCTCGGCCTCGCCCAGCACAACCCTCACATCAAGCACGGCCGGACCGCCATCGTGCACCTGTTTGAGTGGCGCTGGGCCGACATCGCTGCAGAGTGCGAGCGCTTTTTGGGTCCTAATGGCTTTGGAGGAGTTCAGGTATGTACGTCTGGACATGAGCTACATGGGGCCATAAAAGCACACTGTTCAAAAAAGTATAATGTCAACGTATAGACTATTATTCCTTGTGTCATAAACTTTAAGCCATAAAAATGTGATCAGGGAAGTACAATCAACAGGTAAAGTCTGATCTGCAATTTACTTACGTAGAAATAAAAAATACAAAAATATGTTTGTTTGGAAAAATAAAGAAAGTCAGCATTAATGGGAATCCTCCTCTGTTGAAATCCTGCCTGCCTTACATAGAGCTTTTTGAAGGGTTCAATAGTCTCTATGTGTCCTCTGTCTCCTCTTCATTTAAAGTAAAAGGGATACTCCAGTGTTTTAGTATAGTATAACCACGTTGTCACAGGCTGAGTACTGTGTAAAACAACTTGCCCTTTAATAACTGTATAGTACAAATTATAGAATATAGAACACTTTAATAGTGATCTGCGGACAATTTCTGTGTTAAAAGTGATGGTTACTGTCATGCGTTTCCTCCTGTGTTAATCAGATCTCCCCTCCAAATGAGCACATCAAGCTGGACAATCCCTGGAGGCCCTGGTGGCAGAGATACCAACCGGTGGGCTACAACCTGTGCTCCAGATCCGGCAACGAAAATGAGCTGAGAGACATGATCACCAGATGCAACAACGTTGGGGTAAATAATGATTTAGTGGAGGCATTAGGAACAATGTTCTTCTACATTTGACAGCGCCTTGTAAATCTGCAGCCTTTTACAACACAAACACATTCTAACCAGATACAGATGCTTTATGCATCATTATCACAAGCACCTGGCATTTTCATTTTATTCATTTTGCCCCTGCTTTCTAGTTCACCATGCCGTGCTCAGAATAAAACACGGATTTAGTCTCTGCACCATCACGTGTAGGTTTCTGAAAAGTGAAGATAAATTTAGGAGGCCATTGCCATCTTGATCGTGACAAGTTGGGGCTAATCCAAAAACGAGCTGGAGCGCAACAATCAATACACCAATGCCTTTATTTTTCATATGAAATCGTAGAAGGTAATATGACAACTCAAATGAAATGCAACCCCATCAGCTCCTTCAATTTGTGCCAAATTAATGACCACCTTCCTTTTTGTCAGATAAAAAGAGAGTCAGTGTTGAGTTAGCACTGTGTGGGTATTCCAGGATTTAGATTCAAGTTTCACAGACTTTACATTTTCTTACTACTGATGCAGGAACGCAGGTCTTAAGCTGGGAACACTCACACATTGACCAGCGGGATAACCGGGGCGTTATTAACTGCACAGAAAGTCATTTTATTTGTCCACTATTTGCATAAAAAAAATCTCCAAAAGGCACCAAACACCACAAACCCAGGGGCTAAGGTCAGTGACTTGTATTAGTTGAGGTGACACCTAGCAGACAGCTAACGGCTGTGACGGCATGCACCTGCCACTCAGAGGGACCATGTCTTTCATTATGCATGACTTAAAGCCTCAATATGATTGAAAGGGGGGATGTATTTAAAAACTCACTCCCTGTACAGTTGTCTTGACGGCAGATATAAGCTATCGAGACCAAAACATTTTTTTGTACCAGGCTTTTTCCACATGGAGCTTTTGGCACTCCGGCCTTGGCTTCATTTTCAGCCTTGGAGGGTGAATGGTTATGCCTCATTTCCTGGACCTCCTCCATCACAGTAAACCAATAGTGAGCAGCGCAGACTGGTCTGAGAGTTTAGTTAACGTGCAGGGAAAATATGTGAAAGTGAAGAGGGAAAGAAGGGAGGTGATGATTAGTTTTGCTGCACTTACAATCCTGTATCCACCCACCACCAGGTCAACATCTATGTGGACGCCATCATCAATCACATGTGTGGCGCCGGCGGTGGAGAGGGAACCCACTCTTCATGCGGAAGCTGGTTCAGTGCTGGCAGGAAGGACTTCCCCAGTGTCCCCTTTAGCCACTGGGACTTCAATGACCACAAATGCAGGACCGGCAGTGGCAATATTGAGAACTATGGTGACGCCAATCAGGTAATGAATGACACTCAGATGTTACGTAATAGTGTTTCTCCCTTTTAAAGGATCCATACAAAGAGCTTAAACGATAATAAAAAAAAAATAACTCCACTGAGATCTAAATGCTTGTTTGCTTCTCCAGGTGCGCGACTGTCGCCTGGTCGGTCTGCTGGACCTCGCCCTGGAGAAAGATTACGTCAGGGGCAAAGTGGCCGACTTCATGAACAAGCTGATCGACATGGGCGTGGCCGGATTCAGAGTGGACGCCTGCAAGCACATGTGGCCCGGTGACTTGTCTTCTATCTATGGTCGTCTGCACAACCTCAATACCAAGTGGTTCTCTGGTGGCTCCAAACCCTTCATCTACCAGGAGGCATGCTTTTCAAAATTACAAGTTTACTTCATTTCCACACCGAAATGATTGCAACCACCGTAACACTGTCAAAGTAGGTAATTTGGAAAAACCACAGAGGTTTTGAATTTGAACACATCACCGAACTGAAAAAGTCCCGCCCCCTCCATTGACCTCTGTTCAAAGCTTATTATTTTCTCCAGCCCAACCTTTTTGATTGGACGGGGTTTTTACAGTCCTGCCATGGCCCCAGATGACATTTTAAAAAATATTTTCTGGCAGAGCATTTTATTTATTCATTTCTATCGGTATGTTGCAAGGATTTCAAGTAATATAACAGAAAGTGTTTCTGAATAGAATCACCTACTCAACCTTTAAGTGTTACATATGCTGTAGATTAACTCACCTCTGTATTTGATAGTTGTGTTTTAATGTGATTTACTGCAACAAAAGACTGTCATTATAACTAATTAGCATTCAAGTTAAAAAAAATATGAGGATGTGATTGGATGGATTAACCTCCTACGTGACCAACATTTATGATTGATAGAGCAAAACAGTCAATAGAGCCGTGGGAAAATGAGCCCAGAAATCAAGATGACAAAAAACAAACACATGCACACTGGGAGCAGATGTCAATATCCAAGAACACATTGCAGGTAATATATTATAGAAAGATTTCCTTAATAAAATAAACAAAGTTAGCTGCAAAACCACCCGAACTCAGAAATTGGAAAGCTCTCTCTTCACTAACAACATGACTTATTGAATTACTTTTTGTCAATCTGCTAATCACTGATGCGGTGCAATTAATCAAAACCACGTCTACTTTGATTGGTAGGGATGATGTGGATTTTGTGTTGATTTCCCTCCAGGTTATTGATCTGGGAGGTGAGCCCATCACATCTCGAGAGTACTTCCATCTGGGAAGGGTGACTGAGTTCAAATATGGTGCCAGACTGGGAGGTGTCTTCAGAAAGTGGAACGGCGACAAGCTGTCTTACACCAAGTATGTGTGCTACCGTATCAAACTATGAATATTTATTTTAACATGGTAGCTTTCTGGATTGGACCAATAGTTGATTTATTTTTTTACTTATTGCATAAACCACTTTCATGTTTGTCAAACCTGTGTTTTAGAAGTGAACTCCTCACTAGACAAACTGCACTCTTGTGTGCAGGAACTGGGGAGAGGGATGGGATTTTATGCCCAACGGCAACGCTCTCGTCTTCGTCGACAACCACGACAACCAGAGAGGCCACGGTGCCGGCGGTGCATCCATCGTTACCTTCTGGGACTCCAAGCTCCACAAGATGGCTGTCGGCTACATGCTGGCCCATCCTTATGGAGTAACAAGGGTGATGTCTAGCTTCAGATGGGACCGGCACTTTGTCAACGGAAAGGTAGGCCCTCTTTGAAGTTGGAATAATGATAAAATTGCAATGTATAACGTGTATGTTCAACCCATTGATCCATTATTATTTTGTAGGATCAGAATGACTGGATGGGCCCTCCCAGCCACAGTGATGGATCCACCAAATCTGTTCCCATCAATGCCGACCAGACTTGTGGAGACGGATGGGTGTGTGAGCACAGATGGCGTCAGATCACGTGAGTCCTCAGAAAGAGGGATACAGGGAACAGTTGGTGATATCTAAAAAATAAAAAACGATGTACACGACACATGATGATGGTATTTTTGGTATCGCCCCTTTAGGAACATGGTTATTTTCCGCAACGTGGTCAACGGACAGCCTCAATCAAACTGGTGGGACAACCAGAGCAACCAGGTTGCCTTTGGACGTGGTAATCGTGGTTTCATCGTCTTCAATAATGACGACTGGTAAGGACTATGCTAAGTAACGCTACTGACAAAATACTAATTTCACCCTCTAGAATCAAGTAGTAGATAGATAAACAGATGTATAGGACTTGATTGATGCAATATAAAATACATGGTAACTCTACAATCAGCCATCAGGAATAATTCCATTGGAATTTTCTTCTCGATATTTACATTTTTCACATTTAGTTTATCCCATCAAATAAACTGCCTTTCTTTCCCTTAGTGATATGGTATTTGCTTCCACATCTGTTTTCATTCTGACATTGTGGGGGTTTTAAAACCAATATGTAACTCGTCTTCACCTTCAGGAACCTGGATGTGACCCTGAACACCGGCATGCCTGGTGGCACCTACTGTGATGTCATCTCCGGTCAGAAGGAGGGAAGCAGGTGCACTGGGAAGCAAATCAACGTTGGGGGTGACGGCCGCGCCCACTTCAACATCAGCAACAGGGACGAGGATTCCTACGTTGCTATTCACGCCGAATCCAAACTGTGAAAACATTGTGTTTATCATCAAATAAATCATCATACATCTCTTCTTTTTTTCCATTAATTTATGCAGACAAGTTGCAACTCTAACCGACCAGTATAATTTCAACAATACTGCATTGGAGTTTGTCTTTATACTTAACATAAAAATAAACTTATTTTAATATTTACAGTCACACGGGTTAGTTGTGTACTCATTTTTTGTGTGTCAGCAAAGTTACCATCTCTATTTGCCAAATTAAAGGGCAATATGAATCACCCATATGCATAAAAGGTGTCCATCTGTTCATCAAATCTGGTCAGACCAGGCACAGAGAAATTCATGATGATACAGTTTGAACGTCATCTGTCCAAAAAGTAGTGTTTCCCAAACTTCGTTAGCATTTAAAGTCCTTGCAGTGACTATCTTCTGCCTTCTTGGGAGTGAGTCAATATGTAAAGTGCCATCAGAGAGTTTGATCACTAAAAGGCCGGGTTAAAAAGAGTTACAGCATAAACTCTAATTATAACTAGGGCAGCAATTGGCTTCTCAAACAATACTGATGAACTTAAGGTGGAGTCAGACTTACAGCAAACTGAAATGTAAAGAATTTGTAAAACAAATAGATCAGGTAAACGTAAAATGTATTTTTATCACATACATATACATGAAATTTGACCTCTTCATTTAATCCATGCTAAGCATTAAGATCATGTGTGTACGATCAAATGATGTAGAATATGAATGAGAAATTATTGAATTATGTAATTTTTCAAAAGTTGTTACACGGCCAGTGTCCTGAACAAGACCTGACGCGTGCGAATGTCCTACCTGCATTGTGCAGGAAACGTGTCCTCCACTGGGACGACGCCTTGCCATCACACTGCAGCTACTCGCAGTTTCACCTGAGTGCAATCCTGACATCTGTCATTAGGGCAGCGTCGTGGCCCGGAGGGCCAATGAGACATCCTCTCTCCCTCTCTCTCTGCCCATCAACCCCCCCGTCTCCACCCTCCCAGCCCACCGACTGATTCCCCGCCATCAGCAATTCTGGAACAGCGACACTGGAGTGCCAGCCAGCTAGCAGAGGTGAGACAGCAAAGGTGACGCCCGCCAGAACATTCAGCTCAACTCAGTTGTTATGGCAACGTGTCCTGTGTGCAGAGAACACCTGGGAATTTCTTTAATGCCTCATAGCAGGAATAAGATAACAATATATGGAAAAAGAGAGCATTCTACCCCACTTCTTCCCACTAAAAGTATCTTCATCCAAAGTTGTGAACTGCTGTTTAATTTCAAGGCAGGTGATGAATCTTTTTTTTTTTCTCCACGAAATGTGGAAGCGTGAATGTCAAAGTGACAGAGAGTGCAGGAGAAGGATTGAAGGAGACCTTAACGTTGGACCAGCCTCAACATATTGCAACTGCTAAATTATTGACCCTCTCTCCATCTTTTTGGTCTGGCAGCTGTGAGGGCCTGTACCTTCCGATTAGCTGCAGAGATGTCAGCCTAGCGGACCAGGTTCTTTGGTCCTGTCATCCCCACTGATGCTTTGTGACATGGCTGTCAACGGTGTCCCCATCCTGTTTCATATTTCATATAGTGCACCAGACCGGCCCGTCACATCACCCAAGGAGAAAGACAGCTATCAACTTAAATACGAAGCAACTGAGTTTTATGGATCCATTCGGTTTTCTCTCAGTCCGCTCCGCGAGTCAACAAGACGGTGTAGGTGAGGTTCATGCAGTGCAGTGCTCTGATAAAGATGAGCAACATGGGCTTTTCAATGGTGTTAAATGGGCTATAACACATTACAGAATGGCTAAACAGTAACCTTACTGTTTGAGCATAGTTTGAATAAAGAAAAGATGTGCTATTAATCCACTATAATGAGGATGGCTGCCTGACTGATGCTGGTGTTTTACCCTGATTCCACTGAGCAACATGGTACCTGGGAAACATTCCACTTCACGTCACATGGGGGCAGTATTGAAGCAAGAACTATGAAACAAGCTTTTATAAAAACAGATTTAAAAAAGGTCCAACGAGACGTTTTGCACTCAGTGATATTTATTCCCAAACTGCTTGAAATTCAACACAGAATTATTCAGGACGCGAAAAGAATTCATGATTGATGCTTAAGTCTACGAATTTAGCATGAATTATATATATTGTCATTGACAGTATAAAAGAGGTGAATGATGTATGACCATATTGCTCATACAAACTTAATACATGCAAACCTGCATAATGTTGGGCTGTCATTGTTTGCTCCCAGCTGATACAGACCCCGCCTTCATTGTCCGCTCATGTGAGCAGTTCATTTTTTTTTATGATATTACCATCATTTCTTTTTTTTTCTTTCTTTTGTACCACAAATCATTCTGACAAAGTGCAGAGAAGTATTGATCCAAAGCTCTCACCAGGTATCTTTATCCATTTTCTGGTCACAGGCGAGTCCTGTCAAGTTCCAACACCCTACAGCTGTCACTTTGTACCGCGGGGTGGTGACCCTGTCACCAACGGCAACACGCTGCAGTGACTATTTACAATTTGATATTCTTTTACAGCATCCAAAAAGAGATTATAATGGCAGTGGCAATTTTACCTGTTTATATAAATAACCAAAATTAATTTAAAGAGGGTGTTATCAAAAGGGTGCGTGCAAAATTAGGAAATGATTAACCATGACAAGCATTAAGAAGTGCCTTTGTAATTGACTGTCATATTCCCCGGAAAGAAGAAGAAATCCATGGATCATACAAGTAACCTGCACTAAACTGCACCACTGAACACATTCTCGCTCTAAAATATATATATAACGACCACATACAGTTACATACACGATGTTCTGATAATTCAGTCATAAATCGAATCAGTAAAAATAGGGTAATCAAAAATATATATATATTTTCACCTAGCAATTCAATCCTATGGAAGAGAAAAGAAAATGTCATGAAATCATGTTAATACATTAGTTCATTGGTCTGTGTGACAGTTACCCTTTTCCAACACCTTTGCTGTCCTTGCGGTGAGTTTATTCATACCCCCCGCCAACAGATTACACAGCGGCACACAGAGAAACGTGAAGGTTGGCCTTTTGTGTCCTCATACATTTCTCTGCTTTACTCTTTAATGATATCATTGCCAGGCTAAGTCATCTTTCCTCACCGACACCCCACAGGGTGGCCAATATTTAGTCAATGGTGTGTGTGTGTGTGTGGTCTGTACCCCAGGCATCCTAAATGTAGAGTGTGACAAGCCCTACTTAGACCTGAAGCCTATACCCAGACTCTAATAGGAAGCTAAAATACCAATATGTGAAACGGGCACCCGAGCACCACTTTGAAATTGATAATTGAGACAAACTCATTCAGTCGCGGCTCATTTAATATAATGAGCAAAGTGAGCTGTTCAATTTGCATACTGATAAGATGCCTCCATCAGGATACATATCCCCATCTCGTAGATATTCACTGTGGATATTACATTTAATCAGAGCGCAGATTTACTTTACAAACACACTCGGAGGAGGGCAAACCAAGGCTTTCAATTAGGCCATTGCCACGTCTTAATCACCTCAAAGACAGATTGGCCAGTGGGTCAACAGCCTCTGGAGTCACGTTGTCAATACGAGTGCTTTTTTGAACAAAGATCCAAATTTTAAAAACTCAAAGCAGGTCTTGGGAGATCGGCTCCAAAAAGAAATCCTGTCTTTTTCCAGCAGCATTTATATTTAATGTGTTGGCTTTGGGGTCTTATGCGATGACCCCTTTCGCCCTTGTGCTTTCTTTATTGATCACGGTGAGTGTTGTGGAAGTCCCCTGCTGCTAACGTTTGCTCCGCCTAAATTCTCTTCGCATTCCAGCAGGTCTTAATTGCACAGGTGCTCTGCCAGGCCGTTTGTGTTGCAGAGACTAAAACGGCGATGGCAGCGGAGCTGGCTGGTCTAAGTCACATACAGTGGTTACGAGCACTGCTGGAAGGTCCGGACGCAGTCCATGGCCCCCGTTCCAGGGCCAACGGGCCTGTGGAGCAAGACTTTCTGAAAGGGAGCAGATGGTGACATGAATAGTGCAGCAGGTCCCGTCCGCCCCCGCCCATTGCCTTGCGTGCAGCACATTACCTCAACAAACGCTTCTCATAATTGATGTGCTGGAATGGCCCCCATCATCACTGGATTTTGCCGAGTGGCAGAATCATCAAGGTCATCGCAGCTACTCGACATACGCAGGGTCTGGGACTTCTTCAAGAGGAGTGGACTTCTAGAAAGTTCTTGGAGAAAACTGCTACGACTACTAGACTGCGGCTGAAGATGGAGGTTGTACTGCATGCTGCTTACCTGACAAATAGTAGGTGTAGTTTCATGCGTCATTAGGGCTACATTTTTATATCACAATTCTTGTCCGTAGTATTTTTAGCGATTCAAAATCATTTTTCCCACCTAATTCCCCATCTGTCTACCAGGCGTTGAAGGGGAGGGCAGAAACACTTTAATTATACATGGCAGCCCTGAGCAATACGTAACATTAAAGTTGCATGGCTTGGTTTAGACAGAGTATGTCAAAATCTGTTTTGTGACCAAGCCAGACCGGTGCTCTGCCACTGTATTCCCAGTTTAATTTATAAAAACACAAAGTCGAGCTGTTTTCTGTTAAAACCATTTGGAAACGATGAACTTTGAATCAATTCTCATATTCCCTACAACAGTCAACCTGACCAGCAGTCAGTTTAAAGCAATTATCCGTACAACCCATCCACCACTACTGAATACAGTAGACAGGTTCACTGGAAATGTGTAATCTTTTGAAGAAAAACGTCTTCAAAGTAGATCAGATAATGTTAACGATGATTCAAATCATCTGTGTCAGATGGAATAGTAACATTGCAAAGGGAATATTGATGCCGCAGTTATGAAAATAATAAACACATATTGTCTTTCATGTAAATGTCCATTGGTGTCCATAGCTGTTATGTCTGCTTCTTATTGTAAGATTGTCTTCCGTGTTCTGCATGCATGCCACGGAAATGTAATTAGCAGGCTTCCCTGTCGGCGTAGATCATTGTAAGTTGCTGATAAGTTGTCACTCACAATGCATCGCTCCCAAAACAATGACCAAACCACGGGGCTGAAAACATGTAAACCCAGGGGAAGATGTCACATTTCCCAGGGATATTAATGCGCTTCTCTGGATCCAAATCTGCATAGAGGAAAACAACAACAGGCAACCGGCCTCTCCAAGGTGAAACACAAGTGTTATTTTATTTATGCCCTCCCCTCCTTTCTTTGTCTCCTCTCTCTGGGGAGCCAGGCCGCTGTGCCCCAGAAAGCTGACATGCCCGGGCTGAAGGGGAGCAGCAGCGATGGGGAGAGATAGGCAGCTCTATGGTCACCCAAACAGAGCCGGGTACATGCAGCAGTTCTCCTCCTCTGCACCGACACACATTTTCTCCAAGCGCTCGCTTGACCTTCAGACACAGCGAGAGGGTTTGTTGGGTGAGTACTGACTGAGAAAACTTTAATTTCAGAGAGTGAGGCTGTGGCAAAAGCTGTTTATATAGTGTATGCGTTGGTGATTATGGCGATTGAATTGGTCAAGGGGCTTAAATTCAGGTTGTTCTGCTTTGTGCAAAGATAAATAAAGTAAGTCATTTTTAAATCTTCACATATAGTAGGATACGTATGCGTCCCCTCTTTTTGAGAGGCGCTCCCCTTTTTGCCGAAGATTGATTGGCTGAGAACAAGATTGACAGGTCAACGACAGCTGCCCGGCAAACTAACCGTGGTAGGTCAACGCACCCTGACAGCTAGCTGACACCCCAATTTCCTGATGAGCTGCCTGCTGTGTGCTGTCTTTTAAGGAAAGCTTAAGACATCTTCTCCCACCGCCCTGCCCGTTCCCTCCTGCTTAATTTCTTTCCATCACTTGTCATCTGATTATGCGGCCGCTCACTTTGTTGCGTCAGCAGATGGAGAGGGGGTTAATGACTGGGGGCTGAGTGCGCCTCGGTCCGCCCCCGCCTCGCAGGACATGTAACTTCAGAGTATGTAATGGATTTAAGGAGCAGGGATGGAGCGAGTGGTACATGTCTTTGCACGTGTAAAAGCCTTTTGCAGGCTCTTCAAACTGTTTTCATGTGGTTTTTTTTCTTCCTTCTTTCAGGATGCTTAGAGATGTCTCAAAAATATGCAACATGGCAAATATATATAACATTTATGACACCTATATTTGTACTTTGAAAATACACCCGGAAACTATTTTCACTTGTATGTTAATGCATTTTGGTTCAACACGCAATATCATGAATATTTCTTTGATATTTGATTATTGTTGATAATGTACTTTATGAAATGTTGGGCCTCAAATAATGGACAACATGATTACAAAATGCAATACAATATTGTGTTGTCCGCGCTCACTATGCATGTAGGAGCACGGCTAGACAGAGATCAAAACACACTCGCAATAGAAGTTGAAAAGAGAAGTCACCAACATTACGCCAAAAAATTCTGCGATACAAATCTGGGGATGGGGGACACACACGATATATAAAACATACATTTTGTACCCGTGGGACCATGACTTTCTGTGGTGGTTGCTACTAGCAACAGAGTTTAACCATGTGCTTTTCCTCACACCTTTCCATTAAGGGCACAGCGTGGAGGATTTGATGGCATAGGGGAGTGGTTGGAGATTGTGACCAACTAAATACCCCTCTGCTAGAGACTGTCTGAGTGCAACCCCATGGTTACGCCAGTGAATTGAATGGAAAGATAGATGGATTTGCACATCCTTTAGTCAAAAAAAGAAAATAATAAATAGTAGGTGTGACAGGTTTTCTTCGAAATAGAAAACCACACACATTATACATCAAAAATAAATAAAAGTCATACTGGCAGATACTATATTTCCAAGGGCGTATGTCCAAATTGACTTGCAAGTCACTCCCAAATGATTTATGGCAAAACAACTTTTCTGAGTAAAATGCCTGTAGCTTTAATTGCAATTAACAGTATGTATATATATTTATTATATATATATTGTATATATTCAAATGAAGACTATAAGACAAAATGCATTACATCTCACAGTGATGTCATTTGCTGGAATTTTCATCATGAAAAAAACATGCAGTATTAATCCTGGGATAACCTGATCACAGTAACTGCATGTGGCTCTACTGTCAGATATTAAACATCCCAAATAAGCTATTGTATCCCCTTGTATCATACATGATCAAATGAGTCAGCATAACTTATCTGAGCCCAGGTCTGATTTTTTACATGCCACCCTGAACACACAAACACTTCTGGGTCCTCCTTGTCTTACCGGGGAATGAATTCAGTTCATGCTGTATAATGAGAGTCGGTATGGGGTCCATATGGTTACAGCAGGGTTGGCTAAGAGCGGAGGTAGTGAGACAGGAAGGGGGTAATGCACATTTTAATGAGATGTGAGTCTCTGTGGCACACCTGCTCTCCAGCAATCTGTGAAGATTGCTCAGTGGAGCCTAGCGAGGTATAAGACCTGAGTAAAGTGCAACAGAAGAGCCTTAGAGTACCTGAGATGTGCCTCTGACTTCATCAACAACTGTATTTAACGCATTAGCTTGGCTGATTAGGACGAGAGCAGCCCTGCTGGGTTTCACCTCTGTTGTGAACAACACGGAAAGCTGATCATGTATGACTTGTTCTTCTTTCCAGCGTGTGCTTGATGGTCATCCGTCTCTCCGTAGGCTGCTGTACAGATTGGATTCGGCCTCGCGTGGGTTGTGACTCAAAAGCGTCCGTGACTCAGCCCACGTTACCTCTCCCTTGCGGCAGCTAGCTGGGCCTTTGCCCGCCATGCGGCTGACGCTGAGCGATTCATCTCTGCCATGTGCTCGCTGCTTGGCATGGCTTCCTCTGCAGCGTCTGTGTCACATGACAATGATGGGATCGTGAGGGGGAGCCAGTGTTGATGATAGCCAGGTTTCAGGTACTACAGGGGGGGGATGCTAAACAACCGTTTGGATGGAAGTTTCATTCCCTCCCGTCAATGTTAATGACGCTGTGTGTGGCCGATCAAAGGGAACGATTCATCCAATCGGCGGAGACGAGCACACACACGGCACAGCCTTGTGTCTATAATTGTTTTGACCTTGACGTCTTGAAAGAAAAGAACGTTCCTGTGTGGCATTGTGGACAACGGTGCACAATACGGTAGCTGTGGTAGCATTTATTGCTACGCAACACAGCACTATGATTTCACATTGCAGCCCGACTGGGTTAAATTACCGTGGTTTGACTGGGAAATAGCTGCTCAAGGACAAGCTAAGACAAACAGCATGTTATCCCAAGCCAGAGGCAGGACCGAGTCGACTGATCTCGCACGAGAAGACCATACCAAGACCACGAGGGGCCTATTAGGGCTACAGATTGTAAGGCCTTGTCACGCATTACCTCTATTTATGCCTCTCAGTTATCTTTTAAATAATACATCGCTATTTAAGCAGAGTCCTGCTTTTTTAAACGTAGCACCTGGCATGCTTTGGTATTCTGCAGTTTGCTGCCTCCCGGGGCACATCTTTTTTTATAAGGCTTTGTGAGGGGGCTTTGGTTCGGAGATGTGACGGGAGAATATGACTGAACTGAAAGCTGCTGCATGACAATGATGTTAGTTGTGGAGGAATGGCTGGTTTGAATTGTGTAGTAGCTGCAACGCACAATGAATGAAATGGAAGAGACAAGGATGGAGAAATAAAGGACAGCATTCTAACAATCAGGATTCAATGAGGATTTCTTTCACTCTAAATATGGCACAAAAAAACAATAATTTGTCACAATTTCCCCCCTTTTGACATTGACTAATATTCATTTGCCATATTTCATCTATTGATTTTTTTAGTATTAATATTTTAATGTATAGAAATGCATGTGTGCTTGTTCATTTGGTTCTCAGTACATGTCCAGGATTGTTGTGAGTATTTTGAGTATTATTTTAGATTTAAAGTTGGCTACGTGTTGCAGATCTGAGATCAGATATAAGCGGCTAATGAGGCCTCTCAAAGGCCTATTAGAGAAAGTGTTCTGGCCACTCTGATCTTGGTGGTTAGCACACTTTCCCCAATGGACCTTTGATTCTGACCCAGTTTGTAGGAAAAGCATAATGAGCTGAATGCTACCAGGTTTATTCTCTCATTAGATCTGACCTGTGCTCGACAGTATTCTGGAATCCTCCGCAGTAAAATTTAAGACTTCTCTATTTGTTTACCACAGTTAAAGATGGTAAAATATGTAACTTTTTCCACATTAATATGTCTAAAAATGTTGTGTACTAACATGATCCCAAATGTTATCCTAAAATTGAACAACTTTAATTTATTTGGTTGTCAATGGAGTCATAGCTCCTTTGTGCATCAGCTTTGTGGTTGTTTGCCAGAAGCTTGACATTCTAACCCGTTTTAAGCCAAATTCTTATGATACACTTTTTTAGATCTTGGTCATTTTTAACTATGTATATTAAACTGGATGAATAATTTATGTCATCAGATGTCAGGTTCGTAAATTGTCAGAGAAACAAGCTGAGCAAATGTGGGCGTCAGCTCGACTCAGCGGGTTGAGAGAAGGAGACCTCGGGGTAGGGATGGAGCAGGGAGGTGGCTTCTGGGGCTCCAGCATCGAACGATTTCTCAAAAGCTGTTAAAATACCTTCAGCTGTGTCATTTCCTTTCAGTCTCTCTCAAAGTAGGTAAGCCGGAGAATTGAAGACCATTCTTCCTTGACATTGTTGGGGATCCTTGATTTTCAAATCGAGGGGGGGGCTATTATCTCACCACCAAACTCTGTCTTTTGTAATAGTTTTGTTTGAAAGACCCTAACCATAACCCCAGCAATGTCCAGTTAGTGCCTTTTACCCTCAGTAATTTGTAGCAACGAGCAGTAGTTTGTTACTTAATGTTGTGTAACTGCTTTATCTGCACCAACTTCAGCTATTCGTTTTTAAATCAATGCTTAATGGCTGGAGAACGTATATTTAATCACAGTAAATGGTTCACAATGCTTTTCCACACATGGATAATATTATCAATATATGAATTCAAAAACATCATAACGCACCGGAAAGTTTACAGGTGGTATGTGATTAACTACAATTTGCTGGAAGTTGCTTGATTGATTTCATAATGAAAGTGCACCACTATTCACTGACTCTGACAGCAACTTTCACAGTGAAGCAAACAGTAGGGAGTTAATAATTAAAATTCTACTCCATTCCTTTTGATTCTGAGAATCAAAAGGAAAGTTCCACATCTCCCCCTGCCAGGGATTCCCACAGCATTGCTGTGATTGGTTATCAAACGCATGTCTCCTCTATCAGAGAAGGCCGCACAGTGTGTGGGTGTCTCACTCTGCAGTCGAACAAAAGCCCTGAGACGGGTCTCGTATGGAAGTGGAGAAAATTAAACAGGTTGTTTAAAGTCACACTGCTGGAACCGGAGGAACATTTTCCCTCAGACATCAGACTAATGACAGACTGCAGACTCACAGGCACTCGGGTCAACGGGATAAAGTTCAACATCAGATATGGACACGGTACCCTGCAGTGCTGGTGGGTGGCGGAAACAATCTGCTTTGTTGAAATACAAGACTGGTTGTCTGAAAACGAAAAAGAACTCACACGTTGACAGTGAGAACTTATTTCATGTTGGGTTTTTTTGTTTCATTTTTTTGCTCAAGGCGCTTTGAGGTGATATGTATGACAGGATGAGTCGCTGGGCACAAATAAGCTGTGATTTGGCAGGGACCAAACTTTTGCAAAATGGGAAAAAACCTGTACCTCCAAAGACCCTACTTTAACTCTGTGAAGTTTCCTCCAAACTCAAACACCAGCAGATGTCACCGGAAGCAAAAGTCTTAATAGCTTAAGAGCTACAAATGGAAAATGAGACAGGAGGTGTCTGTATTAAGAAAATGTTGCCAATGGTCAACTTTAAAAATAATAACAATAATATACATTTCTGGGGAAAGTTATAGAAAAAGGAAAAGCAGAAAGTTGTACTCCGATAAGAGTTAGTACATACACTAAAGTATACATATGAGAACGTGTGCATACACATCTTCCCTATGAGGAGATTTCATGTCTAAGCTGGAAAAGCCATTCAAAACCTGCTCAGTACAAAAGCAAACACCAATAACAAAAGGTATTAAGAAATTAAATCAAGGACTTATTTAACATGGTAATTGCTGGTGACAACAACAGAACAGCGCATGATTAAATACTCAATGACCACAATTCTGCATCCTTTATTAGCAGTATAATTTAACACAGTCGCCCACAGGTTCACTCCTGGTATTCTGGGGAGGTAGCATCACTGATTTTCAAAGCGCCTCTGTCAGACAAATGTTTAGCATATTCAACACCCCAGGATCAATATGCTGTCTGGGAATAGCGTCTCTCACGCTCTACAATTAATTCACTGATGTCGACCTCTGGCTTGAGTTTTAGTGAAGCCAACATCATCCGCCTGCTGATGGGACCGAGAGGGACGTAAAGCGAATGACCTGTTTTAATACGCCTCATCAAAGCCCACAATAAAAGATCAAATGGGGCAGGAACCACACGGATCTCTCACAATGACCTTAAAGTAAGATGCTAAATGTCGTGTAGGTTGTGACAAAGGTCCGCTTGCTATTGATCTTTCTTCAGCAAGTCTCAGCAACATTTCCTGTCATGCTTTGATGGGCGGCAATGTAAGCCTGTGGTGGCTTTTTCTTAATGGCATGCCATTACATAGCAAGAGTGTATTTATACAGTCTATGAAGGGTAGCCTGCATATAAACACACACATGGACCCAGGATGATTCAAAAGTGCAGTATATTTGATCAACAAATACCATTAAATACGTGGTTGACAATGTATAAAAGAAATACATTTCAGGAATAAATCAGTATTATATTAACTTAATGAACAAAATCAACCAAATAACAGGTGATATTCAAAGATGCTAAATATAAGATTAGGAGCATTTCTATTGCCTCCCTACAGCTTTCAACATAGCAACAGCTGAGCCGGCCACTCACAGCTAACAGTGCAAAAAGCAACATCGGTGCTGTTTACAGAGTTAACACGCTTTGGATGGCATCACCATCTGTATAAGGACAGAGAAGAATTGCAGCCATGAGATAGTGGGACATGCTCACATGCACGAAAACGTCAAGAAAGCAAGTGCAACACACACAGAGGAACAACGACCTCACTGTCGACTACACTGTCTTCACATAGAACAGTTTGCTGCTATTTCAATACTATTGAAGATGCAAATTAAGCATCGTAATCATGCATTAATGTTTCTATTCATTAAAAATTCAAACGTAAAAATAAAGGATACCATATTGTAACCTAAGGTGGAGCCCCCTACTGGACTCCTAAGAAGCATCACAGAAGCATAAAAAGATTTGACACGCCATGTGACAACCACAGCTTCTTGATAGCATGGCAGCGAACCAAACTCCGCCCTGCCTGTTCCTCCTGGGAGGATATAATCACCATTAAATACATCATAACAATGTTTGCCAGACATATTTACAAATTAGTTTGTGCTCTATTTGTAATCACAACATTTCCAGTGCCACTACAGCAGCTGAATACTAAGTGCTGACATTATACGACTGCGGGTTGATGTCAGCAGTCCGACTTGCGTTGCACCTCATTTTTGACACTAATGTCAGATTTGTTGGCTTTATTTTGCATTTGGTCACCTGATTCATAACAGATTGTTTTAAGAATGTTTTGTCCCATCTTGGATCATCAGTAGGCGTTGATGCTGAAATCATGTTTATTTCCGAATTAAATTTGGATTGTTGCCCATGAATGCTATGTTATATAGAACCCCATGTTTTCAGGGGCTCGAAAGGGACAATTCACCCCAAATTAAAAAAAAAATATATATTTTTTATCTATTTTTCAATCTGGATTACTTTGATTTGAGTTGCTGAGTGTTGTAGATATCAACTGGAGAGATGTCTGCTTTCTCTTAAATATATTGGGACTATTGCACTGGGATCGTGGTGTTCAAAGAGCCTAAAAGCAATGGAAAAAAAAAAAAAAGAATTCCAGAAAACAACAGACATTGTGAGAGCTTTTATGTCCTCAAAACTCACCATTTAAATAAGCCCGTTAAATCACTGGTAACCAAATAGAGTAATGGCATAATAACAAATAAGTGGTTTGGATGAGATTCTAAACTTCGGGTGTGATAATGATACTAGAAAAAGGAGGGACAGGTCTTATTTTTATTTTCCTTGAACACCGGAGAATAAGACCACCGAGTAGTAAACCCACATCGCCCACCATCTCTAGTCATCAATGATCTGGGGATTAGCCTCTTCTGGTTATCGGAAGCCACTGATGACAAAGAGAACTAGGCAGATTAGATGAGAGCGGTATATTTTTGTGCTCTCTGATCGGGTGAAGGAAATGATGGATGGACTAATACCTGCCTGCGTCTTCCTCCTCTCCTGGCTCCGGCTTTATTGAGGTCTTTAGATTCACTTATCTGCAGGCCCCCAGGTTATCTCTCTCTCTACGCCTCCAATGACAAGTGCCACCTCGGAGAAGCCCTGCAGACGCTATTCTCCCTAAACAAAGGAATTCACATCCCTGCTATACCTGTCCTTCATGATGCAGATCCTGCATGACGTGGGTGTTTTTGCTCACTACAAACCAGCAGGTTCATTTTGTTGCACTAAAGAAAGTGATAATTGATCCCAAATCACATTGTAACCTGCTTGTTAACACAGTTGATCAAACCCTCTGGATGTTTTGAAAGTAGGAAACTGGTTGCATTTTTCGAGAGCCTCCACTTTTTTTGTTTCCGATGGATAATAATTGTTTACAGTTTTTAAAAAAATCTAATTCTGCACATTGGACCGCAACCAAATAAGCAGCAATACCTCTGCATGGGTTTGAACATCTGTGTTTGATGATTGTCAATATCGTGCCAGTTGTCCTTGTTTTCCACTGCCAGCGCAAACAAACAAACGGTGGGAAATGGAGGTGGCGATTCAGTTCCGTTTGATTTGAGTTTATCCTTTTGACCAGACTGTATTTAAACAAATGGTGTAATCTCACTGCCTGGCATCTGTAAGGGGTGACCCCACACCATCACTGGCGCTTACATTCTAGCTGTACTTCAGCGAGAAATAGTGTGTTGTTTGGGGGAGCTTAATTCTGTGAAATGTAAAAACATCCATATACATTTTACCGGCATGTAAGAGTGAAATTATCTTTCTTTGGATGAAAATACTGATTGCATTTGGGGGGTTTAATGTCTCCGTTATATCTAAAAGCAACCTCAGTAACACCTATAGTTTCCTTGGTCCTCCTATGCAGTCAAATAGAAGCTGTGGAAGAGGATTCTTATCTACCTCCACTCTCACTGCCCTGAGGGAACGTAGCTCTACTTCCCCCCACGTGTGACTGCATGGTGTCATTATCCAGGATCAAATCCAGATCTCCACCATCACCATCAGCACCACCAGGCATGACTCGATTGAGTATCGACAGTATGGACTGCTGTCTCACCTCTATGGTGATAAACCAACTGGTAGGTGCCATCTGGTGATAGATCAGTTAATATGTCCCAGCATGCAATTTCATCAATTGACCCAGGAAAATAAAATACGTTGTCATTTCTAATAATCAGTGTGAGCTTACAGAGAAAGTCAGTGCTGTGTGGGTAATACAGTGCAAATGGTTTATACTCTACATATTACACAAGCAAGCCTTCCATTCCAGCAGCAGTTACATTTATATAAGACTCCATGTCAAGAAGTTGCAGGAAAGTTTGACAGACTGTTGGCAAAGTGTGACACTTTGCAAGGAGAAGACAGGAACACCGTGATGTCACCCGGCCCGCTTGCTTCAGATGTCCCGGCTCCCCTGCCTGAGACGGGAAGTTGTTTCAAGGGACGCCCCAGGGCTACGGTGCCTCAAAGAACTCCAAGAAATACCCTTGACCGTCTCAGGAGCATCTCCTCTTCAAAGTGCGTGTGCATTCAAACAAAGAACAATTACTTAGCCGACTGTGAAGTGTCCACAATAATGGCAAAGGTTTTTTTTATAGGAGTTTTACGGCCGTACATCGACAAATGTGACTTGAAGTCTCAAGAGTTGAAGGTGGGAATAAACTTTAATATATTTCTGTAATAACTCATTCTGAATGTCTGATAGACACATGTTACCTAAAGCGTGATGGTAAATATGAAGTCAGCGGCTCCAGCACTTACAGAGAGCAGCTGACGGCATATTAGCATATTAGCAACAGAGAGACCTTAAAATTAATGCTTGAAAGATATCTGGGTATGGATCTATATGCAGTTGATAGTTTTGAGAGATATGTGAAAAATATTTGTTTGGGAAACTGCTGAATCAGCACTGTCATAAAAAAAAAAAGTGTGTGACAACTTACATCAATGCTTTTGCCTGAATCCAATCTAGAGCCGGCAGCCACGGTGACAGTCACTGAGCAAAGAAGGAACAATTGGCTTAAACTCTGGCAAGAGTACAGCCTTATTCCACAGGAATGGATGTAACTCATTTAACAGAGCAGTTAGACCAAACAATTATTTCTTGAAGGTATTTTTTGACAATAAATTCACACCAGGCACTCATATATGCAAAACGGCTCTTTTAAAAGCTTCTTTAAAAGCAAATTCCCAGTCTGCAAATTTCAACCTTAAATTCATCAAGAGCTGAAGGACAACGGCGGATGAAACATTATCCATCTGTTCCGCGTCCACTCGGCACTGCTGCCCCTGCCTCGACTTCCCCTCCCCTGGTGAGGTTGTGGCGACCTGCGCATTACAAGTAGAAGGCTGATGATTACATTGTTGGACTGAGAGCGATGCTCATGGTGCTGTAATCCCAGCAGTAATCAATATCTCTGATCGCCCCCGCCCCCCCCCCCCCCCAGTCCCATCCCTTCTACTGCATGTAAAATATCCCCGAGCAACACTCAGCCCACACTTTAATTATTCTCTCAAAGTCATCAGCGGCTGGAACCAACACTAGTCTTGTATACTACGAATGAATAACAGATTTTTTTGTTTAGGGTCTCTTTGCTTCACCCGGAACTGTGACAATAAATGATAGTGGACGTTTTTTTTTATGCTGGGAGTGTTTTAGTGAACATTTGGAAATCGGGGTGCATTAGAGATAACAACCCTTAAATATGCTTCAGTGATTTAAAACATATCTCACTAAAAAATTAAATGAAATAGCATGTTTAGATAGATATCCGCTCTGTATGTTACTCTACTATTATATGTTCTCTCACTTTTCAGGCCAAAGTGGCATATCTGGTAGACATTACCCGTAATATGCTCAGGAGATGAGGATTCCAGGAGCCCAAGTAATCTTTTCAAGCGCAAAACTTAGAAAGTGATGATGACAGAGCTGGGAGCTAAAATTAGGCGACTGCCTGCTACATATTTTATCGCTGCTCATCGTGTATAAGGCGAGGCAGGGAAAGGTCAGCAGTCCGGCACCGAGGCACTACCTGCATGTACCGTAATCACCGGCAAATGTGACACGCAGGTCCAGCTTGCACTTCTTCTGTTCACTTTGTACCTGGCGGCCTGTGTTGAGTTCGTTTCTACTTGTGTTTCTATTTATAACACGGCAATATGCAAGAGAGCATTTAGCACAATCTACACAACTTGAAGTCTTATTCTTTCATGGTTATTGTTTTAATGAATCAATTTTGTCCTCTGCATTGTTGCTTTTTTTTTTTGCTTCGTTTCCCAGCATGCACTATACTTAATTCCATGAAAAATATTCAGAGGCTGCAAACAGGCAAAAGGCTTAGGTTTATGGCCTCAGTGCCCTAACTAAACAAAATCTCTTTTCTTAGAGCATTTATTCATGTTGATGCAGCCATTGATCATGCTCACAAGGAAATTATGTCTCTAGGCTTCAATGCTAGTTGGTGGGCCGGGACATTAATCAGGAAATCAATTGTGCTGTCGATTGGCTTGACTGTGTTTGGAAAAGGATTGCAATCTGAAGACTCGGAGTGAGAAGCAACACAATTACACAGCAATATTACAGCTGGAATCTGAAGTCTCGGTTTAAGTGTTAAAGTGCTTTGTTGGCAAATATTTTTCCGCTAATATTTGCAGTGCTGGAATGTAGAAGTAAAGGTATCTGTTAGAAAGCTTTTAGCGGCTTTCAATTTATGTATTTATTTTGGCAGACGATAATCTATTTTTTTTTTTTACTGAAAACAAATTGAAGACCAACGCTAAAGAAATTATCTAACTAATAAGTGCCTGTGATGTAAAGATGATACAGCACAATTTCTTTGCAGTAAACCTTCAGTGTTTTTCAAAATAAAAAATTAGTGAGCCACGTGTTTGTGCTGAGACACATGTTTTTTTTTCACAAAAGAAAAACCTAAATGTTCAAAGTGTGCTGTTACTCAGTGTTTGCCTGCACCACACATTAATTAAACACTCAGCAGACCATGTTTTTTCTAAGATTGTCGAGTGCAATAAAATGCAACAATACCCTCAACATACACTCAGCAATCATTGGCAACACAGTTGCTGTAATTCCATTCCACTGCCCTTTGTTGTTCCAAATTGAGATGTAAGGTGCTCTAGTTCATACATTAACACCATGTCACATCAACATACAGACCACATGAAGTCAGAATAATGAACAAAAGAACAACAATTCCACTGTTCTTGGGGTGAGATGGAGGTTCTCTCCCCTCCTCCACCCTCCTCACCATCAAGGCTCTTTGATATGCTGTGGATCACCGGCGTCTGTCATTCCAGCTGTCAGTCTGTCTGTCTGTTTCCATCTCTTCCTGCCTGGGTTTCCCTCTTCCTCTGGAATACTTCAAACATCCCGGCTACACCTCCCTTTGAAGGCTGGTCACATTTAGGTTAGGTTTAGTTACAACATTGTGGTTTGGCTTCAAATGATAGGAGTTCTTACGTTATTTTAATTAAAATAATCTGGTTTCACACGGGACATGGACATCAGTCTCTTGTCCGAAATTCCCCAAACTTTTCTCTACGCAGACTTCGACTAAATATTACACTAATATTATGCGATACATCAGAAACAAACTGGGAAAAATATGTTTCCCTCAAAATGTAGTCAACAATGGAGTTCCATTGCACGGGAACGTCATTTTTAAGGTGGCATTTTAGAAAACTGCCTCTTTGGGGGGCCGTTTATTCACATCTTTTTAAACTTTCTCTTGGACAATCTTCCTCCTAGTCGCACGCCGTCTCATTTCCAAGCTTTGAACACATCCTTGTTATGGTGGTGTATGCGCAATGAAAAGAACCTGCAGAAACAAGTTTGATTGCACCGAATCTGTCAGGGAGGATCATTATCTCTATAAAAGTTTCCCACAGTGAGCAGCTGGGAAATTGTAAAAACCCATCTTGTTGTCGATGCAAATGAACCTCTTTGAACCCCACTTTATGTATGTAGGTGTTTATGGCTGTCAATCAGCATTACGATTTTGAGAGTCTCGCAAAATAGTGCACAAGTTCTCATTTCTAATCACCTTCTGTTGTGTGTATGCCGCAATGCTGGGGAAAGATTTATCATATTTCCTTTCAACCTGGCTCAATATAATTATATGGAGATTTGTGCATAGGAGTCCAAATGTTGAGCCACTCGGTCGAAGACGAACTTGTTGATATCAATTGGAAAGAAACTAACTAAAAACAACATTTCCTGGATTGTATTTCATTGTCTCACCAGTTACTGAGGAAACACGCCCATACCAATGCAGTCCTTCATTATTTTAATAGGGTATGTTGACATTGAGAAAAATAATTTTACAGCAGTCATGTCTTGGTAACAAAAACTACGGCAATGTTTGCATTTAGGTATCGGCCACAAATCTGAGAAGGCACAAAATCAGAGATCTGCATTGTGATTACATGCAAAATGAAATTTGCGTATCATTCACACGCCATTTGGTGAGAACAGGATGAACATTTTATAAAAAGTTAAGAAAAGAAAGACCTGTCAAGTGGGTTGTTTGTGCCAGGTGTGGTTACGCAAGTACAGTCGCAAAAAAAGAATAATGGTTCCCAATTTATGATCAATTTTCACCAAGAAATAAAGGACCTATCAGCCTTCAGTTAAATCAAAGCTTGCTGGATGCTATTCTCGAACACTTATTATTGTGTTTCCGTCTTTTGTGACGAAGGTTCTTTTGAGAGAAAGGAAATTAGTTGACAACATAGCAACCAGTGTTGCCAGATCAGTTTCCAGCCCAATCATTATCTTGCCAGAGCTCATGTAAAACTGTGAAACCATTGCGTAGGCAGTAGAAAACACTTTAAAAGGCACAAAATGGTACCTGCATGAAAACGTTGGATAGATATCAGCATCCACGGGATGCAGTCAGACAACCAAATACACAAATCCCCATGTCAACGTTGATGACATCAATGTAAGTAGGTCCTCCATCATACCTAACAATGATCGAATACAACTTTTTTTTACCCTTTAAAACAAAAATTATTTTAGGTTCTTTAAAGTAGTATTGTTTGAACAATATTTTAAATATTTTTGCAAAATGTTGCCAAAAGCAGGCCAATGTGTAGTCCAACAAAGTGAAAGCCAACCAAATCTGGCAACACCACTGGCAACAAACAGATTTAATGGCCCCCGAGGAAGACGCAGTATGAAATAAAACATAGAAAAGTGTAAGTGTGATGAAGAAAAACAACTTCTGTGAATTCAATAACTAGCTGATTTTGTGGTCTACTTTCTCTAAACTACCTTTCTGGCTCTGTTAAATATTGAATGAAGGGATGGACAATTTGAACCATAGAGACCATACCCAGCATGCAATGCTAGAGAGCAGTCTATTAAAACTCAGTCAACAACAAGAGTAGACCATTAACATGATTGAACTAATCTGTGGATGAAGCACATACCCACGCTGCAACAATACAAAACCAGTTGAAAATAGCTAATGTATCCTTTTAAACTTCTATGTCACATTTTTTGTGTGTTTTGGGACATTTTTCATTTTGCAGCATCTCTGTATTATAACCTAAAGGCTTTACACACAGAGTGTTATTGCAATGCTGCACAGTTGACTCCAGTCTGAGTGCGCCGGATATTTTATTTGAGGACCTCACGAGTGTCAGAGTAAACACACGGGCACAAATGCCTCCTGCTAAATCACAGATCGACAGCTTTCAAGGCTCTCTCTTTCCAAACCTTTGAGATTGGTTGACAAAAGATGGTTTATCTTTCATACAATCATTTATCATCATGTATTCTCCCTGTGAAAAATTCTTTGTCTGCCTTTCACACATTGACAAATTTACAAAGCTTCCCTGCAGTTTGGTTGACTCCAGAGTGGGAGATGGATGTGACGGAAGCTCCCCGATGTTTCGGTCGTGACATATCTGGAGCGCAAAAAAAGATGAGGAGATTGGTGAACTCTGTAAACAGCCTGACAGTGACTCAACTGTTAAATATCCCATATTATACTGTTTTTCATCAATTCCTCACAGCTGTCAAAGGTCCAACAACACTGTTTTCGATATGCATTGCCCAAAACCCATCCGTGGTCCTGAATTTCAGCTGTCTAAAAGTTTCTCAAATGAGCTCTGCTGAGAACAGACTGTTTCTGTCTCTGCACCTTTAAATGCTAATGAGCTCTGTCTGTCAACGCCTACTCGGAGAGAGACGGAGATGATGCCGCTAATGCTAGCAGTAGCATGCGCCAATGTTTACGCGGATGTATCGCTATTGCTCGCCTATGTGGCTTAGGTGAAGTTGCTGGGTCCCGTATGGTTGGGACAGATCCTTTTATGAGGGTCAGTGTCGAGGCAAAGCAAGCTTTGTACTGACCCTCGTCTGATGTGAAGTGGTTAGCACACACATACAAGCTAACACAGACGTAGCCGGCACATTGTCATTAAAAAGGAAACGCAACAGACCAGACCCAGACCGACGTGCACGGTGCTGTCGGACACGCGCCCCCGGGTTCCGTCCGACCGGAGGCAGCAGTGAAGACGCACCAGAGCGCGTGAGACAGTGGGAGGATTGTATCCAGCTTCACCTGCACCGGTTTTTATGCAGGAGCACCAGCCGGATCACCCAGCACCACAACCGGTAAGTCGAGCTGCACTCTCCCCGCAGTGTTGCGAAACACCCCCTCTCGGATATCTCCTATCATCGCGCAGAGGAGTTCACCCTTCGTTACGTAAGAGGCCCTTGTACCAGTGGGTGGGCTGCAGAGACCATGCAGGAGTTGCTCGTTTTCCTCATCCTGGAAGTTAGCAGGCTTAGGGAGGACCAGTTTATAGGTGTAGAGACCAGAGAAAACCCGTTTTTCATAATATGGGACCTTTAAGTTCACAGAGTCAAAGAGAAAGTATATAAGTTTTATTTAAACTTGACTCAAAAATTGGCGAGGTTAAAATTGCTTAAGAACAAAGCCTTGAATCACAACAATAAACATTATTTTTAATTGTTTCATGTAATATGAAACAGACCTTCCTGTTAGGTCTGTGAGCCTGGTTGGGTGTGACAAAGCTGCAGTGTTGGACCTGTCAGTGAGAACGGGCTGCACACCCTGCTTATTACAACCCCACGTGGGGTCCAGATGCTCGTTTTCAGATGCCCAGAAGAGTTCTGACCACAGCAAAATAACACAAAATAGAGGCAGTTGGGAGGGAGAGACACCGCAACACTCTTCCAGTGGTTTCATAAGTGATGGTTGAGGGGGTTATTATTGTTTCAGACTATATATATATATATATATATATTACATGCTATATAATACCATTAAAGCTTGACCGAACAATATAAATAGTGCATTAATGCTGAATGTTCACCTGTGTATCTGCAGTTTCTCTCCAGAGATAAATATGGCTGACTGAGCTGCGTGTAGAGTTGGGTGATATTGAGTAAATCAAATATCCAGATTTTTTTTTTTAACAATATTTACACAAGGACATTTTTGATGAATAATGTGGATGTAATGACCAAATGGGTAAGTTCAGAAAATATTACATCACAGAGGAAAAGACAAGACCAATGCCATATACTATTCAAAATCTAAGACAATATCTAGTCTCATATTATGATATAATATCAATATATTGCCGAGCCCTAATTGTGTCCTTAAAAATAGTTTTCACCACTGGTTTACAATTTGTCCATTCACTCCATGAAGAGTTAGTTTACTCTGGATATCGATGCTGCTTTGAAAGAGTCCAACAGATTTAACGATTTTGGTTCTCACGTTAAATCGTGAAAACTGTGACTCTCGCTCTGTTCTAAAAAGGAGCATCAATTGATTTTTCAACTCTTGGGAGCAGAGGAAAAAACTATAAACAAAGGTGACAAGTTATCACCTTATAAAGTCGTTAAGGCTAAGGTGTTGAAATCATAAGCATTTATTTGTCATTACCATTTACTGTAGAGTCCAACCTCTGCTGCTGTGTGACCCCCCCACTCTTGAAGCTGGATTAGCTGGGTGTCGCCCCACAGAAATATAAGCTTTTTGTGAGCACACTCAGGCACTCAGGTAATCATCCAAGATGTCGAGTCAATTCTGAGAGCAAATTTCTTCACAACATCATATGTTTGATCACATATTTGTCTACAGTAATGGAACTACACCTGTTGGGAGAGGAGCTCTATGAAAGGATTATCGTGGAGTTTTCTAGGAGAATGAATGAGGCTTATATACTTTATGAGTTTTACTATAGTAGAAAATATGTATTTCAGGTCATTTCTCTGCTTCGCTTCACCCTTTCCCATCCTATAAAACCAGTGAAAAGTCGAAATTTGAGTGTGTTCTTGTCAATGTATGGCTTCAATGTGTTTTTCAGCAAACAGAACAGATCAAACAGAACCTACCTATCTGCTGGAAACACATTTTGTCACCAGTGTTTCTGATGACAGCATATAATAAAAAAACAAATAAAGAAAAAAACAACTAGACAACAACTAGAATCCAGTGCCAAGTCACAGATTGAATAACATATTTTCAATTACTTGTCTAATGTTTGTGTCTTAAGCAAACACTTCACACCTTTCATGCAGGTGAGCCAATGAAAGGTGATGTCACTCTGAGCAGCATTGACACTGAATGCTATGACAAGCCAAAATGTCTGACGTGAAAAAGATGCGATTTGGGTTGGCATTAGTAGGCACCTAACGCCCTTCCAGCTCAGTACCCGTCTTTACCCCGCTGGCTAGATGTTTAAACGTGGTTGTTATGGAGGCATGTAGCCAGATAAAAGGAAAGGCAAAGAACAACACATGAGAAGAACTGTCATGGAATTAAGGTTGAGAAGTTCAGAAAACAGAATCAGCAGCGAGGAGCCAGCGGTAATGGAGCTGTCCTCTATAAATACTGAGACTAATCACTGATGAGGAGCAGCTGGGTGAGTCAGGCCACTGAGTCAGGTGATGAGCACGAATGGGGAACCCCCTGGTGGGCAGGTGTGGAAGGACAGGTCAAAACAATAACAACTGATGTCAGTATGTCGGATGGATGGAGGAGGAAAATGAACAAGTAAAAAAAGGACACATGACACCTTCGGCAGGATGCTGAAATGTAACTGGCACTCAATTAATTAACAAACACCGTTTCACATTTTATGATGAGAATATTTTAGAAAAAACACCGAGGAGCCTGCAGGGAGGGTGCCATAGTCACCTGAATAATTACAATTTCCGCACTTATTGAAAAGATTTTTAATAAAACTGTTCACAAATGCTATCTATTTGGAAAATTTGCAATCGTACCTTGGCCGCCATGGCAACCAAAATAGGCTCCTCAGCCGACACCATCCCTTCATTTCTAGCACCATCTGCTGTAGCCCTCCAACATTGCGGCTCCAATTACACTGTGCATGCATCATACCTTAAAGCTCAAGAACCTGCCCCCGCCTTCCTTTGCTCAATACCGGGAACCTGAAATCAGCCATCATTACTTTCATCATCTACACCCGTGCTTTTCCGACTGTGACAAGTCAAAACGTCCGCCGTGGAAAAGGCCTGTGGATCTTACTAATGTTCCCAAAAGGAGACAAAGAGATCAAACAAAGTGCAGTTTTTCAGTGGATGAGCTGTGGTGAGCTGAGGAATCGCCACAGTTGTTGACCAAACACATTTATTCTTTTGTTAAGTAGCATAAATGTTTCAGTGGCTGTGATACAGAATGCACTGCGGGTGAGATGTATTGTAGGTGAGTTATTGGGGGAGTATTCCTTTTAAGGGTGGATTATTGGAAAGGTGATGGCCTGGAACATGAAAATATAAAAATCATTCAGAAGCATTTGGGGATTTTTAGAAATCGTATTAATATTTTTTACTTAACAAGAATGAATTCAGCACAGATAGAAGTAATTACTGTTGCATTTCAGCAATTGTGCTAGCATGCGGAAAGTACATTTAAGTTAATTAATCTGGTTGCTGGTTTGATCCTAAATTAAATATTATACAGTAGTTTTAAATTGAGCTTTAACGCTGTTGGGGTTGTAGCAGGAGCAGATTTGGTTATCAACAGTTAATTATTAATGTCAATATGATTATCGATATTAATAATTATATTTAATATATTATCATGATATAATCATGAATAAACGGGGCACCACCCTGGGATCAGGGAAAAGATAACCTAAAACTGTATTCAGTCTCTAAAAAGGTTTTATACTCAAATGCCAAGGATCGTGATCATTGGCATAGAAGCATAAAAACAATCTAACAATTGAAAAGGCGTGAAATTCAAGCACTAGCCTTCACAACCTGCTGTTAACCAGTGACATATACACAACAAGCACAAGAGACCGCTAGTTATAATATGATAAGTTTTATTAAAATCAGTAATAATGATCACAATCAATAACACTGCAATTAACAAAGCCTTATTACCTAACTACCTAACACACAAAGCTAAGCTACAGAAGACACACGTGGTATGTGTGTGTGTGTGTGCGTGTAGAGAGAGAGAGAGAGAGAGAGAGAGATATGGTCGGGCGCGACCACCAGATGGAGCTATTCCTCACGGCGTTCAGGGGCAGAGCCACTGAAGATGGAGGGAGTAGCGAGAGAGAGAGGTGGAGCTATGTCCGTAATGTCCGCAGCTGGAAACAGCTGGCGGAGGATGTGTGTGGGTTAGCGGGACACAAACAAAGAGAGGGGAGGAATGCGCGCGCAATATTTCTGAGGGACAGAAAGCGTGCCGCTATCACACGGGCTCGCGTGAATGAACTGCCGTTTATTCCGCGAGACCGGTCTTTTAACTGATAGTAGAGGCTTTCTGAGCTCGTGAATATGGCGGAGGTTAGTCGAAAACACTGTTACAGAAATCAACCCAGCTGCGTGGGTCCACGATCAGTATTCAAATACAGCAGCACATGAACGAACGGACTCGGCGGCCCGCGATCAGAACGTAAAACACATTAACAAGAATTACAAGCATATCTTACACTATCACTTATGTCTCTGCCCAGACTGATAGCCTCTTACTGGTGTCGTTGCGTAGGTTGCGAATCCGTCCTGGCGTTCGTGACGGTAATTCGTGTCCCGGCGTCAGCGGGAAACGTGGCGAGTCGGCTTAGTCCAGGCGAGAGCGGAGCGGGTTTCCTCTCGTTGATCAAACTCGAATAAAGAAAACAGTCCGTGTTTCTTTCTTCCACGGACGGCGATATAATCGTGGCTTGGCGATTAAGTCAGCTTAGTTCAGACAGCGTCTGGTAGCTGGACGGCAGGACCCGGCTTGGTTCCTCTTGTTGCAGCGGTGGCTGCGGGGCCGTGTCCACCTCCTGTTGGTGGACGGGTCGGCTCCCGTGGCAACGTGGTGTTGCGATGGAAGCGCTGGAACCAGCGCCCGGGTAGGAGCGTAAGCTGGTGTAAGAAAGTAAGAGAGCGTTCTCTAGGCGGCTTCGGTTTATAAAGCTCCCCAGGGACCACCTGGGGGTACCTGTTGTGACGTCACATTTCTCGCCTGGGTGAGAAGTGAAACTAAAATGGCGGTGTAGTTTTTAATCTCCTTTGTTCCTTTGTCCTGGCCGCATGTGTAGGCTTTTGTAGGCCGCATTATGTAGTCCTAACGGTTAGGTCCCCAACAGTCCCCCTTTTGGTCTGAAGGTTGAGGTGTGGGACGCAACCTTCGGAGCAACATAAGGGCCGAACCGTCCATGTATTCCTTGAAACACGTGGGAGTCCAAACAGTCTGTATATTCCATGGAAAAGAGGTTAAACAGTCATTCAGGTTAAAGTCCATAACTTGATGGAGGCATTGTCTGGGCAGAGATTGAGGCAAGGTCTGGGCAGAGATTTCTACGGTCTGGGCGGAGATTTCTACGGTCTAACCAATATCAAGCATCTGCTAAGACACAATTTTCACAAACATCAACATTGTCATTACACTCAGGTAGTTTCAAACAGGACACACCCCAACTATGAAAATGGAACGAAGGAGGAAAAGGAAAGCGAGGAAGAGGAGAAGGGGTTAGTGGTCGTTTGGTTTACTCCTGGAGAAGATTTAAGTTAGCCATTTACTATGTTGTGGCTCAGGGCTGTAACGCTCCATGTAGCCAGAAACAGAGGAAATATCAGAGGCGCTGTCATTATCTGAGTTGTCATGTTTGTACACTGCTGGTTCACGTGACTGGGACAGAATTTTGGAGTAGGGCTTCCTACTACTTCTGTGTGAATGCCCGTCTCAACGCAGTTGGTGGGCATGTCGGTGATGCTCAGTATCCCCACGCCGTCTCTTACCAGGCTTCTGGGGGGAGTTTAGTGATGGTTGGGTCGCGTCACGCCATAGCGCTATCGTTTTTATCAGCTTCTCGATTGGGTCGCACGGATCCCTATCTTCGTCAGTTTGGGAGTCTGTCTGATTCCAGGGGCGTGCTGGCCGCTCACCCCCTTTCGCGCTGTTATGAGGGCTATGCATTAAGGCGGCGGATGTTTGGGAGTTACTCTCGTTCCTTGGTTTTGTCTGATTCCTGGGGCGTGCTGGCCGCTCACACCCTTTCGCGCTGTTATGAGGGCTATGCTTTAAGGCGGCAGACGTTTCGGACGCAGATGTGTCAAAGTTAGCGGGCTGGCTTTTAAGTTTGCGCGCTAAGTGGGTTTCCCAAGCCATCTGTGCGTAATTACGAATCTCCTGCATGGAGAGTCGGTGTGTCCTGCAGTGCATGGTGACATCGTAGCGCACACTTTCGTGTAGGTTATGCAGGAAGAGGGCCTTGAAGGCAGGCTCTTCCTCCACTCCTGGGGAATTACGGCCCTGAGTATAGGCGGCCCTGAAGCGCCAATAGTACTCCGTGGGTGATTCCTGCTCCTCGTGTACAACGGCGAGGGCACTGATCGTAGCGGCGGCGGGATCCCAGTCCCGGCTATACTCCTTCCGGAGTGCTGCACAAAGCCTGGGGTATCGGTCCTGGGTTCTGGGTGCAAGTGTTCCTATGAAACTGCGGACATGTCTGGTTGTGGTCTTCCAGACTAGTCTGAGCTTCTCTCGTGAGGAGGCATGGGGGAGATCAATCAGCAGTCTGTCTAACTCTCTCAAATATTCGTCAATATTATGGTTCGAGTTGTCAGGATCAAAATGTTGAATATCTTTAGCCATGCTCTCAAGCTCTTCAAAGCGGAAGCGCTGTGGCGTCCTTCCTGGTGAAGGCGGGACTAAGCTAGGTTGAGGAGGCGCGTCGCCAATTACAGGTTTGTTCAAAAGGTAGGAAGATTTTGGAGGAGAACTTGTGTAAGTTCCGCTGCTGGTTTCTTCGCTATCTGTGTCGGAGCAATGGGAGGCTGCGTAGACGTTACCGCTGTCTCTCAGTGGAGTTTGTCTTAAGGACTTAGTGTCCGCTGGTAACTGTTCCCATATTCTGCATGCTGGGGGAGTCGTATTTTCACTACAAAAAGAGTGGGAGTCGGAGAAGCCTGAATCACACTGACTGGGCGAGTCTGCTGAGGGAGGACATTCTGGTTTAGACTTCGACCACCTGTTCTTGTAGGACAAAAACTGGGACTCTGTGGTGTGCAGGACATCTAAATAACGCATGGCTCTCATGTCTGCTGCTTGAGCGTCGTGGAGGTGACGAGCACTTTGCTCCTCTAGTGCTACCACTTTTTTCTCTAGGGCAAATTTACTCTGAACCAAGAGACAGGTTTGTTTGTAAAAAGTCAGGAGCAAGCATTTTAATAATGGACCCTTGGATGATGATACTTCATCAGATCTGCTGTTCAGTAACGAGTCGATCTCCTCTTGGCACTCACTGAGATTTAGTTTCTGCAAAAACTCAGAGTAGCCTGTCTGAAGGCTCTGTGCCACAGATGAGATGAACTGTTTGCAGGGGGTCTCCATTGCGAGTCGGCTTAGTCCAGGCGAGAGCGGAGCGGGTTTCCTCTCGTTGATCAAACTCGAATAAAGAAAACAGTCCGTGTTTCTTTCTTCCACGGACGGCGATATAATCGCGGCTTGGCTATTAAGTCAGCTTAGTTCAGACAGCGTCTGGTAGCTGGACGGCAGGACCCGGCTTGGTTCCTCTTGTTGCAGCGGTGGCTGCGGGGCCGTGTCCACCTCCTGTTGGTGGACGGGTCGGCTCCCGTGGCAACGTGGTGTTGCGATGGAAGCGCTGGAACCAGTGCCCGGGTAGGAGCGTAAGCTGGTGTAAGAAAGTAAGAGAGCGTTCTCTAGGCGGCTTCGGTTTATAAAGCTCCCCAGGGACCACCTGGGGGTACCTGTTGTGACGTCACATTTCTCGCCTGGGTGAGAAGTGAAACTAAAATGGCGGTGTAGTTTTTTATCTCCTTTGTTCCTTTGTCCTGGCCGCATGTGTAGGCTTTTGTAGGCCGCATTATGTAGTCCTAACGGTTAGGTCCCCAACAACGCTAAACAAAGATAAGAATTCAAGGCTTTTATTGCAGGTGCAGCCACGTAGGACTTAATCCCTATCGTTTAAGAAAATATGGATTTGCAGCCCACACTGGACTTGTGTGAAAAACCACGATGCATAAAACAAACATTTGTCACCAGATAACACTGTGCTGTACAGGCCCATCCCAGCAGGGTGCTCCCCCATTAGTCTGTGGAGTAATGGCTACCATAGGGAATTGTTTCTTCACCCCCTAATGTGTAACATCATTCTTTAAATTGAAATATCCTATTACAATTCAATAGGGGGAGAAAGAGGGGATGAGCATCTGAAGGAAAGACACTGGACCTGCCTGGGCATACTAAACAGATTATACATATGTGTAGGGGCCAGCACTCCTCTGTGAATAGAGAGCTATGGATTTGCCCAGACTTTGTCTCTGGCATTTTAATCCAGTGTGGAGATTAGAGCGGTAATCCACCCTCATTTCAAATAAATTGACACTACTGTATATCGGCTATTGTGTACATTTCTATCGAAGGCCAAATGCAATGTACATCACCCTCTCTATTTCCAGGCAACAAGATTGTTAATATACATTTAGCATGGGTTTGCACGTTATGTTTAAAAGGTGCATTTGACATGATTTTTTGTTCTTTTCAGTATTTAATCAGAGATCCCTGCAGCTAACGATCTATTAAAAGGTGAAGCATGCCTATTTCAGTCATCGGAGTGAGTATTATGTGGCCAAGTTCAGAACCAACTCAAAATTCCTCGCTGCACCACAGTGGAGCATGACACCAAATGTTTCAGAGTGAAGAGTTTTGGATCTTTCAGCTCCAATGTTTAAGGCCCCGAGGGCAAAACATAGACCTGTCTTTTAGCTGTTGCTTCGAATGTCTCTAACTACTCGAAACCTTGTGACACAGATAGCTACAGAACTTAATGTTGTGACATTGTCTTGTGTGTTTTGTTGCTGGTGCTGTTTCTGCTCATGCTGGCCCATCCCCTCTTTAGGAGGCATCAAACAAGACAATAACCGGGATTAAATATCTGCTTGCTATTTTTGTTTTTATCTCACTTTTTTTTTTTTTTTACGCCATAAGATGGTGGTCATAGTTGACGCAGACGAATGTTGACTGCTGGTTCAGCTTTAAGTCCCCCTCCAGTCAAAACACTGTTTTGCTTCTTCACTTTGATGCTCGGGCTTCACTCTGCAGAATGATGTATGTGCAGAGTTAGGAGCCTGCTGACAAGTAAAGTTTCTCTGTGCCCACCTTAAATCTGACTTTAAGACATATACGTACAAGTGGGATTTTATGACATTGCAGCTAGTTTGGAGGCCAATCGTGGTCATGTTTGCAAATTGCAAAAAAAAAGTGGGATGTGAAAACTGGGAACCCCCAGAGCACATGCACAGAGAATTGACATTTCAGTGAAGTAGGAAAGACCTTCCACATTAAATGTATTCCTGTATTCTACATTTTGTGCAGAAAATGTCTGTCTGTCTGTTATCAGGTATTTTGTTAGCATGACAATAAAGATACAGAGAGTTTTTAACTTTGGCCAAGAATGAGGAACATGGGGGCTTAATTTGGGAGGGACAACAAGTTCATGAATGAAACTGAAGGGACAAGGACCTGACCTCAATGAGGTATGTTGAACCAGTACTTATACTGGGGGGCGCTGGGGGGGGATTGAGTTTGTGGATGTGCATGTTGTGGGTCACACTTTCAGAGTTAGTTCAATGAATTATCTTTCCCAATACTTTTGCTTTTCTTTGCGTTTCTTTCCCCACAGACTGCACCTCGTCCTTGTTACATGTTGTGGTGCTGTTGCCTGTGGAAATATTTTAACACTAGTTTCAATTAGGGATGCACCAATTGTGAAATTCTGGGCCGATGCCGATGCCGATGTTTAAAATAACAACTTGGCTGATGGCCGATGCCGATGTTTTTTCTTTTTGTTATTTATTTCGTTTTTGGTGCCACAGAAACATTACTGAACTATTTTAAACGTCTTTCAGCTCTTCATCACACTATTAATGAGCACAAATTAAATGAGACAAATTTTTGAAACAAAAACAACCTTTAATTGACATTAACCTTACGGTAATTAACAAGTACGTCATTTTCTGAAAAATAGCCCAAAAGCCCTCTTAGACTGTTGACTAATCAGTGAAAATATTTATTCAGTACCTACATTGCCCAGAAAAAAATATTTGTCAAAAATAAAATGTACATCAAGTGTAAATGTAAAAACAATTGGAAAATAAAAAGCGTTTATTTACAGCATCTAGTAATGCGGTCTTTGTTGTTTTAACGCCGTGGTCGGTGTACACTTCGTGTATTTATCCGCTCTCTTGTATTTATCTCTCGGAGAGAGAGAGAAAGAGAGCGAGAGAGAGAGAGAGGGACACACACACAGACAGAGAGAGTGTGTATGGTAGTAGACAGTAGTAGTGCAGATATACCGTTGAAATACACATATTTGTTTATCTACTCTTCACATTTATTAAATGTATTGTCTCTTTCTGTTTCCGACAGTGCGAGTTTAGATACACAAATATGATCGCGTTTGTCAATCGCGGTATTTTATTTTGAAAATTGCTTTTATTTTGAAAATTGACTCGTGTTTCTCTGTGTGATTTCCTGCCAGAATTGACGCGTTCACTCGCGGCACGCGCAAAAAATAGAGCAGACGCCGAAACGATCGCTTCACGGCGCGGGAGGGCCGCGCGTATTAGCGGCGCTCCGCGTCCAGTGTGAACGACACCATAGCTTAACAGGGGCGCCGAATGGAAGCGGGCTCCGCTACGCGTCTATTTGCGGCGCTTCCGCGTCTAGTGTGAACCAGGCGTGAACCAGGCGTCAGAAAAGTGTGGCGCGGGCGCCCTCGTGTTGGCATAGTTATATGTTCCCCCCCCAAAAAAAGGAAAAAAGAAAGGTTCCTCCCGAGCACAGCGTTCATGCGACATTTAAATCAACATAAACATCGGCCACTGCCATCGGTGAATATCATCTTTTTTTGCCGATGGTCGATGGCAGTTAACGAGCCGAACATCGGCCTCGGTGCATCCCTAGTTTCATCCCAGGCAAATATATTCTTATCCTGGGAAGACAATAAACACCTGTGAAGTCACAAAAATGCCTTTGAAAATATAAGGTCAAAGTTGATTCCTTGTTTCTAGCTTTTGTACTAAGCTAGGTTAAAGATGGTTTGGACTTAACTAAGCGCTACACTGTTGATACTGATAGTCTCATGTAACTCTGGAAGTCAAGTGTGTTTCCAAAAGGAGTTTCTGTTTCTTGGTAGCCGAATGGTTACAGCGCCTTCTTTAAAAAAAAAAAAAAACATAAAAATTGCCTACACCCTTAAAGGGAGGGTCTACGAAAGACAATTCCAACTTTAGTTTTGTTATCGACAATGAATGGCACAGATTTGCATGGCAGGCTTCCCTGGCAGTTTATTGTGAACCTGCACTGAACCAGTGCTCACTGGGTGACAGAGGTACCGTCGGTAGGATATCAGGCAGGATACTGTGATGCTGTATTGATCAGTGTAGAGAAATTGTCTTTGCTCTTGTCCCTCACACAGTGAGGTCAGAGCTCGAGGTCAGCCAGAGAAGGGGTCTTGATCTCACTGAAACACATTCCAGCAGGGCCTGAACGAGGCAGCAACATCCATCCATACATCCCTCCATCCATCCCTCCATCCATCTTCCAATATATTATTTTACTTCCTCCCTCATAGACAGGATGTGATAGCCTCAGGCAGGACCCCACTGCTAACAGCATGCTTCATCTTTATAATCCTGCCTTATACAAACGGTGGCTGTTTGCCAAATGTTGGTGTGTCCTATTAAATCTTCGTGTCTTTGGATACACTCGGCTGCATCATGGAACTGGATGAGACACCGCCACGAAAAAAACAATCACATTTTTAGACATGTATTGATATTAGACTTGAATTAGGCTGAAACCAATTTCAGCTAATCTCATTTTCTCACTTTTTCCAATAGAAGCGTTAATACAATCTGAATATATTGTAAATACTCAAAAGAGGTGTTTGGGAAGAATTACCCAGAAAAAGAGTGCCTTTGCTAAAATATTCATGCATAAATGATTCTGGAAAAGGAGGCATCAGTGCTTATGTGCTGCATTAAACATTCATTAAGGAAAGATCATCAGCTCATTGGGATAATTTGCATTGTTTCATGGCCTCCTTATAGGTCATAACCAAATGCAGTTTTGCATATATTGTCGACTGTGTCAAAACCGTTGCCCTTATCATTACTTTTAAGAGTAATACATGATACATTGATGATGATACATTTCACCCATGTTTCAGTATTTTATTACATGCTTCCTATTTACTAAAAGAAAGAATTCAACCAGTCATAAACCTATAAATGACTATAGAAGTAAGGCCAGTTGTGGGCAACAGTGAACTTGCTAACAAATCAGACTGAAGCTTAGGTCACACATCATTTTTCAGCTGTTTCTGAAAAATGCATTAAAGAATATGAAAAAATATATACCCTCTAAATGTATGCGTGTGTATGGCTTGGATCACTTTTCCTCAAGTCATAAGTGGACATCTTTATTTCTGCCCTGTGTGTCATCTTCAGCTCTGAGGAAAGCCAACCGTAAGGAAAAGCCAAGACGGCAAAGTTTTCAAGAGGATTACAGGCAGACTTTGTCAAACAACCCAGGACAAGGAAATCACTTTCACTAATCCCACTCTCTGATGTCAGCCCCACAAAATGTCCCTTTCATCAGCAATAATTGAACATTGAGCAGACTCCTATTGTGCTGGAGTCATTTCCTATGCCCTTAGCCTTTTGACTTTCAAAGTATCTTGTCTGTCTGTCCTGTCTCAGATTTTGGAAATGTTCCGTTCATGCTCTGATAATGGATGTTGAGAGATTCCCTTTCAGTACTACAGGATACAGCTGACAATTTGAGGTCTGAATTTAAATAAGCCATTCCAACTTAAACTATAAAATAATTCCTTATATTCATACCTAGTTGACAGTTTGCAGAGCTCTTGCCCTTAGTTACTGTTGCTGCCCGTCACAAACTTTTCCTTCAGCATACACATATGCATTTTACTGTGGAGGTAGGTAATGTCTATGGTAACGTTGGGTTCTGTATTTTAGATGGAGGAAGGTTTTGCCGTCTAACATAATGACTATTGGCAGCACATTTGAATAAGCAAGAATCTTACAATATTCTTCGGCTGTTCCCGTCAGGGGTCGCCACAGCAGATCACCCACTTTCATCCATTTGGTAAGTCAGGCTTCAGCCGATCCGGTATGGAAATCGGATTTCATGCTCTGCATATCTGATTGGGCATAGGTTTAATGCTGGATACCCTTCCTGATGCAACCCCTCCATTAACAGCGCCCACAGGGGATACATGTCAATCTTAACTGAACTCCTTGTCCCAAGCAAAGACTCAGCACCTTCATCAGCTGGTGATCGATGTAGAAGACATGAAAAAAAAATCTGTTCTTGCACTGCAGTAAAAAGCTATCTAGTCCTAGAATAATCAGTATGATTATCATGCATTACAATTACAATTTTAGATGAAGTCGACATTTGTTTGGCAAACATAACGCTATTCTAGGTAACATTTGACTTGGGTTGGCAGCGTGTAACTTTCTCAAACAACTATCCAAAGCTCGACAAAGCTGACGTACCTAGTTACTGTTGCTCAACAATGTGCGGACAATCGTCGCTTGGGGAAGAGGTTTAGTGGATGGGAAAACTCATTCTCTTTGTAAAATTCGGCAGCATATTTCACTTTAACCCAGGGTTTTTCAATTCAGCCGTACCTGCATGTGAACCAATTTTCAAAGTGCTCTATCCCAAACTGAGTTAGTGAAATGTCAAGGTGGGCTTTGGGTATTGCTCATGCATTTACAAGGAAGGACAGGGTGTTAAAGTTTATACATTTGGGCTTGTTGTTTTGTCTTGTTCCCCAGCAGCAGGGAGTTCTCAGGCCCTGCCATCTTCACACTTGGTTTAGCCTGGGGCACTTTAAACCCCCTCCACAACGAGACACACACACACACACACATACATACACTTCCTCCTCTCCTTCTCTGTCTCTATTTCTCTGTCACTCTCTCGCTCTCTTTCTGTCTTCAGTCTCCTCTTCTCTCCCTCTCTCACCTTCTTTCTTCCTCTGTTCAGTGTTCAGTTAGTGAATCCCTCAAGTCTATACCGGACCACTTCCTTTGACACACACAGCAAAAGCCTGTCTGTCAGCGCCTGCACTGACAGGATGAGGCCAAGATTCCCCCAAAAGTTGTGTGGGTGTACGTGAGTATCTGCAGGAATACACTCCTTCCTTCCACGCTTTTGCATGCAAGGATGAAATCCTGTGTCATTTCTAATATTACATGGGTTATACTGACTTTAACTCAAGTCATCCTTCTCGGTTGGAGTCCATCGTGTTTTTTTTTTTTGTCACTTCAAGACGTTGATGGTTTCGATCTTATTTAGTCTTAAAAGTCACTAAGAAGACTGCTGGCTGGCTGTGGTGGGTTTGTATTTCAAATTCCCCTCCGCCAAGTTTGAAAGTCCTCAAGGAGCATGATTCATCATGTGATTAATGGACTGGGTTGCTTAATCCTCAGTTTGAGGCATATGCTGTATATAAGAAGTGAACGTAATCACTGTGATGTCACCGCTGGTTTGTGGACGACAGTTTTGAAGCCTCAAGTTTAGTATTTAGTCTGAGGCCATCTTGGTTTTGCCCGTCGCAATCTTGTTTTCGCACTAAGACAAACACACAGACAACTTTCTGACTGGATAACGCAGTGGTAGGTGGCTGTCAATCACAAGGTAGCCACGCCCTAAAGAATACCCTAATTTATGGTCTATTTTACTGTCAATGTGACCATCATTTAACCACACTATGTTGTATTGATGAAGACTAGAAATAGCGTGGCATGGTGATACACAGCAGTTTTCAATATTAGTAACATAAATATTTTCCAAAGGCAGAATTCACTCAGCAATTTTATTCAAATGTAATAGGCAAAGACAGATTTATGCAGATGATGAATTAATTCTTTATCAAAGTGGATTAAATCAGTTTCTGCCTTGAGTGGGTTCTTTTTAGGAACTGAGATAATTAATCTGAAAACAGCAATTCCATTTACTATTGACTCACTATGAACATGCACAATGTGAGATCACATGTTGGAAGATTTACAAAATGAGTCACAAGGTGATTTTCTACTACTGTACTGTACCGCTGCACCTTCATGACAAAAAACGATAAAAAAAAAGACTTGCGCCTGGGCAAATTGCCTGGTTGACTTTGCTATTCTCTTCAAGGGCATCACTCCATCCTTACCTCTTCGTCTCTGCAGGCTTGACTGGTGCAATGGAACAAAAACGTTGACACCTTGTTTCAACAAATGAGAAATGACAAATGCATAAATCATTCAGGCTCTGTCGCGTTGAGATTTCAGTCTGACAGTCTCAGGATGTTTGACACTCGGCTGATAAAAACCTCCACGGAAGTCCACGGACGATTCGTGCCACCTCAGATGTGTTAAAATGGTCAGTGTTGTTAAATCTACATCGATGATGTGAGATGCCCATTTGTGCAAGCACATTGATACAGGCTTGACCACACCATGGCATCTTTACAAGCTTTAACATTCGTGCATCTTACTTGAGGATGTCATTGGCCTGGTCAATATAATTTAAAAATGAATACTGTGAATCCATAGACTGATGCAACAATAACCTAATTTACAGTCTCAGTCTTATATTGTGCTGGACCTCAACAGTGAAAGACTCCTTTCTCTGTCTAAGGTTAGTATTCCTGTGTGAATTGAAACAATATGTGAGATTTCCAGAGAGAGTTCATCTTATTGAATAATATATATATATATAATAATCTTGCGTCTTAATATTGCAAACACACCAAGCAAAAGTGGTTGAATATTTGCTCTTTGCCGAGCTAACAGGATGAAAATACCGAATCATTTAGCTAAACCTAAAAATGTACTGTTTTAATTTGTCAAAAAAAGCAATTTCTTTTTGTTTCATTAACTTGCAAATCAAGCAACATTTCAATTATTCTCATTGTATGAGTAAGGAATCCAATTACAGTAAATCCAGTTGTTTGCATTTTTTCAAAGTTACAGTATTTTCCAATGACACCCATATTCCACAGATGCACTCATCTATCTTCAAGCCCATTCAATTATCTATTTAGCCAAACGTATAATTACTCGTCTGTAGACCAAGAGTGTTAATTAGGATTCCTTACACGCAATTTAAATTGCCCCATAAACAATTTGTAGGAACCATTAGCGCATCTCAAGAAGCGATTGGCTTAATGAGGGGGTGGGATGGGAACGTTGAGATGATGAGACGGGAGGTTGCAGCAAATACGCACCATCCAGTGACATTGGGGAAATAGACAATTAGATCTTGGCAAGCTAAACTGCTACACACCATCACGATGGCTTGTTTGAAATCAATATAATGAGCTACATGTAGAGTGTTGTAGCCATTTTCTTCTTACAGAACAGATGGAAATAACCCCTCCCATTTTGCCGCTCATGAATGGGCGCTTGTATAGAAAGCAGAGTGGGATTGTATCTCATTGGTGTTATCAAAAGGTACACCTTGATGTTGGTTTATGACCAATGAACAGATGTCTTATCATCAAAATGTCTTAAAGTATTAAAAGTAAAAGTATGTGTTTGAAAATGTATGAAATATAACCGAGGAGACCTCTGTTCGTGTCCCGTGCAAAATCAAAATTCAGCATTATTTATTTTATATTTATTTTAACCCTAACGTTGTCTTGTTTGTCACGCATCATAGAACTGACAAAACACATTACTATAATTCTGATATTGAAATTGTATGCTATCATATCATTTCAAGTGAGAGCTGACTGCACAGCACAGTACATGTCTTTTGAACTTCCAAACAAACCTTGAAGAATAAAAACTTTGACCACAAGAGGTACTGCCATAACTTATTCACCAGCAAGCTAGGACTTGTGTTTTGACACCTCACTTCAAAGTATCTGGATTCTATTTCATGTCGGAGGAAAGTCAAAAGCATGCCAAATGCAAAATCCGTCACCGAGGTCAAAGCTACTTCCCAAGATGACAGAGGGGTCGACAGATTCATTGTCGGTGCGGAGATACAATGCCACCTGTCCTTGAAATCCTATTCTAAGCATTAGCTTTGTCTTTTCTATCCGGCGTGACCGGCTCCCTTTTCTCTTTAGCTGCTCTTTCATCTGTTATTTAATGGAGGGATTGCCAACATGAAAGACATGACCATTTTGCCTTTCATCAAAATGGCATCATCCCTCTGGCTACACCTGAGAACTCGTCTCATTAAAGTGGTATGCTGTATGTTAGAAAGAATCATATATTTCAAACCTATTGTTGACGAAAGTAAAATCAACAGCCCTGTTTATACATAAGGGATATCATCTGGGAGACTGCATGAAGAGTGAATGGGAAAAAGGTTATTTTCTGTTTTCCCGACCGGGCCCTCGGAGCTTCAGATACATGCTGAAAGAATATGCGTATAGGTCATTGTGGAAGGTAATGTAGAAGGTAAATATGAGATTGGAAGCATTTTTATTGCCTTTCAACTGGCCTGAGTCACTGGCTCGTACAGCTAACAGTGCATACGGGCCAATTGTGATGACATAGCTTACCATGTTTACCTAAGGGGGAACCTGGGTGCTGCGCTACCATGACGACACTGTCGGTCGGGAATCAGGATGGCATTATCAGCTGTAGCTGTGCAGAGCCGTGAGCTAGCCCGTGTAGCACACTCTAATTCTCCAATTTGTCTTAATTCAACAGGAACAGTTCATAATAATTAACATTTATGTTTAATGTGCCAGATTTACACATTGTTACAATAGGCGCCCTAAAAAATACTCACAATTGGTGATGTTAACAAAGACATAAGCTGTGTCCCAATTCAGGGTCTGCAGCCTTCGGAGGCTGCATTCGAAGGCCGCTTACGTCACAGAGCTGCGCGAAGGCTGTCCCAATTCGTCTAAATTCGAAGGCTCCTCCAAATGCAGCCAACAAATGTATCCTCCTTTCCCCCGTATTCGGAGGATGCACCGCTACTATCCTTTGCGGCCTCCTATATCCCAAGATGCTTTGCGCGCCGCTGTTCAACCAACGATGGCGGCGAAAGACGGCAGCAGCTCCGGCACCGGTAGCAGTGCCGAATACACTTTTAAATGTAAGTAACAGGTTTTTGCTTAACGTTGGACGTTCAAGGGGCCTTAAAACACATTTGAGTGTTAAAATGTGTGAAGTTAAAAATGCTAATACGTGTAGTCACTGGAGTGTAGGGCCAGCTACATGATGTAGCTTAAGGCTGTTGATACGAGGAGCTCAGTTAACGTTAGCCTTTAAACGTAACATAAGCCTAAAACCCTTCACTTTCAAATGTTACAAGCTCCGATGGTAACTTATATCTTCTTGTAACCGTGGAGCTGTTCAGTTAATTTGTTCTCGTAAGTTGTGTAGGCTACAGTTCGCTCCTCTCGCAGCTGAATATATAACGTTAACGATGGGTTGTGAGCCCCGCTGTATTTCTAGGCTGTAAAACTGTAAACGTTTGGATTGAATACAGAGCTAACCTTAGGATCATTATTACTGTTAATATCGTTATTATATCGTACAATCATTTTGCATGTTGACATAACAGGAAATGTGCTTTACATGTCGTTTTGTTGTAGAGAGCAAGGAGCAGACTGAGGATTTGATCAAACTCCGGGATGAGAACGACCACCTGTTGAGGTCAAGAACACAGGGCCACCGACAGCAGCAAGAAAGGGGAAAAGAGATGACTTGCTGGATTTGATCAGGGAGGACATGAAGTTACAGAGGGAGAGCAAGGAAAGAGAGAGCAGAGAGAGGATGGAGAGACCTTTTAGTTTATTGGAGAGAACGGTTGAGAGGCGTTGAATTTTTTGGGGGGTGGTGGATGTTTTTTTTCTGTTCGATTAAGTTCTGTGTTGATTTGTAATTTAAATTGTTAATTAAAAATATTGTATTGTTCCATTTTCTTTTCTAAATATTGTATATAGTTAAATTAAAATCTTATAACCTTGTAACATTATCTGTTCCATTTCTTATTTACAACTAAAGTCAACTTTTGAACTGCTTTTCAGTGACAAGAAAATAATTTATTTTTTGTGTAATTAACAAATATTTACAAAGTTACAATAACTATTGACAAGTATTTACAAAAGATCAGCAGAAATAACTATTTACAGAGAACATATATACAGCATTGACTGAGCAGGAGTCCCTGGTGGTGCTGCTGGACTGGATGGGATGCCACAATAAGGACCCTGGACTGTTCTGGCTCTGAGTGGGACATCATCTGGAAGGTGGGGGGGTGTGGGATGCATGTCTCCACTGTCCACCACATCGTCCATCATTGGGGTTTGCAGGGCTGATGCAATCGACGGATGCCATGTCACTAAAATGTTTAAAAGAGGCAAGAGGCAAGAATAAAATATTTAATTAAGTCAGGGTTATTTACGGGGTTCGTACACATTTTACTATTCAATTTAATCACTTTATAAGCCAAGCATTTAAACTAAAATTCAAGCACTTTTCAGACCTTGAAAAACAGCATTAAAATTACAGCATTTTCAAAGATTTTACATTTTAAGCACCTGTACGAACCCTGTATTAAGTCTTATGGTTAAATGACATTATCCATGTCAATCTATACTTAATATGGCTTGTCACTTAGCGGTATCATTTATTAACGGGTATATTAATTACCACGTACTACGCTAGCTATGTATCAACATTAATATGGGTTAAAATAACGGCTTTAACGTTACCTCCCCACGGCTCTCTCCCAGCCGGAGATAAACAAGCCGCCGGTGTCGCCGCAGCCGCCTCTCCTCTTGCTCAAAAAAATTTAATTAAATTAAAAGAAAAAGAAGATATATATATATTTTTTTTTAAAACTCTCCATCATGTTCGTCTGTCGTATTTTTGTTTTGACCGGTGTTGGATTTTTTTGTGACCTGTGAACGGAAGCGACCATATTTGGACTGCGGAGGAGCAACGTGTGGATCTGATGAACACAAGCGGCAGAGTAACACCCTGAGCGGCAACCTCACTGCATACATACCAAGTTTGAAAGTATTCCCACAGCTGCATTACAGTAAAGTGATGAATTTTTCAGAACTGTACCGACTGATTATTTACTATCAGTATAGTGATATAGTTACTATAACCACATTACTGATGATTATTTATCAAATATATCTCATTGTTTATTATTTTGCGAGAGCACCAATACCCAGTGTAACATTTAGGTGGGATAATGAAGCATATTGTCTTACTTCCACTCCATACTCTACTTCCACTCCATACTCACATATCATGTTAGTGTGCCCTGATAGTCATGCAACACCCAATACTCCAAAACATGAGGTATCCCACTCAAAACTCCCAGCACTAGAATCTATTGCATTTTCAATTCCAGTCAGTTTAATCCCTGATGTTCTCTACTGTCCCCTCACAATCGCGTTATCGGAGTCGGTACCAAGCGGGTTTTCTTATCAGATCGCTATCCCAAGATTGCAGCACTCTTATCTGGATCCTGATCAGAGCGATGGGATCTGTCTATTTGTAATGGTCCCTAAGTACTTCAGGAAAAATGCATCTCTGAGGCACAACAAGCTGTACATGTAATTTGTATTTATCTTGGGCTATCTGTGTGTTTGAGGAAAAAGAGGGAAAGAGAGGATGCTGCTGGGTGTGACTTCTTAATGTTATTAACTACAAAGACCAGACACGCAGTAACATTTGTAGTTTCACTTTAGACTTCAACACTTATTGAAAAGAACCCGTTGAACCGCTGCACTGATTTGAACAGAAACACTTTCTCTTTTCCGTTGGAGTAGAAATGTTTCGCTGTACTTGGTCCCTCCAGAGACTGTAACGACATCTTCAAAAGAACACCTGCCCTTATCAGTGTGCTTGACCTATTTCCCCAGCTTCTCTGCTCCAACCCTCCCTGCCGAACAGCTCGGCCTACAGAGGACGGGTAATCCCATTGACACCAGCAGAGACTGAAGTAGTGCACCTGTGATCTGGTTATCTCGCCCCATCTCGATCACGGATAAAAAAATCTGGCAGCAAACCAGCGAGGTTCTTGTGAGAGTTATAGGGTTGTCACAGGTCATTGACTAGTGTTAAGCTAAGTGAGCATTAAACAGGGATGTTATTAGGGATAACAATGTGTGGCAGAGTTTAATGACGCTGCTGCTGATGGTTACAGTCGTGCCACGCAGCGAGCAGTGAATGTTACGCTTTCAGGGAAGCAACAGACGTTCAAGGGGAAAAGAGTGCCATTGGTATTTATGGAATCGCCAGACTACTGAGATGAAATGAAAACCTTGAATATATACTTTTGCAGCGCAGTACAGATGATATTATATATATAAGGCCGCAATTTCTGCAGAGAGCAACAACACGTCTGACTGGCAAGGGCTTCTGCATTATGAAAACAAGGATAAGTAAAGAAAATATAAAAGTAGCCGGAGCATGGTCAATGAAGTGGAACAGCTAAACATAAACAAAGTTAAATATTGATGGAGGATGCGAGTCTCCCGGGAGGAAAAGCAAAGGCGTCTTCTGGTGCCTCTGCGTCTGTCGGAGCTGCAGCGAAGCACGGGGAGCTTCTGCAGCTATAAAAGATGTGAAGTAGCGAATGCACTCCCTATTATTGCTGGGCGTCTTAACTCATTTTTTTTTTTTTTTTTTTTTTTTTACTCATTTTAAAACATAATGTGCACTTTGTTTTATCACAGCGGTGCAACTCAATCCGCGCAAGAGTTGTCCACTCATTCAATTAATCGATTCCGCTGTCATCATCCACTCTCTCCCGGGTGCTCCCTCTATCCTGTGTAGTCTCTCTTCCTGTCCGACCTCTCTGCGGGCTCTTGAGGGCAGCCGGACGGCCACGGCGAGGCCCAGCAGGTATTTAGGCTTTCAACGGCTCAGGATAATGTGCATCTAGTGCATGAAGCTAAAAATGTACCTACTCAGGCCTCCCTAATTCATTTAGCGAAGCCCAAGGAGGCTGCGCTCAGGTTATGCAAAATCCATCAGCTGCTGGAAAAAGAGTTCAGGCGGGAGCACGCCAAAATGCCTCCAAAAGAAATCTGCAAAGAGTCTGTGGAAGGGGTTTTAATCTTCTGTCACAATGGCTGCTTCGCATCAGATGAGGCCTGATCAGTCACATACGAAAATACATCACAGGAGCAGAAAAGGGAGAGGAGCCTGTCGGTGTCTGTCAGATCAGATCTATTTTGTTTGGCTTGGTGGTGAATTTCACTTGTTTGGCAGCATTTTCTGATGGCTATTTTTTCCCCCCCCCTCTGCAACAATCAAGCAGGTTGCATCTCCAGCGCAACCCCAAAGGCTCGTGCAGGAAATGCTCATCTTTCTTGCAAAGGAAACCAGGGCAACCACCTTCTGACAACTCCCTCGACTCCCCTGGTTTATAGAGTCAGACAGCCAACACATGCATACACACAGGCACGCGCCAACACATACCGTAGGTGGTGAGAGACAGGCACACATGCATAGAGATGCTGGCAGATGGATGGATGGGGAGTTAGCAAGACGCAGACAAATGTGCTGTAAGTGCGATTCATATCTTGCTCTTTGTTATTACTCACACAATCCTATTACATTAAAAAACAAAAAAGAAATGCCTCTTTATCAATGTGACAAGTCTTGGTACCATTTAAAATGAGACAAATATTTTTTAGCATTCTGCTTAGGAATGTTTCATACCCAACTTGCTGTTATTCAATTTGCAGCAGCATGTGGGGTTGATTAAAAATTGATTGAGGCTCGTCTACTCCAGATTTGCGCCGCGTTAAAGAAAAAAAAATGTCATCTGCGAACTCTCACACCAAATTCTCTCTCGTGGCGACAGAGGTATCGAGGCCTGTCTTTGACTGATGTGCTGTGGCATGAGGTGTCTTCGCTGAGATCCGGACTGCAGAGGGTTTTGACAGTGTTCTCTCCAAATATCCTGCTCCGAGTAGAGCTGATCAGAAGAGATGCCTCTCTCAGCATTGCTAAGCGAGCTCCACATCACAGTCTGTCACCACTGTCAAACAGTAGGCATTGCAGTCGGATGCTCACTTAACGACATGGAGATGGCCTGTAACAGATTGTTGAACCCTCAGATATGTCTTCATGGTTAATGTGTAGGTCCTGACTTCTGTACACAATCAAATATTTAGTGGGTTTGAAAGGCCAAAAATGTAAAAATATTCTGTATGAATTGATGTAATAAAAAAATCTCAATTTCAGGTAGAAAACGTTACACTTATCTTTGCATTAGACATAAACTGGAACAGACCTGTGTGCAGCATCATTACTCACTGAGACAAATATTAGTAACTCGTAGTTTTTGTGATGTTAACGGACCGTACCATTCTGACTCCTGCCAATAACAGCAGAGCCAAGACAGCCGTTGGGCCGACTGTTACACCTGGGAAAAAAGTTTCTTACAAGAACTGAGTTTCAAACTGGAAATTGAACTAGAAGGAGGATTTTTATGAAAAGGTGAGCTTTAACTCACTTAAATTTACTAGTAGATACTTCTAAAGTTGAGATTAGACAGTGTCACAACAGACTTAAACTATGCAAAATCACATTAAAAAGCAACACCAGGCAACCAGACTGTGGTTAGACGTGTGCGCTGTCAACAGTGATGTCACAGTATACTGACCACACCCTGGAATCAAATCCTACATCACTGCAGCAAGGTGAGAGGTTCAACTGTCAGCCAAATCAAGGTTTCTAGCTGCTCTTTAAAGTGGCAATAGATTTTTTTTTTTACTTAAACTTATGTTTATAAAGTAAGTGTTGATTGCACAATGTAACGGCTTTCGGATAACGACACCATCAGTATTTAGATTGGTTCCCCAAAACACTGCTTTGTATGCAGTTGATCTCCCTCTGTGTCGTGATCTCCTGAGAAACTGAAGGCTCCATTTATAGACCAAAGAAAGAAGATAGCACTTCACACATCATCTATACTAATTATGGTAATAAAATAATATCACAAAGATCCCAGATCATAGTCAAGACATCCTTAAGCCCAAGTGGACATTCGTGCCAAATTTGATGAGATATCGCATTCACGATAAATAATCAGGCTCTAACAATACACAAGTATGACACAGATAGATTGACTTTATAATATTCCAAGTCATAAACTAACTTCTTGTGTGCAAACTTGAAATTGTTGAGGATATACAGCAGATATATCCACAATGAATCATTATAACCAAAACACAGATACTATAATGAGACTGTTTCCATTTATGTGCCGTTATCTTTTTGCATGCATCTTTCCATATTATATTAATTTTAAGTCTTTTCATTGTATGCTTCATTAACTTATTTTGATTCAATTACTTAAACTTAGAATTCTCATCAGTCCTAACAACCTTTTCTGGGGCCATTTAAGCATCGTTTCCTTAGAGACAGCCAGAAGGTAACTCACAAAGTACATGCTGCGTTCCTGCAGCATGTACTTTGTGAGTTACCTTCTGGCTGCCCTCTGGTGATAACAGCCTCCCAACTTTCAGTTACCAACAATACATGGTGTGAATTAGTAAATTTAAGGAAGGACAGAACGAGTCATTTGGGTAATAGGACCTTGTAATAATCTCATTAAAAAGAGGGAGATGCGCACAGGGACTAGACCATTATCCCGTTCCCTTCCCTGCATTAGATGTATTTATTGCTTCAGTTGTGTGCTGTTTTTCTCATCAGCACCTTGATTGGGACTCTACCTCAGTGTTTAGCAGGACGGCTGGGAAAGAGCTCCCATCAACACTCAGGTGAAGTGAAATCTCAGACTGACGGCACTTTCCCCGGTGACCCGGCCACAATGCTAATGACCTTTCCAGGGCCTGCCCAGGCATAGCTTGTCGATACAATTCTCTTACATTTTGCCACATGCCAGTTCCCATCTGGAGCAGAATCCTGAACTGAGATGGTGTGTACCTTTCCCACGAGTTCACAGCCCGTCTCAACATAACACTTAGCCCCCGGTCCTTCCTTCCACGTCCCCCCTCTGGTCCACTCTCCTGCCGCTCCACTGAGCTTGGGATCATTGTGACAGGCCATACAGTCTGCTGCATTACAGGGAGGCAACATCCTCTTTACTGCAAAGGGTTGTATTTCTGAGAAAGGTGTTAAAAGTGCTGCTGCGAGCCAATCAATACAGCCATGCACCAATTCACAATATGTGCACCTTAAATTACAACCTTTATATAACACCTGAGCAAGTGTTATATTCATTTTTTTTACTTTGTGTTCCTGTTTATTATTCACATATCTTGGTTTATCATAAGTGTATGTCAAAAACTTTTTCTCCTGCTGTAATAAATTAAAATACAATTTAAAAATTGAAGGCTCAAGGTGCAGTCCCAACAGAGTTCATTCCCCAATAAGAAATATATATATATCAAATAAATATATATATATCAAATAAATATATATATATATATATCACTGTATTGCTGGCTTTCTCTTACTAGATCAATAATTGCATTCACGTGCCGCTACAGGCAAAGAATGAAGCAGGGCTCGGACTCCTAAGGGCCTGTTAAATATACGATCTATCCAGAAAGATATCCAAAAAAGTATTTGGCCATGTTTTGTTGTGTACTGCCTGGATAAACAGCTTCCCTGTCAGTTCTCCAAATAATAAAGCAGTGAAGGGGCTTTAACTTCATCTGAAAAAAAAGTTTCGCTCATCTCATCTCAGAGTGGCTTAGCTTGTGATCCACCAAAACATACCATCCATAATAAAAACAAAAAACTTTGTAAGCTGCCACAAGTCAAGTGCTGAACAGCAGGGGGCTGTCAGACGGCCCGGTTGAAGGGGTTACGGTTTCCACTCACCCAGTCAAAGTGCATATTCATTCACGCTGCTCCGCTCTGGTTCAGCGCTGAACTGTTCAACTGTGTCTCAAGGGTGAGTATCAGACAGGCATAATTTCAAGGCCATGCACTGTTGCTCTCATTACTATTCTCAGCCATATTTACCTGTTTAGCAGGAGGTGGAAAGACTGAACAGGTAAGACTGAAATGATGTCTGATCAATTAAGCTGCCTGGACTTGTTTCCTATATTTTTATTGGAACCTTGAAATCGTGATCAGTACGTTTTGACAGCAGGATAAATGATTTATGGTGAACATCTTTTGCAGACCTACTCCGTGACCTTTTGAGAGTCCAGAGGTTTGAGCATATGCCAGAGTTTACTGGGCAGAAAACACTCTAGTGCTTAAGGATGCACACATGTTCACACCTAGAGATAGACAGATACTTTATTGATCCCGAGGGAAATTCAAGATTCTACTTGACTTGACGTGAATATCTTTAGAATACGGAGGAAACAAGGAAACACATTGAGAACATACAAAAACACTGACGGTACATTATTGTAATCCAGGTTCTTCAGTCTATTCAGCCTCTTGTCTTGCCGACTCAGTTTTCTGAGAATGAGCAGGTGCCTGTTCAGCCAATGTTGATGAGCTCAGCCTCAAAAATATGGTAACTGATTTGTCTCGTTTGTCATTTTGCTTGAGCTCGAAGGGTAGTAGGACGGCAGGAAAGCTGACGGCATGTTGAGGCCTCTGCCTCTAGAAACTACAGTTTTCAGAGTCAGTTTACGCTACATGCAGCTACAGCTACAAATAAGGTTCCAACATAGGTTTACTTAGCTATTAGGTTTGAGTTAATTCCTTACGTAGGACAAGTACTGTCCAGCCCAACCTCCTCCCTAAGTGGACTTTCTTGCTCTTTATACTACGTCAGTTCCTGTGAGCATCTATCAAGTTGGGTATGAGAGCTTGTTGCTCAGATCTATAGATCATACATTAAGTATAGGTATATAGATGTATGAAAAGTGGATACTAGACAACAGCCATTCGTTCTAATGGAAGTTGCATTCCCTGTGTTTTTTTCTCTTCAAGGTTTGCTTTTCTATTGCATGGCAACATATATTATTGTTTTTCCCTGCTTTGCCTGCTCGATCAATGGGCTTTCCACATATTCATGGTCTACAGTTATTATATTAGCAGTTCAAGGTTGTGTCCCATCAACAGTTTTTCTGTCTCTATTCTGACGGCATTCACCAGAATGTAGTCTATGACCGAACTGTAATACATCACTGCTGTAGACAAAGAGCTGTTGGGCAGACAGCAAGAGGGCAGCAACTTCCTGCTTTGAACACACAGATTAATATCTGTCACCTCACAGGACGTTTAACCGGAACAATCATCACATCCCACATTTTCCCTCTGCCATAAAGAAAGTGGTGGGAAGCGCAAGTGCACCACATCGTAAAAGAAGACAACAGCACCAGTCTCTCTTACCCGCAGGTCTCTCCCTGGAGCAGAGCATACTGTACCTGATAAGCAACGTCCAACAGGGAAATATGCCACCACCTACATAGTTCCGCCTCTCGGGAAAAGGTGTTGCAGGCACACAGTATATCACATAAGGGTTGACCCAGTGTGCAGCACTCTAAGCCCAGGCCTCATACACCCTCAGGTCTCTTCTCGGTCGGCCTCTTACACATCAACCACACTCCGCTAGCAAATGCCACCCACCAGCTATCCCAGCTGCCAAACAGTAGGTGGTGGGAAGCAAAATAGGCAGGTGTATAAAGTACAACAACAGCTCAAAACACGAACCAGCCTCCTAGACGCAAAGGTGTCCTGGTGCCAAGCAAGGACACAGGGAGAGGCCCTGGGTGTTATTTGTTAACATCACTTACAATATGTACATGCAAAATAAGTATCATAAAACAAGCTTGGAGAACTAATGTGCACGCTTCCATGCAATTATTGGCCGATACAAAGTCTATCCAAATGATTAAAAATGACTTTGGATTTTCCAAAGCAGAGGAAATTGGACAACCTTCCCATAAATATATACCATACCATGGAGAATATACAGACCTAGACATTGTTTGTTTGTTTTAGTATTTTAGAAGGCATATAAAAAATAATTAAAACTGCCTCTCGGGTGGAGCTCTCTTTACACGAAAGAAAGCAATGAACCATTAATATCACCCAAAGGCAAGTCCTTTGCCAGATCGTTGTCTCCTTCCTTCTGTAGAGGAAGAACAACGTTTATGATGCAGTTTCCAATTATAGAAGGCAGAAGCTTGTCAAGGGTAATGAGCCCTAGTGACCCCTGACCACACAGCCCATTTGTCTGTGCCTATGTCTTAATACCCGATATGCTGCTGCAGATCACTGCTGTGGTGACATTCTGCCATTTAACTCTCTCACTGGTCATGCAAAATAAAGAAAAGTTCAAACAATGCTTTCAGTCATTCGTCCGGCATCAAATTATCAAATTTACATTAATACTTTACTGATATATTCATCTTGATTTGCAGGGTTCTCCACTAGTGCATACAATGTCCAACTGGGTGAAAATAGTGGGGGGCAGGGGGAGATATATATATAACCTAGGGGATTTGAGGGTCATCCCCAAGGAAATTTTGGGTGTCAAACACTTAATGACCTGCATTGTGGTGGATTTTTATGCACCAATTTAAGGCGTGAATGTATTTATTTGTAAGGGGAAAACACGAAATCCATGTGCCAGGTGACAATTCAGAATATAATGGGATATAATGCGGTAAAGCTCTGTTCTGTAATGCTTTCAAATATTTATTCTCTTGTACACCAACTTTTCTCATTTAATGTTATCTCTAGAGTCAACACATACACTGTAGGCATAATTTACTCTTCCCTCCACTTTCGTGTGTTTTGTTTGGAGAAGAAAAACACTGTAAATGTACATCTCGAATACCCACTTCAGTGATAAATGAATTAATTCTAATTAATTAACAAACCCTTGGTCTTTAAAATGTGCATGCTTTTCAGCAAAATGACTGCTCATGTTCGAAACCTTCTGCACATTCAAAACATGTCCCACATATCTGTCTCACCTGAAATGTTGGGCATAAAGTTAGAAAAAGTCTGCTCAAAATGATTGCTAAGGACTCATAATTGCTGGGTATTGTTACCTATGTGAAGGAGCAGACCTATTATAAATGATTAGGTTTGCATTTAAAATATGGCGCAATATGTTGTAATTTTTACTTGATATATCAAATTGCTGAAATATGCTCCTTTCGTGCTCCTCTATGGCCTAACCAATGGTTTCATGGCTTCACCACGTCTTCACAAACAATGGCTCACTTGACCACAGTCATTGGCAGCCTGTGGCAGGCAAGTGGCACCCATCAGGCTCCCGTCACGTAGCCGTCATGTGTCACCACAGTCACAACGGCTCTCTGTCCACAGTTGAGACTCCCTCACTCTCTGTCAGCTCGGCAGCTACGTGACGGCAGCTGCTCGCTGCCACCATCAGTGGTTGCACTCGCCGTCACTCAGTTAGCGATGTTATTTAGCTAATTTCAATATGTCATTTTTAATGTCTATGCAACTGATTCTGCGAGCGCAGGTCACAATGCTCTGGGCTGATACTTTGCTAACATGATCGTTTTTGAAATTACACAGATGCTAATGCTAGCTGCTAACATCATTGTCTTCGACTAAAGAAATGCTTAGTCGACTAAGGTCCCGATCACACCAAGAGGCGTCGCAACAGGCGTAGACACTTAAAAAAACGCCCCTTGGGAAAGCGTGTTGGGGGAAACAGCTGATCAAGTGTGGATTCAGGAGTATAGGGCGAGAAAAACGTAACTTCTAACCTCATATGATTTTGTAGACTAAACCATTGGTTGATTTACTCAACACATCAGTAAAACTAAGTTTCTCTGCAATGAATCATGAAAAGGCACCACTTTAAATCTGTGTACCAAAGATGACGTTCTTATGTAATATGTAATTTGGCATTCTTTTTAAATCGGCCAAAGAGATCTTAGTAGACCTGACAAACTGACACCGAGGGGGAAGCCCCTTGTCAGACAAGTTGGGTTGCCTCCAACAGATGCTGCAGAATGGATGTATCAAGCGGGAAACTACATCGTACCATCTCTTCCTCATGTGACTGACAAGCAAGTAAACACAAACAAGGGCCAAATCCCAAAGTCAGCCCTAATGTTTCAAGCCCTGAACCCTTAGAGACTAAACTGATGTCACCTGATAAATGGTTAAGTGAGAAGCTGCAAGGGCTTGCAGTTGTATGAATATGAATGGGACTGCCCTTATCACATTACCTTGATGAAAGTTACAATTGTGGGCTTTTATTTTGTAATTTTTACTGCCTGGTCCTCCAGGTCCTTGACTTATGAGACGAGAGGGAATTATCAAACATTCTATTTACTCGTTTTTGTCAAAAAACAGTTTCAGCGCTAGCATTCTTTTGATTTCATGTTTCCTAGATATCATCTTAAATCCTTAATGTCAATGCTTCTGTGTAAATTTAATATGCCAGGCTTAATACCCATGTGCTGCTCCTTTTGTTTAATTATTATTATTTGGTATGAATTGTGGCTAATTCCCTCAGGCAAAGTCTGTAGATATGCGAATTCGGGCCAAGTCCTTGACTGAGACTGAGACCTTGTCTCCTAGCACAAAAGTGTTCTACAATAATGTCCCAAAAACATAACCGATTTGTTAGAGTGGATGAAATGCTACATATATGAACCTCACTGGACACTCACAGAATAGGTGGGATGGTTTGTGGTTAGGGTTCCTACATGACACTGTCCAATTTGTTTGCTGCGTACAGTGACTTTTAAACTTTTAGAATATGTTGTCATCTTGCATAGTTACGCCCACCAAGCCATGCAAACAACTCTTTTCAGAATAAAGAAAAAGGGCAGATCAGTATATCCTCCATACCTGGCATCGCTGCCATTGTCTACCCAGCAGGCGCTCTGAGGTAAGGGGAATATAATGCCGCTCTTTTTTTTTTATGTTCTCTGTAAATCCTGTGGGGAAATTACCAGAGCCTGGTCACCACCGTTTTGTGACAGATGGAAAACCTTTCCAATTTTTTATAATGCCCCAGACCTGCTCTCGTTTCTCATTTCTTTTAAAGCCCAGGTATCAGTTATCTGTCAGCCGAGCTTTGGATTGCCCTGACAGAGGTGCACATGTGTCGGCTTGCTAGTCGCCTGAGAGCGGATGAAATCCCCCGTTATGACCTCTCTGTCTCTGCCATTCACAGCTGTCAAGGAACACAATGACACAACAGCGACATTTGAAATGCAGCCTAATGGTGCCCTGTTGGGTCTTGTTACCACTACCGCCGCGGCTTTATGGCCTTTCACTAGTGTGCCACGTTCAACACAATTGCCCCTCGAAATGGGATTAACTTTACACACAGTACACGTCTGGGATGACAAAGTAAGAGCGGAAATGGACAGACTGCTTTGTAATGGCGGATGTTTTTGACTTTTCTTTTATTGAGATATGATGGAGTGGTCAGAAAATGTTGAAAGGTTCAAGAGTCGATGGGTATGAATCTGGCTGCTGTCACGAGGATTGTTCATTGTCCTCTATCTAACATGACCATTAAAGCACACTTAAGGACATTTAGTTGGGTTTTTTCTTATCACTTAACAACCCTGAAAAAATACTAAGAACATACAACAGCATTTGATATCAATTCAACATCACTCTAGTCCTGGCTCTTCATTTTTAACAAAATTCAGTTGAATGAAACCCTGAAACAAACACAAAATATTTAAATATTGCATATGTTTAGAGTGATTCAGGACTTTAATGATCCATCTGAGAAGCCTTCATTGGCAACTGTTTGGAATAGGACAGGCACACAAATACAGCTGATTGGATGAATAATCTATCAATCAAACTCTTGACAAAGAAAGTCAGACAACAGCAAAAACATCTTTCCCTTTGGGGGCGTTCTTTGTTCCAGTTCTGATATAACTGATACTTTCGAGGTATATACACTAACCTCTTTAGGAGCCGATCGTTCTGAACAACAGTGGTTAGGACAATTAATGCACAGGACTGGAAATAGACTAGATTCAAGCTGTTGACATGAAGGTAACATAACAGCTTCTCTAACCTTCATGCTGCTGCCTTCTCCACATACCACTGTGCTGCTGTTGTTTGCTTCTTCTGTAAGTGTTTGAACTTATCCATATAGGGGTGAAACATCCATGATTTAACTTGCTGTGACATGTAAGCATGAAGAAATCCAGGATACACTTAACAACATAAACATCTGCCCTTGACTCAGGGGGTTAGAGGACACAATGCGTTGCTTGATAAGAAAAAAAAAAAGATATTCAAAGGAAGTCTGCATTTGCTTTTCTTGTACGCACTCACTCTTTTTGCATGATATTCCCAACGGCTGCCAGACACTAATTCAAGAGGAGCCACAATAATAGGAGAACTAAAGCCTAAAGGAAGCTCATTTCCATAGGCTGCCCCCCCCGTCCCCACACTGGTGGAAGAGTGTACTCTTATGGAGGAGTATAAATATACTTCTTTATATCTTTGACATTCATGTAAATGACATTCTCTGTTACAGTTGCATCAAACCTCCCAGGTCCACCTTTTTTGGCTCCCTTATCAACTTACAGAGTATGAGAGAAGTATCCATGAGCAACTGTTTAAATAACAAATTTAAAATAATTTGAAGAAAAATAAGTGACATAATGCACAAAACAGAATTTGCAACTCTGCTCTGTTGAACTGAATCTGTTAAAAAGCAAGTTAATGCTATAGTTAAAAGAGAAAGTAGCAAAAAGTGAACTACATTAAGCATTCTACTCAAGCATTTAATGTCAAACTATTCTTTTATTTGTTCAATTCCAGTCAGCTTTTTCCACAGGAGGTGACAAAACGTCCCAAACTGTTTCTTAAACAGCAGCAGCAGAAGTAAATGAGAGAGAAAGCTCCAGTCTGGAATCAGGAGAACATACTCTTCCCTAGGACCTCTGGGTACTGAAGTCTTAAATATTTAAACTGTTAACTCTTGCTTTCACTTTGAGACCGCCATCATGGGGCCATTTTGTTGTACATGTTTAATTCATTTTCATAACTGTTTATATCCACACATCCAAAATGTGTGAGCTTGTTTCTGAAGGGAATATACTCATACTTCACCTGACCGACAAAAAAAGCATTAATATCATTTTGACCATTTTTCCTAGATGTTACTATCTAATTAAAATAGGCAATTAAGATTTAACAAACAGACTCTAAATATCTAAAGCTTGGATTTTAAGTTGACATCCAAAATGAAGTCAACCTCAGAAGGGGGGGGGGGGGGGCAGCTGGGAGGGTAATCTTTGGAGACAGGGTTGTAATTTTGCTAAGTGAGTCATCAAAGATAGCCATTTAATTCCAGATTTGTCCCAGACAGGAAGAGAGAGCTCTTTTGATCAGGAAATGAGGCCAACACTGGGCCTCCAGAGAAATAGCCAAATCCATTTTGGGAATTTAAGTCAATTCTGGGAATTAAAAGATCAACAAACTATCTATTTGTCAAATGTTAAAGGCGGATTTAGAGATTCAAAACCCCCCCAAAAATACTCCCCTCCAGATTTACTGTCCCTTTTGCTCCCACTGCCACTCTCTCGATACATCCACAGTCTTCCCCCCGTCCTGTGTTCGAGCACTAATAACCCCTGCTGCTGATTGGCTGGAACAGTTTTGCGCTGCTCGATCTGAGCCACGTTGTTTGTTTCCCATTTACAGAGCCAGGGCTGTGTATGAATACCTGATTTTTTCCCCCCAGCACAAACAGAACAGACAGCTAGAAGACTGGGAGGAGATATTTGCTGTATTCAACAAAAAAAAAGAAAAAAAGTGCACCAGATTAGGACTGCAACATTAAGCCTGTGGTTATCAAATGAAGCAAAGTATACATAAAAGGCTATGGCTGCACTATGGCAATGTCTCTAGGAGGGATTTTAAGAAATGAACATTTTAGCCATCAGAAGATAAAAAGAACAACCTGCGAGTCAGCTCCTTGAGAAGCTTTCGTGATATTCATCATCATTATCGTCCATGAAAATATATGTCTGGTTTTCTTGTAAACATTCTTTGTACCATTCTGTGTTATGCAACCATTACCGTCTTACACTGAAATATCACAGCTTCGACGGCCGTCCTCTATTATTGAATGGAGAGAGAGAGAGAAACTGCAGGTGGTTGGCGTTTAATATTTAAGAGGTTTCGCTGGATTCCATCACCTGCCTTGCATACTGAAGTCAAGACAAGGAGGATTTCTCAGCAGACCTGGCCTGCCGACCCTGTGGCCTCAACTCCACCTCTGCCTCCATCCGACAACACCCTTCCCAACAAACCCGCCCGCCAACACGTCTCTCACCCCCATCCTCCCATTCCTGCAACCAAACACGCGCCTTCATGCTTTATTCATTTTTCCATAACATGAACACAGCAAGTAAGTCTCTGTCTGTCGGTCAGGCTCCACTTCAGATTCTGAGATTAACATTAATCCCGGCAAACAAAGAGGATTCGGCGCTGGGTGATAATGAATAGGGGGGCTATTTGCGTTGTGTTATGAATTCATTAGATGAGTCTATAGCCAGGAGACGGCTGACTATTTCAGCCCCTGATGTGATGTTTTGTTTCCGGACGACAAAGCTGCCTCCAGATGACGGGTGGAGATGGAGGCGTCCGTGTTCATCTGGAGAAATGTTTATCATGATACCTTCTTTTCTGACAAATCAATTGCAACACTTTCAGACCGACATTTTGGGGAGGGGGTGTGCTGCCACGCTCCCTCAGGACTCCCCATTCTGAAGCCTCTCATTTTCTGTCCTCTCCCAGTCACTCGGCATGGGAGGACGCAATGTTTTCTGTTTAAAATGAAAAGAGGTGTCACGAGGCGTCGCTAAACGCACGGGGACTGTGTTTGATTGCTTCGCTCTGGCTGTTCTCGTGTCTGTTTGGCGCCTATCACTTGCTGCTGGTTTGCCTCATCATAAATAATGCAGCCCTCCACCCTGCCCACCCAACAAACACCTAAATGAAGACAGCCTGCATTGCAGATTCTCAGAATGAGAAAGGTTACTTCAAGGAGCAAACAATAGGAAAACATTTGACAAGGATGCCTCCGTTTGAGAGCGCTGTTTACAAATATGTGTCTTTTTGTTGGAATGATGTGTGAGTGTGTGTGTACACATTTATCTGTTTGTGTGGGTGGAATAAATAAAGGCACCATACATGTTAGGGGTAGTATAGAGGGAGAACAGACAACTCTATGGGTGGATACGTGAGCCTGTAAAGTACAGTAGCTCTATCTCCAAAAATATCATGTTTTTGGGGGGGAGATGAGATTGGCAGGAAAAAATATGTGATGACAGTTATCTTCCACATAAAAGTGTGCTCAAGCAATGCTCCAGAAAAACTTGTGGCTGAGACATTCCAACTATCCGAAATCTGCTTCCACTCCACTTTTAATCACCTGAGTTTCTGATGAAATACCTTAGCTGGAGGCATGTCAAAGCCTGATAATACTGGGAGTTAAGACGAACCAACTGTTCTCCGACTGCAGCATGACAATGAATGGCTGAATGTATAAACAGATGCGGTTATAAATGTTGGAAATCCATTCTTAAATATTCATGGGTGCCAGCTATAAATGTTAGCAAGTCTTATTAAGAAGCATTGATCAAGGCTCATAGGCTTCCTACTTTCTAATCATTAGTCATTAGCAAAAGCAAGGCCGTTATCATTCATTAAAGTATATATATCGGGGTGGGAGTGGGATTTCTTTATATGTTATTTTATACTCAATTATTTATTGATTTCCTAAAATAGCTTTTTAATCAAAGACTAATTGGGGAGATTAAAAAAAAAGAGATTAAGCACACATGAAGATCTTGATTGTTTGTTTTTTAGCAATTCAGTGAATCAAATACCAGGCAAATCAAGATATGTCATTACATTGATGCCAAAATCATAAAAACAAACATATTGTCATGAAGGAACAGTCACAATGGCCTCACACACCTGCAGATATTAAAGGGGGAAGCTACGAGGATATAAATAATATAAAAAAGTTTAATCTCAAGTGTAAATATTGTTATATTGCATATATTGCATACTGCAGAGTAAAACTAATGAATTAATGATTATGCTACCATCTGATCAAATCGTATTTAACTTGACAGCTGCTGCTCTCAATTCTTTGCATTTTGTGATTAATATATTTTCCTCATATCGCAGCCACAGATGAAAGCTTACTTGACTAAAACACATTAAGCAGTGGTTTATTTTATCTTCTCTCCTACGACATATTTCCCCTCTAGAAATATTTGTAGATGGAGTTGACATCCAAAGTCATTGAATTAATTGGTCAGTTCCTCTGTGCTGCTTAGCTGGAAGTTGAATAAAACAAGACAGACAAGTAGAGGTTAAAGTGGCAGTCCGTAACTTTTTCATCTATTTAATTGTCTTTAAAGTTACAAAGAGTTGCTTGCTGCTTTGCCCAGAAATAGGATCTCCGTGTTTGTGGCGACATTCCCGCGAAAAAATTAAAATTAGTGAGTCAGTCAGCCGCGGTTGGTCTGCCCAGGTGGAGCTACTCATGGAAGCATGCTGTGTTTCATTGTAATCGGAAATCGGGAACTGCTGAGTCAGGCTCCCTCTAGTCTAAAGAATTTGACCAGGTACATTTCATGACTTCTGACTCACAATGGAGGATCAACAGCTAGAGAAAGAAGACCATTCTACCTCCAGTCCCAAGAAAAAGAAACAAAAACTAATGGAAGGGAAATGACCAACGAGGGAAAAGCATGGACCTCCTTTCAGTGTGGAGCATTTGAAGTCATGCAGATGAGAGACAGTCGACACTGTTCGGTGAGGGAGATGAGGTCCCAGAGGCTCGCCTGCAGTTCCATCTACAGCCAAAGAGGCCGCTAGAAGCAGCGGATCTCATCTTATGGACTGCCACCTCAAGACGATACTTGTGAAATGCTTTAAATGCATGTAGCTGCCTCAACAAAGCCTAAACCCCCACGTTACCAGGTTTTCTCTACTTTACCTTAAATTGGGGGTTTGGTGCCACAGTGTCGCTGTATATAAGAGTGGAATTTTTGCAGAACATTACTTGTGTGTAAATTAATTCGTTTATGTTACCATTCAATAAGCTCTCAGTCTCTACCGTTAAGTTGTAGCATAACAACTGCACATTCTACAGTTCTTACACTTTAAACATTGTACTTAAGAATTGCATTGAAGCTGGCCCATTATGGAAGATATGTGGAAATCACTGTTTGGCCAAATTAAGGTAAAAATTAATTTAATGATTGAATATTAGGTGTGATAAATACCAATTTACTAATACATTTTCTAAACAGTGTTCTATTCTATCAGCTGCGGTAAAAAATGAATACAATTATAATCATGGTTCAAAGGAATTATACATTTCATACCCAAGTTTATGTATACTGATTGACATACTGAGCTATTCAACTCTTATTTAGAATTTGTTTAATGTTTTGTTTTCTTATTATTCGTTATATGGGTGAAATAAATCTAACAAAAAATGTATGTATGTTAACGATCATTTTATAGAAGGCTTCTTTGACCAGAGAACACTACATATATTCAGTAGTTCAGTGAGGGCAAGAACAACCTTGCAATTGGTACAAAACAGTATTCTTGCTGAGATTTTCTGCATCACTGATGTAGAACTCTGTGTCAAAAAGAAAACATGCAACATGATGCGTACAGTTGTGCTACTGTGATTACATGGCCATAGTAACATTACACCTCCACATGTCTGTATTTATAACCTGCCCGTGCTGACAATCTTTATCCCTCATAGAGGGATGCTTTTGAGTTAAAGGTGATTTCAATCTGAACATAATCTGGTCCGGACTAGACTAAAGTCTGGCACATAAATTGCCCTCTGAACTGACTTGACAACTAAGGTTGTCTGAACTCCATCCCTGAGTCTGCAGAAGCGATGTTGGGTAATTTATGACCATTTTCTAAAATGCAGGAGGTGAAATTTTTTTAGGTTTATGTTTAAAAAAATAATATCTTGGCATGTTTATTGGCAAAAAACAAGCAGGATAATAATCTGAGAAATAGCAGTCTTCCGATTTCTCTGCTATTCTTATTTCAAAGTGAATCGTGTGCAGTTTAGGGGAGCCACTGGGAGCCAGAGCTTTGTAATTCATTGAGCTGGCTGGAGTTTTTGAAGATGTGATCTCTTTCCTCCTGATACTCCAGCAGCCTCCGCATTCAAGTTCAGTTTATGAGCAACAGAGTCCCTGTTGTTTTTAACATCCCAACCGGTTAACTTCAATGAAAAGTGGATTAGACACGGTTGAGTGAATGCTTAGTCAAGCATTTACACACACACACACACACACACACACACACACACACACACACACACACAACACAAATCAAGATAGTGGACTTTATTTTACAGTGTTTGCTTGGCTTCTAAATCAATATTTTCTGAGTGCACCAAAACATTAGCGAGCAGTCTCCACATCAAAATGTGTTACCCTCAATCAAAAGCAGATTAGGCAGAGGTCAACGACTGCCTTGTCGGCTGCCAATGGCCCATGTTGAAAATAATGAACCGCTCAGAAAGTGACAGACACAAATGGCGTGATCTATGAGAGTAACACAGGCGGCGCAAGCCTAATTGATAGTCAGGTGATTAATAAGGCAGAACACAAGAAAACTCCAATCCATTAATAGTTCCATGTTTGTGGACAACACGCGACGACGAATAATGGATGGCTGCATGGAATTTTAATTAATGACCGTGGCAACGTTTGTCTGCGCTAAACTGTGTTAACATGCTCGCACCGTTGGTTGGTTACACTCTGTTAACCGTCTCCCGAGTGCCTCTACTAGACGTATTCAGCGCTACTGCCTCTCTGTAATACAATCCAATTTATAGATAATTGATTCTGGGATATATTCCATCAAAGTCCGCCTTCTGGGAAGTAGCGTTGTGGTCACACAACTACTGAAAAGCTTCAAGACATAAATGTCAAGCCAAGAAATACTATCTTGGTCTGATTCATTCTAATGATTTTCTTTTTCATTCCCCCTGACGAGGGGATGTGATTTAATAAACTTTACAATATGCTCCAACAACTGACGCCACGGTTTCCCAGTAAATGAGGCTTTAAACCACACCAAATGTCATCCTGGCAAAGACGAAGCCACGGAGCAATTAACATGTTATGGTCAGCTATTACACATTTGAAATCTGGAGTATGAACCCTCCGTTCTGTAGCCCGCAGTGTGTTTATCAGCATGTCAATCCACCGGAAGTCTTGCTACAAAGTCTCAGCTCTCCTGTGCACAAACACAAAAAAGTCTAAACCTTGTCAAGACAAAGCAAAAGAACCTCAGGGAATATGTGGACGTTTTTGGCATGCCATACCCAATAAATGTCAAGAGGCTCACATGGGTTTGTAGACATGTGAATCAAAACTTAGAGCTGTCGGAATAAACACTTTACGGCAAAAAGGGAAAAACAACAGTCTATTAGCTAGCGGGATGATCTTTTTCCACCCCCAAACCAGCAATCATCATGTCTTTACCTTCAAGCTTGTTTTATGACATGTTAAGCACTTTGAGTGTATCACTATGAATTAATTTGTATAAATTTGAATAAGCCTGTGGCAAGTATGAGCCATCTACAGTACAACACCCAATCGTATCATGTCATGTAAAAGGGCAGAACCTAATCTGATTGTGTCGATTGGCCTATCGCTCAGATGGGAGGAGTTCAAATTATCCAAAAAGAATGCTTTCATCTCCGTTAATGAGCTGATTTGTTGTTACGGTTTAAAGTGACTCGTGCCATCCATCATGTAGTGAAATGTAGCACAGCTCCCAGTGATGTTGGCGTGCTGCCTGCTTCTCTCAAGGCAAGAGATGCCGGCCTCCAGCTGCTCACATGCCCTGGTTTTTTGGTGCAGCTGAGGTGCCACCCGCTTGCCTCTCTCATACCTGCCAAGGGAAGTTTGCCACCCACTCAACCAGCAGCAAGACTTTTGATTCATGATTCCAGGAGCACAAAGACTAGAGTCTGCTATCCGTCTGTGCGTCGATGTGTCTTGAATGTCCTCGATCAATATTGTTGAATTATGATGACGTATACCAAAAACAAATCCATCCCCGTTTGTCATTTAAAATGTTTAAGTAGTAAACACTCAATATTGTATTGTACTCAGCCTTTGTCTTCAAATTGGATTTGGTTCTATGAAAGCCCAGCCCAGGTACCATCAGTGCATCCTACTGGGAGCTAGTGTGTTTAGACTGGAAACGCTGTCATTTTGAAAACGTTGCGTTCAAATATAGAACGAATGGCCCGATTCGTTTTAAATGTACATGCCAGTAAAATGTGTGCTTTTTCCCCCCACTTCATTTTTTAAGTTGTTATTACATAAATCGTATGTTAGTGAAATTATGCTAAACCAAGTAAAACATAATATTTTTATTTTGTTTGAATCTAGTCTTAACAGCAATCCTGATATGGGACACCACAACTCTATTGCATGCATGCAAAGTGTAGTAGAATGTTTTTTTTTTAGTGTTTTATTCAAACCTGTAAATGTTTCTTCATCTCTGTTATGTTCTACTTTACAGTCAAGTAAATTACTGAACTAAACAAGTCTTGTTTAGTTGAATGACATTGTGTATGCAATTTAAGTCTTTAGATTCAGATTTCAACAAAAGGTTAAAGTTTGGTGGGGAAAGTACTGTACAATACTTGATTTAAAGGTGTTATATCCATATAGCCCCCTTATAATATCATAGTAATTGGATCATAGTAGTGGTAATTTATAGAGGAGAGGATTTTAAGACAGAGTATTACATTTCAACACAGAAGTAACTAAGAATTTTTACAAACTTAATATATACCGTTTCTGCTCAGTGTCTTAAATCAGCATTACTTTTCTTCAGCACACACACACACACACACACACACACACACACACAAACACACACAAACCAGCGCTTGAACTCATTCCAAAGAGTGTTTTTCTGACTCTGCCGTCTCCTTCCTTACCCTGATCACTTCCTGTTCTAAGCTGCACTGCAGTGGCTTTGGCATATACTCTCCAGAAAAGTGTCACATATTCCTTGTACACAGAGACTTTTATGTGTGGTAAAACCCACTCAAATTCACAACTATGTCTCGCTAGGTGAAAAGATACACCGTCATATGCCAAGGCAACGGTTGCTCAAATTGCCACCTTAAAAGGTGAGGTTTCACTTCAATTATCAGTCGTCTTCTTGGTGACGCAATCGGCGAAAGGTAAATAGTTATAACAGACTTCTCACCCAAACTCTACAATAGATGAGTGATGTTTGTCAGAGGTAAGTGAATTTTGCTTTAATTATAGCCCAAAGCACTACAGGATTTTTATGTAAATCACCGATACCTGAAAATAAAAATGGGTTAACTTTCACTGGGAATTGGGAACTAGTCTAATATTTATACCCCCTCTAATTGCATGCCATAATTACAACCTTGGCCTTAAGAAAAAGGGCTTTGGAATAAATTGAATTAATTTGGCAGCCATAAGTTGTGCCTGCATGCTGATTCAGTCTGCTCCACCTCTGGAGAAAACTCTGATTAAATACACTAATAATACAGTTAAACCAGATAGAAATGCTTAGAAGAAGAAGAAGAAGAAGAAGAAGAAGAAGAAGAAGAAGAAGAAAAAGAAGAAAAAAAGAAGAAGAAGCCAGGAGCTGGATGGAATCAAAACGGTGTTATTCTGCCTTGCAGCGCGAAGAGAAAATCCCAACCCACACATGACAACAGGGTTGAAAAGTGGCTGGACGGACTGATTCATTCTCCTCATCTCATCTCTTTAGATGCGAACGTTTCTTCATCCTCTCTCTCCTTCCTTTTCCTTTTCTTCGCGATCGCTCGCACACAAATGCACACGCGTACAGTAGCCGCTGATCCCGTCCCCCTCTGCGGTCTTCCAACATGCAGCCGGGGTCATGGATGATTAAAGCAGTGGCAGGTGGACTCCACTTTGAAACTATCAATAGACCCCCGAGAGCTGAATCAAACAGCAAACCCTCCGTCTCTGTCAGCGCCAGCTCTCAGTGGCACAGAGGGAGAGGACATGCAGAGGGTGAAAGGGCAGACTCCGCCTCTGTATCTTCATCGTACACCACAGCGCGCTCCTGAAAGGCCGGAGCTATGGAGGAAATTCCTGACTCTCTGATGGGATTTCAAGCAGGCTTTGTGGATTCGTTCAGATGACCCCGCAGCCTTTGACTGGTGGGGGGGCTGCGGAGGAGTGAGGACAGCCATCTATGCTGAGCTACTGTAGTTTGTGAACATTTAAATTCAATGAACTCTGAACTAATAGTTGTTGCTCCACCGTCTGTGGAATCAAACAAGGGAAAATAAAAGAAATCCACCCACAAGGTCATTGTGATTGAATTTCTCATGTGGAATGTTTGTAAAACGGGGAATTTGGACGTTTATTCTGGACGTAAATAAGTAAATTCTTTTTTCCTCTAGCGCCACCATGAGGTTGACATTTGTGCTCTTTAGTTAAATGGTCAAAAACTGTTGGAAGGGTTAACGTGACATTTGAAATAAAAGCAGATCACTTTGGTGAGGCTTTGACTTGCCATCAAACATCATCACATCAGAATGTTTTATTTGAAAATATTAACATGGCAACAAGCTACAATACAGCTCAGCATGTTAGCATTGTCGCTGTGAACATGCTGGTGTGCCGCCTTGCACATTTTTTTTTTAAGAGAGAAATCGGGATATCCATCCATCCAGATTGCTTATAATCAAAATGGCCGAGCACAGTCATGTATGTGGCTGTCAGGACGGCGTGGTCGTGTTTCCAGGAGGAATGATTTAATGGAAATGTCAAGTGCAGCAGTCGCTCCAAGCAAAGGCTGAACCCTCTGATACAATGTGAGCCACTTTAGCTCAGTGGGGATGAGAGACTTGTTGTCATTCAGCTCCGGTCCCCGACCAAAATCTGCCTTTATCAGAACAGAAATGGCATTGTCACTTTTTAATGGGTTTACGGCTCTTTCATTGCATATTCATTTGCCAGAAATCAATACGGGGCTGTGTATTTGGGAGCATTTCAAACACTTATCTGCTTAGCGAGTGACGAACAGCAAGGAAGAGAGGTTGGGAAATGTAGATTTGTGTGTTTGGAGCTCTGAAATGGAAGAGATGGAAGGAAGGGAACAGAGTTCAAATGGGCTCCATTAAAAGGAAATTGTTCTTTTTCATTGGGTTTACTTTTACATTTTGAAAAGAGGAAATAAAAGAAGGACAAATGAATGTTAGAGGGGGAAGGAGGATGGATTGAATGAAGGAAGGAACCCACTCAGATCCCCAAATGAGTTTTTAACTATAACCAGTATTCATCAGAAACTCCTTCACTAAACAACATCTACAAAGTGCTTTCACTTTGAATTAATAATAAGTCATTTTCTTCATTGAAAATCCACTTCGGAGTGGCCAACAAGAAGAGCTGTCCAGGGTGCTGAACCTGCAGGCGGCTATTAGAGCAGACGGCAGAATGGGAGAAAAGTGAAAAGCACCTTTTTTCCATTTCTTCTCTCCCAAATAAGGAGGAAGAAGAAGAAAAAAGCACCCCAGTTTGCTGTGCGTCTTTGAAGCAACGCGATCACGTTACACACCTCTAAAAATATATCTGAATGGAGAATAGAAGAGTGGAGTTAGTGATTGTACAAGTGAGCTGCTCGGTGAGAGACGGGTCCACTCGGTGACTGCGGTGACCTTCAGATGGGCGCGGTTGTTCTTATCGTGCGATCTCCACCAGTTGGCATTACGGCATAATTAAAATGCGTGTTCAAAGCGAGCTGTCACCGCGGCTGTTTGCCGCGCTGCTTGGCACCCTGTAGTGGAGGAGAGGGTGACGATGACTCCTCGCCAAGGGAGCCGGGCAGACGCACCTAACTGTACTTACTCTTTCAGCCCCGCCGAATAATTACACCAACAACTCCGACCGCAGGAGTTGTTTGGCTTTTCTCCTCTTTTTTTTTATCTTTTGCGAGCACAGATCCGATTCTACACATTCTTACAATGGAAGGTAAGATTCTACTTTTCTTTTTTCCTGTAGCGGTGGACATTATACGTGTAGCCTCATATATGACCTGCGGGTGGTTATTTATGATATTGATATTGTCATGTAGAGTTTTTATTTCTTCGGGGATACAATTCTTGCAACTTGGGCTGCATTCCGATTCGGTGAATTCCTGCCTCTGTTAAGTTTCGGTGGATTTACTGTGTTCGTCTGATAGGTGATCATGCAGCGTCGTTATGTATATGGACTACATCTGATCATAGCTGAAGACTGATCGACATACTTTGGACACATGACACCAGTGCGTTTGGGCTCGCAGCTGTTTGAGTTGAAAGCGACGATTAATTATCGGACAACTTCAGATAGAAGATTCCTCTTTAGTGCCACTGCAGGTGTGTTAAGGACGATTTCCTTCAGGATAGGGAAAAAAAGGGAGAAAATACGCATTTTCGCAGCGACATAAAGTCACTTGCTTTGTTTCATTCTAGTGATGAGGCGCATTTTTAAACACACTGTCAAAAAATTAAAAAAAAGACAAACTGGGACGTGGAGGCTGAATCTCCTGTTAGAATGAACGACTCCAGGGAAGGCTGGACGTGTTGGCCAGCTGCTCGAGTTCAATAACCGCGAAAAAAAAAAACAGTCGAAGTTGAGATTTACGATCAAGCAGTATTATCTTTAGGACCCGGCGGAGCGGTCGTATGAAGCTGGACATAGTGGCTCCATTTGAGGAAGATTGCTTATCTCTCCTCTTCTCCAGTCCACACATCGGCGTGGGTGAGAAAAGCTATCCAAACGAGTAGTTGCTCTCCACTTGGATTTGTTTTTACTGCGCGTTTACTGGACTTTAATGAACACGCGACCTCCCTTAAGTAGTCCTATACTGCATTCCGATGAACACTGCGCCAAGCGGCGCGTAAAGCCGGGCGGCGTGTGTGGATCGATACTCGGGAAGGAAAAAGGTCTCGGTGCGAGCCCAACACTTAATTCAGAAGGAAAGGCTGCTTTTGTGACGCGTAAAAGTTTAAAGAAAAAGTTGAGAGAGAGACATAGAGAGAGAGAGAGAGACGCTGTGCTCGCCATGTGAATGCGCGCTTTCTGCGCATACACAGCTTTTATTGATCCATTTGATTCAATTAGAATAAACGAGAGAGAGAGAAGCAGAAGCAGTCCGAGGCGTATAAACATCGTCCTGCAACAACTGCTGTAAATAACTTGTTGAATGAGCAGCTCGTCCCAGGAGCGCATTTCCATGTGAGTATTGTTGTGTTCCGAGCTGGTTTGTTCATTTAGCCTTTTGGTTTTTTTGCATACCGTCACTTGTGTGATGCTGACATTTGCGACTGAATGGGCAATTATAGGGTAATTGCATCGGGCTGTTTCATGGGCGGAACGTTACCTGCAATCACGTCTGAAGTGGGTTAAATGAATAAGGAATGAGCGGCTCATGGAATAGATTTGTTTTTACGTTCCACCAGCGTTTTCAATCGTTTCCTTTCAGAAGTTTTACTGTACTGAGATGGCTCTTTGTTTCGCAATTTATGGGACTTTATTAATCTGAATGTGAATCGTATACACTACGTGTATCCCCATTATCCTCATTCGTTGAATTAATTCGCCGATGTGACTTTAACCTGTTGCGCAGCAGGTCAGTAGAGTCAGAAAGAGGTGTGCCTCGCCTCTGCGCAAAATCTGACCCACAGCATACCGAGCAGCTTCTGTTAAATGTCTAAGTTCTGACAGATGGTCGTTTTATTTGAATTTAAATGGACTGGATAACATTAAATCACTGGTCTTTTCCCTTGGTCTCCCTGTTTCTCATTGCATGGAGGTCGACATGTCCTGGATTTTAAAATATTTGCAACGTGTTCTGGGTTTTTTTTTTTTTTTGCATGTTAGTTGTTCAGGAGAAGAACTTTGAATTATGCATGGCATCAGGTTTGATGTGTGGCAGCGGTGCAGGCAGGCTAGCTCTCTGGCCCTGGTTCCACATCCAGGGACCCTCACATTGTCTCCACATCACCTGCATCATCTCACGGAAAAAGCATGAAAGAACAACCTTGTTGCATATAAGAAGTGACTCCAATTGCAGCGGCTAAAGATGCAGCCCTTGGACATTCATTGTATTTTTTTTTTTTTTTTTATGTCCTTATGGATCTAGTGAGGGACAAATACATGGACAGGGTTTTAAGAGAGAAAGACCAGGTCTGAGAGACTGGAGGAGGGACCCAGAGAGAGTGAGACAGAATGAAGGAGTGGATAACAATGAGAAGACAAATGCATTCTAGTCCAGACATGCTTTTGTTTGCCAGATCCCACATGTGACTCATACGGAAGGCTTGGTTCTTGGCTCGGAGAACGTTGGAAGCATTAACCTGTTTATTGTTGCACTCATCAGCCAGCCACAAAGCATCCGTCTGCTCAAACTGGCTGTGGATCAGAAGTTATTGGTTGGAAGTCAGCAAAATCAATAAAAAACAATGAGGCTGTATTATACGAGTGTACATCCAAAATCCTGACCAGGTGCCCGATTCAGAAACAAAATAGCAATTGTTGGGAGGATCAACCACAGAAGGAGCATCTGTGTAGGCTGTCAGATGCTTTTTTTGTTGTTTTTTTTTTTTTTTTTAATTCAATAAAAGCGACATGCATAAATCACTGGTGTCAGTGTTTAAAGCCGTGTCCGTCCACTGTGGAGCATATCTGATGTCCCATAGTTCAGCACCACGGACAGCTCCCCTCTGCTTGGAGCGGCAATCAGCAAGCCACACTCAGAGACAGAGAGCAAACCCACATTTTAGCAGGATTACTACAAACTGAATGGGATATATCCGCCATGGTTTTTAAGAGACTGGCTGGGAGTTTGTAACCAATATAAGCCATGGGGCACGGCTGCCTGCTGACTTTTAAAACACTCTGCCATGCTTGAGCTGCCCAGGGGATGGAATGCAAGCGGACACAAGGGGGTGTTTCAGAGGCTTTGAAAACAAGTGAAGGAAAAGAGACGGGGAGAGAGGGAAGGGGAGGGGGTTGGGGGATGAGGTGGTCACTCTAAGCTTGAGGCTCTCTCTCTCTCTCTCTCTCCCTCCTGCATACGGAGAGCTGCTCAAATATTGATGACTTTTAATATAGAATCTGACCTCATATTTTTCTCTGAGAAATTATGACATTCCTGAGCTCCTCCTTGCATTTTGAGTGCTACTGGGTATGAGGTATAGATGCAGGCAACAAGGCTGGAAGATTCCAATTTTGCTGTTTATTGCATTCTTTAGTTTCTCCGTGTCATGTGGATGATTTTGATGGATGATTTTGATGTTTTGACCCGGTTAGTCTCTACAGGAGATGAATACACTTTCTAAATGGTATCAGAACGCTTATTCAATGCAGAAATACTTTATTTAGCAAAATACAGATTTTATTTTGTAAGTCCCCCCCCCCCCCCCTCCTTTCCTGTCACCTTAGTAGGTACTTGATGATGTTGAATGGTATTGGTTCACGCAGGTTCACTGAGAAGCACATTCCTGTCATCGGCAGAGATTTCATAACTGCGAGTGTCTATGAATTAAATCCAATACTCTGTGGTCAGCTCCATTTGCTGTTGCATAGCCGTGAACGTCCCCTATTAAATACAAATAAGATAAGCGACCTCCATGACACCGCAGCTGGTACCTAATTTAACTGTCTTTATAATGAAAGCCAACCTCAATATTCTAGGCGAGCGTGGGCGTGTGTGACCATGTGAGTGTGATGGAGTCCATTCCCTGACACATCTTTGATCAGGCACTGACATTTGTATTTATGAATTTTGATCATCACTCAGAGCTCCAGCTATGAGTGATGATGTTATCAAATTTGTAATTGGCCTTTTCTTGGGATTCGCCTTGATTGACATGAGCAAATTTGAAGAGCCACAATTCTTTTCTATGGGTTCTTCCCCTCAGTCCCACCAGAAGGTCTGTCTATTGAAGCCCACCATCCATACCTTTTGACATGGCTCACTCTGAAGGGTTTGTCGAGCCTGAATGTCAGGGCAGATCATTTTTCTGGCTCAGATGAACATCTGTTATTACAGTCGAATGTATTCAAGCCTGTAGTCATTTTGTAATAGGGGCATTAGGTTGGGAGAAGGGAAGCAGTAATTGCCTTGGATGTGGTCAGAACCCAATTCAAATTGGCACAATTTTCAATCCAAGACGAGATGGCCAAGTTAAAATACTAGATTCTAATGCCTAAGGATTTCAGCAGGGAGCACAGACACCTGCCTGCATGTGAGAGCCGCAGCAACTCATTAAGAGTTTCTGTTTCCCAAAACCCCATCTTAATGTCATTTCACACGATAAACCTTTTGATTGAAATGTATTTCCTTCTCTTAATTAATTTGATTTGATTGACTTGATAATCTCTAATCTAGAGGTTGCACTTTTCTCTCAAAAAAGACTCTCCACATGCTTTAAAACACATTTCACCTCAAACTTTTTATGTCAGCAGTGATTGTCAGTCACAGCTGTGGCCTGAAGGGTATAGAGAGTAAAGCTGCTGACTGGAAAGTTACTGGCTCAACTGCGTGAATTAGCTGCCCGTGCCAGGCAATGTTTAAGCTGGAATCTGCTTTAGAAAAAAAATGCAATGTGACATCGCAAACCTGTAATGGGCTATTAAAGACAATAACTGTACACGCTTGTTGAGATTGTGCCCTAAGTAGGCAACGGTTCAATTGAAATGTAAGCACATTTTTCACTCACAGGATAGATGGAAAAACCTCAGGCCATATGAGCACACAGACAGACAACAGTAACTTAACTCCTATTTACAGTGTCATTACTCCGTTGCAGGCAGCTGTTTATAGCACTTCAATTTTATTTTCTCCATTATCGTGTACATGTTGGACCTGATACATAAGAGATTGTGCGGGTCTCCAGTGGCTGCTGCCGGGCACCATTACCTGATGAGTTAGTCCATCCGACTGATGGCTTGTGATAGCTCTGAGAACCACAAAATCCCTCAAATAGACCATCTCTGTCTCACAATTTGACTTTAATATTTCTCAAATGCCTCTGAAGGCATTGGAACCAACGCGACTCCGCATTCGCCTATAAAGGAGCAAGAGAATTGGAAAAAGCAATAACTTAAGTGCTGTGACCTGGCACATGGAAATAAGCCTTTTTTGCATGAAAATCAAACGGAGATAAGACTTTGCAGAACAAGCTGGATTTGAATTGTATACAGTGGGTTTGGCAAGGTTTCTTATTACTGAGGGATACATAAACAGTGGAGTATGTTGTGTTTGCGTATACATTATTTATGCGTGTATGAGTGGTAGCGAGACTACTTATCCAAGTATGTTAATATAACAATAAAAACACTGTTTGTAAAGTTTTATGCCACTGGTTAAATTCACCCAACTGTCTTTTTCTCCCGTCTTTTAGGGCGCTGCCTGCTGCGAAAACAACAATTGGCAAGACATCTGACTGCCAGTGACTTATGAGGAGTGTCACTCCTCTCTGCACATCACATCTGACCGCCGGTTGACCCTTTCATCAACACACAACACCCGTGAAGTAGCTCCCTTGTTGACACACCTCATCAGCCAGGCAGAAGTGGCAGCAATCACAGAGAGAAAGAACTGAATGGGGGCTAATTGTTGCCCGGAGCTGCTCGCACAAAAGTAGTGACATGCTGCCCCGGTTCCCGAACGCACCATTGCACCGTTCAAAGCGGCAATTCATTTAGAATATTCTCAGCAATCCTGTCATTTCTGTGACGAAGCAGCAGCTGTACGGACAACAAAGTAAATAGTTCCACAGAAACCTTACAGAACCACTTCAGCGATGCTTTGGCCTGTATTGTTCACTCTGCAAGCTGTGTGCACCAGCGTGTCACATGCCATGCAACATTACCCGGCGGCCTGGGGACACTATGACGTCTGCAAGTCCCAGATCTATACAGAGGAGGGCCTGGCGTGGGACTACATGGCCTGTCAGCCAGAAGCCACCGACATGACAAAGTACCTGCGAGTGGCCCTCGACCCCCCAAACATCACGTGTGGAGATCCGCCAGAAACGTACTGCGCTTTGGTGAGTCGTAACCTCGCCTGTTCCGTGATGGAGACAAATGAGACTGTGGGCAGGATCACACAGCATACTGGGTCAGGGATAGAGAGCAGTGCATACAAGGCAGCGTGCTGCCACTGCAGCAGAGATTAATGTGCCCGCCCGGTCGTGTGCATTAGGATACAAGTGCTAACATGCAGCAGCACAGTCACAAGCTAGACACACATATGTTTGGAGACGGAGGTGTGAAGATTCACAGGCAAACATGACCACATATATGTAATACATACATGCAACATGCATTGAGCATGAATAGTAGTACAAACAGCTTTGAACTCATATGTCTGCTCTGATTTTGTTTTTCTTCTTTTTTTTAAAGATGGGAGAAAACATTTATTTTTCCTGGCTGCACATTTAATATTGTTGCTTTTTTTCTACTCAAATAATTGTATAAATATACAGCAAAGTATTAGCTAAGATATCAGATTTTACTAACCAGCCCCTCATTCATAAGCACACACAGACACGCACACACTTGTATATATATGACGGCACACACAAAGTCAGACCACCACACACACAGACACACTGAGAGGGGGGATCGGTGTCTACAGTGACAGCGTAATTGTGCTGGCACAGTTGTTATGCACTACATGCTCACCTCCGTGTTCGGCTTTGTTTTATTTATTGGCCCTTATCAACCATTATGAACAGTTCAACCCCAGGTTGCATTTGTTTAGAATCACACTGAAAAAACAGGCAGCGAGAGCCCATAGGCTTTAAAGGGCTTCATTAAAAGATGTGTGCGAGCCCGCAGAGAGCTCCTGCAAGTAAATATTTACCAATTAAAATGGGCATCTTTAAAAGGAAGAGGGTTTTTTTTTTTTTTTTTTTAACAGCACCAGATGGCATTGAGACATTTAATGCCACTGTAGGATGAAAAAGGAGCCGGCCGCCAGTCGTGTGTGACGTTCTGTGAAGCTTTATATCAAAACTGAAACGGCGAAATCTCGATCAGCCCAATGGTTTCCCCAGAATACACAACATTAACGTAACGAAGGGAGTGTTAAGAGAAAAACACAGACAGAGGGAGTCAAATTGGTACGACTGCTACGTAATTTCACTAAAGTAGCCTCTCTGTTGGTACTTACAGATGCTTTATCACAATTTTGTTTCCCTTTTTTTTATTCCTTTGGAGCTATAATTTCATATTCACTAGTCTGAATACATATTGCCTTCATTATTTTCATGATTCACTTCTTTAAACTGAGTACATTTCTTTTTTATATATATATATTTCTTTGTCAGGCTGTTTTTTTATGAAATATACATGGATATAAAACTATAAAGTACATTTTGAAACCTGATAACTTCCCAGTATTGTAGGTCAGATGCTTAAGGACGCTCATTACTCATGGTTACTTTGTGTTGCGTCATGCTTGCCTACCCATTGCTTGTACTACTCTGTGTGGTTAGTGGCTATCTCCAATTAAATAACTACATGGTTTTGCTGGACATTTGTTGAATTTTAACGGTAACGAAATATGAAAGTTGAGTCTGCTTTGAAACTGAAAGAGAGCACCACAGGAGCAGAACGCTACCAAATAGCCAGTCAGTCAGTCCACACTGAAGTATCGCAGCAACACTTGCATTAATAATGTTGGCTCCACAGATTTTTACATATTTTCCAAACTTTCCAGGTAACGAGGATCACTATTACAGATGCACAACATTTTACCTAATTAGCTCAAAGGAATGCTGTGCCTCGATTCAGCCTTAAAAATTAATTATACGGTTATGAATTCTTGGTCTTGTTGGATTATATTCCATTATATTTTACTTGTATTTTTTTCCAGTTGGTTGCCCACAATTTTTTTCACCTCCTGGATTCACCGAGCCTTATCAAATAATAAAATGGGATGTTATGACTCCAAAGAATACTTTCATCTTACTCCTCTCTGAAAAGTAAAAAATGTATAGATAAAAATAACTGAAATCGTGAAGGAAAGAACTCTCAACTAACATACAATATAGTTTAATGGTCAACAAAGAAAGTCAAGTTCCAAATAGAAATAGAAGCAGTTTCATCTCTGTGTGCAATAAATGCACTATTGGACAAAGATTATCGACTTGCCATAACAAGACATAAGTGATCCTGTTTTTCTAATGGATGGAACATAGCATTTGCCATCCCTGCATCTTGGGGGTATTAAAGCCTCGACTTAACTTAAATGTTTTGTTATGTGACCGTTCAGACGTCCCCCACATCCCTCATGATGCCAGGATCACCTCTGACATAAATTTCAGGTCATCATTGTCCAGATGATCAAAAACACAGGCTCCTCCTGCATTCACTCAAACGGCTGTTGTACGTTTGATCTGTTTACGTTCTCGGTTGGCACACAGGCAGACTGACACCGGTGACCTTATCCACCGGTGCTTCCTGAGAGTTTGTCGGAGATGAGAGCAGCATGCAAATGAGCTCTTTTAGTCAATCACCAAGTTGCCTGCAGTGAGCCCGGTCTAATCACTTTCCTCAGGAGTTGGTTTCCCTCATTGCCGATGGTCAAAGAATCCTGGATGCTTATGATTCCCATCTCTGGCGCTCGAGGATGTTTTTTTTCTTTTCGGGGTCCAAACTTAGCTCTGCTGAATATAATTATGAGTATTTTGCTCATGAAAAGAAGCATTCATCACTTAACAGTGAGTCCTTTATACATTAACGTTCAAGGTACTTTTAGGATGAAATGGTAAAGATTCTAATAGCAGGCTTTCTTTGAATGTTTAGGACAAGAGGGTCCAGAATAAACAGTGTCTAGGACAGGTGTTCTGCATCAGGGAGTTAGCCCTGATTTTATTTTTAGCCGCAGACCTTCAGGGGTTCTCCGCTATGTGCTGGTATTAAGGCTATTCTCCTGTGGTGCACTGTGGCACTGTCACTCACTATCACTCAACACTTTTAAGGTCTTTTTCAACGAAGAGGCAGTGAGCGAGCTAAAACACTGAAATAAGTTGTTTAAGATGAAGCTGGATTAATTATCGTTACTTCTCCATATTTGTATAATATTCCTTAATCATGCATTCTGTTCTAAAGGATTTGTTTTTTAATACTCAGCATTTTAATAGATTTATTATCCAATTTGACCCATTTGAATAGTTTTAAGTGAAACAATTACACTATTGCAACACATGGGCCCTAATGAACAATAGCTGTTGCCGTTAGTGCAGAAAAGCACTCGCTGAACGTCATTTGCACCTAAAACCCCTCATAATCGCTTTTGATATGGTTAACAGACATGAGAGTATTTAATTACAGCACTTTTCTCCCCCTTTTAAGTCCAAATCAAGTTAGCTTTAGTGGATTTAATGGCAATTCGTTAAAGTGGCGGGCCATTACATCAATTTCATTGGGAGGGAGAAGGTTTAATTTTCATGCAATTCACAGTTGAACCAAATCATTTGTAGTTGCCAAGTAATGGGCACGGGCGTGTTTATTCCACAAAAACATAAATTACCATTTGGCAGATGGCTGCCACAGCGTCTTAAAAATTTCACAATCTGAATCTCCTGGGTAAAGACATTCTGTTTTGTTAAAGAGACCACTCTGTCAAGCATTTCTTACCGAGACTGCCAGGGTGGAGTAGCGTTTGGATATTTAGTACCTGGCTCATTAGACAGCTTTTCACCCAGTGGTTTGAAACGTGGCAGGGAAAATCTCATGTGAAGGGAGAAATCCAGAGACAATCTGTTCTCCATCTGAAGTGATCTGGCAGTAGATCTGAATGCACGAATGTGGGCTTTTGAGTTAGGCTTCTCCGGCCCGCGTACTCCACAGTGTCTGCAGCCGCGCTGATTCATCCGCATCGAATTGGCAATTGTACAAACATTTGTGAGACCGATTCAGTAACGGTGCTTACTCCATCTCGTCTAACTGGGCAGATTCTTGTAATTCTTCTGAACTTTATTCAGTCTTCTCAGAATGGTTGAAAAGGAGGTTTTGCGGCTGCCAGTTCACCACGCGGCCCCTTCGGAGGCTTAGGAAGGGAAGAGGAGACGAGAGCTCCCGCTAAGCTGCTCGGAGACCGCCACGTTATTGACAGTCAATGCAGGAGCAGGACTTATCTTTGCCCCGCAATGACGGGAGTCATTGTGAACTTTCAATCTGCGTCTCATATGGCCAAAAGAATTGACGTCAAAGACTAGAAACAAATGTCTATAGAAATACAATATTTAAGAAAGTAATAAAATGAGTGTAGAGCAGAGAAAGGAAAGTAACCTTTGCTACATGTGAAATCCTTGACAGAAGTGGTGTCTCAACTCTTTTTCCAACAAAATGTGTTTAGAACTTGCTTTGCTACTAACCCTTGCATAGGGTTAGGGAAAGGTTGTGGGATGTTTCATGGTCCAAATATAATAATTATATTACATTTGTTTGTGTTCAGAACATGTTAGTATTTGCTATGCAATGTGTCTGTTCAGAACTTATGTTGGTAATTATTGTGCTGGTTTATATTTTTAACCGTTATTGAAGTGGCTGTTACATTCCTTGACCATAGACGATATTTTTTAGTGAATATCGGGCAGCCTATTCACCAACACCAACATGGCCGTGATGTCGATATCAGCCGATAAAATCATCTCACCAATAAACACAGTGACAGTGGTATTTTCATGTCTATTCATGCTGTTTAAACCCAGAATTTCAGTACAGTATAGTGGTCAATTGTAGTGAAGTACCTGCGTTTGAGGGTCCCTTTGAGCACCTTTGAGCTCATTGTTTTGGTTCACTAACATTATGGGCCCTAGTTTCGTGGCGCAGCGCAGGGTGGCGGAGCCGGCGCAATGCAAGTTTCGACCCGCGCAGCCTTGCGCACCGTCAGTTTGGCAGTTTGGTGGATCGCCTGCGCCAAGATGGGTGTGGCGGCGCAGCAGGGGGAGGCGTCACAGATTCAGCTTGGCGTAGCAGAAGTTTCGTGGCAAAAAGCCTCGCCGAGACTGCGCTGAAAGCTCGCCAGCTCCAACCTGGTCTACTTTCGGCGCAAGGCGTAAATAAAGTCCATTCATTCAATGCGAATCACAGCTGGCGGAATGGAAGTTTGGCTGACGGCGCGCAGTGCGCACACGCCACCGAGACCTCACAGGCAGGTGCGCTGAAAGCTAACTGCGCCTGGTCTACAAAACTAGGGCCCTATATATCAAGAGTCAGTCCTTAACTGTAGCATCCCAAGCCCTTTGCTGCATGTGTTTTTCTTTCTCTATCTCCTGCTGCCTTTCCAGCGTCTCTCCAAGCTAAAATATTTTTTAAAAAGTATATTTAGTGTGACCTACAAAATATATTTGTTATCGCAAACTAGTCGCATAAGAGCAACATTTTAGGATAAAGGTTTGAGTGCCTTCACTATGCTGAGTGTAGTGTAGTGTAAGTGTCACACAACCTAGCAGAAGTACATGCTACCACTCCATTCTATTCTATTTTTATTATATAACACAAATATTTCACGCAGAATAAAGGCACTCAACTGAAAAAAGAGAGTTATTATATGTAGTCAACAGGAAGTGATTTTGGACACGTCTGTGGCAAACAAAGAGGTTTGAGCATCTCAGTTCAGAGGTCGCACCAGTAACTGCCTCTTTGATCCCTGTCCCCCTCCCTTATTATTTTTGTTTGGGGACAGGAAACAGTTGGAGCGTTTAGCTTCCCGTCAACCCCGTGCCCTTGACTCAGGTCTGAACTGGCCCAGCCCAGCACATCATCATCGCACCACTGCGTACCAAGACACCGAGATGACATGCAACATGTCCCCTGACTCCAGGAGGGGGGGGGAGTCATCATTTATTCTTTCACTCGCCTGCCACCTCTTTTGTCTCCTGGCTTTTTAATTTCCCCCTCCCTTGTTTCCTGTCAGCTGATGATGCATAATATCCACGCCTTGTTTGAACATGTGGAGGTTGGATGATCCATATGAGGTGAGCACCTGACGGATAGAGATATGTCAGCATTATTCCCTGGGATCTGTGATGGGTTAATTCTTAGTGGGCTGTAAATACAAACACGGATGAATTATGCATGGAGACACAAAGGAAATTGAAGGGCTTTGTAGTTGAACTAGACAGAGTCTTTCTGAACGGCTTAACAGCTGAATGCATGTCTGCTGTCTGAAACGGAGCACCTAAATGCATTTGTTCTTTTAAAGAAATAAAAAAATCAAAGCAGACATAACACTTGAAAAGCCATTTTGGAATATTTTTTGCAGTTTTATGTACTAGAATTATCATAGCAGCAGGTTGCATACAAATATCTGATATCAATATACATTGTCTTACCTGAAATTCTCCAATATCTATAGTTAAATTATTTTATTTATTTATAAACTGTTATTCTGTGAAACACGACGTACATTTTATATTCGATTTTACACTCGGCCACTTTCACTGACGATGAAACCCATCTGCGTGGCGGCCTGTCAAACCTTTGTGGACTTTGATGTTCCGTTTGCCCACAGTGTTTGATATGATGCAGTGAAACTAACACATGTTTCCATTTAACACAGCAGGAGTTGAGGCGCATCCATTGAAGTGGCACTGAAATATCAGAACACATTTCATCATTATGACATGTAAAACCAAAACTAATTTATGGTTTCTCCGCAGCGTTTTAGAGCAGTGACACCTCCCTAACGTTAGAAGAAAACATACATCAAATAATAGTTTATATTCTTTTAAGCTTTGAGGAAAAGCAGGACCACTACATTGCATAGCAATGGCCACATATTTACAGTATATTCACGTGTGAGTAGGATTCTTGACTAAACCAATGAGAAACAACATTAACTGAGACTGACTACATTTATAACAAGATTCAGCTCAACAGATGACTGATTGATTGCTTTAGTTAATTAGAGCAGACTTTTTACAAGTTGGGAAAAGTAGAAAAACAGACCAATCAGTCACAGTGTGGTGGTGATGTAGGGGAGAAAAGAAATCACAGCTGGACTGTAGGCTGAAGTTTGATAAGCAGCTGTTTCAACCAAAACACTGAATTGTATCAGGATTTGCGCGACAGCCGGGTACCTTCATTAGAGATGAGGGTGCGACATGTGCCTTTTTTCCCCCAGACGGGATCGTTTGAGACTATGCTGGGTCAATCCCAGACCCTCGAAGGTGGTCCTGCAGCAAGAAATTATTATATTACGTTAAATACACCAATCTGGTGAACTTTGAGAGCAAAATTAAACGGCTAGATCAGATGATCAAACTCATGTTATTTGATAGGTAGCCTGATTTGATCTCAAAGGGGCAGGACCAGTAAAACCATTACATAAAAAACAGTTCACCCCTACTGTGTCCAGCACTCTTAACGAGGGAAGAAAACCTCATTTGCAGTGTGGCGATCATGATCTGCACCATTGGTACTCCCCTTACAGTCAAAGTCTCATCACCAGCACGAGCCAGTTGAGCAACATGTGTAATGCCTGTGCTCTCATCTACTGCAACCAAAATGCAACCAATTACACAACTTTGTTCTTAAATCTCCAGTAAGATCCAAAATCCTTTCTGCCACAGAGGTTCTAATGAGGCAGATGTTCCGATTTCTGCTGCCTTCAGCGTTCATGTCTTCACAAACTCAGCCTCAGAGTATGGCTCTCTAGCTTCACAGCTGCATCGCTGATCACTGGATGAAAATGACTGCTCTTTCCTCGATCCTCTCTGTTCTCAGTTGTGCTGTAAGTTCTTGTATTTTCCACCATGAGGAGTGTGATCAAACATTGCCTTCCCATTAACCACTGTGAAGAAGTAGGAAGTGGGCCATTATTGTAGGGAAATCCAACACTACCGTAAATATATTATTTCAAATAGGACATTCAGTATAATTGCTGCTAATACTTAAGTATTTTTACGAAAGTAATATTTTCAATTACTTTTACTCATTACAAAGTATTTTCAGTCCATTGGAAAACTGTTGGGACGAAGTTGCAGTCTCTTTGAAACAATTGATAGTTGGACTTTGTCGCATGGAAACTTAAAATGTGTTAATCAGCCAACTCAGAGTGAATTGACTGCGTCCCTGCTTCTCATCGCTTTTCAAACGCTAGATCAACAAACAACATCAACAATATATTTTGTTCCCTTTAGGTTTGCATTTTAAAAATGGGGCGACAAAGACGCACCTTATTAGCGTTCCCTCCTCAGGGACCACATTGCAAGAGATAAGATGGTATTTTGTAAAGGATTCAGAGGAAATCCTCTTACTTCCCAACATGACTCAGCTCCCTTCCTTCCAGTAGTCTGGCCACATTTAACTAATTGGGTGTAGATTCACATGCCAACACATTTGTGCTGCTTGCCTGGCTAGGAATTGTAATACAAGCATCCATGTTTCATCGTTCCTTTGTCTTACACGTCAGTACACGAGATCTATTTTATTTCAGGGTGCTTCCTATCCCTCCCGTTTTGCTGTGTCCTTGTCAATACAAAAAAAAAGAGGATGGCAACACCATCCATACAGTTATTTAAAAAAAAAAAAAAGGAATTCCTTCGCCCTTGAATTGAATTCTTCGCATTCTCCAAGCCTTTCCGTGTCTGTACACCAATTCAGCATCCTTTTATGCCTGACAAGCTGAATGGCATTCTTGTAAAAAAAGAAAAAGAGAAATAAATGACTCGAAAGCTGGCTCTCTGTTGCTGTACACAAAGCTCAGTGGAGGTGCATGTGAAGGACTTTCCCCTCCCACAAGACACCGTCTATAGTGTCGGCCGGACTGAGACGTGTAAAGCAATCAAGAGGTTCTCTCACAGGAGAGGAACGCTTTGGAAGCTTAAACATCAACAGTTGATGTCGGTGTGAATAGAGCTGTGTGCCGTCCTTTTATTTTAAAAGGCCCTAACATGAAACCACAGCAGAACCTCTTCCTGGTTCCTGGTATTTTCTTATGTACATGCAAAGGAAATGTTCAACATGATTGTGATTGTATTTCCCTTTCATTCCTAAAGATTATGAACAGAAATAGAATACCGGAGTTATTTCCCTTTGCTTCTGTGCAGTGTCTCCGGCAGTGAAAGAAGAAGTAATTTCATTTAGGCAAGAAATCAAGCTTTGGAACATTATTTTACTCAATATGTTTCACTTGTACATCTAATATAATAGGATTTCCTTTTTAATATTGTTGTTCAGTCAACTCTTCTGTTTTTAGCGAGAGAGCACCAGTTTCCATGTCTGTATGCTGAGCTAGGCTAAATGCAGCCCAGTTTCAGCTCTATATCCAACACACAGACATGAGATTGATATCGATTATTTCATCTTACTCTTCAAAAGACAGCACATTTCCCAAAAGTGCATTCCCCAAAATGTTGAACTGTACCTCAAAGGATTAAGTGTAATATGTGCAGCACATCAACTTTGCCCCTTGTTCCCTCTCAAATCCCTGAGATGTCAAAATGATGGCTGTGTTTTCTGAAAAGGTCAAGCATTACATGGCTGAATTGTATGTTTTTGTCTTCTTTTTTTTATTATTTATTTATTATTTTTCTAAATCACGAACTGTGTCGAAGGGGCAAGAAATAAAAGAGAGAAATAATGGCGAGATGACAGGCAACTGTTGTGACCCAACTCCCCTCAGGAAACCCAGCCATCATGTTGTCAGGCCATATCGATCTCTGAGAGAGAGAGTTAAAGGGACTGTGCTGTAGTTAGGGAAAGGGAGAGAGGTGCAGAAGGGAAGAACGCCCGTTTCCCCAAAAGTGACTGGTGTGATTTTATCATGCTCAATGAAAAGGGTGACATTTCAGTAATGCTTTCTTCCTCACTTTGGCATTTCAAATTAATAAAAGCCTCTAATAACTATGCAGATTGAAAAGATAGAGGACGAGTTGACACACTATGAGCCAACACGCCGATGAACAATGCCGCAATTTCACTCTCGCTATCTCTCGGCTCTTTCTTTTCGCTCTCTCAATTTCATCCCAGTTTCTATCAATTTCTCTGTGATGACCCCTGCATCTCATTGTGAAAGGGAGAGTCCTTGTCCTCTGATTTTCTTCCCAATAAGAGAGCACTTTGAATGGAAGATTTATGTGTTTTAAAGCTGCTTTTATGAAAGTAGCAAGAGTCTAATCAATATCAGTGTATTGTTGGGGGGGCATTCTGGCCTAACATACGGATTATGCTTGTTAAGTGGTATTAAATATTAAAAAGTACACTTGGTTGAGTGAGTTGTGCGATGTGGATGTCTCAAAAAATATTCCCCAAATGTAACTGTATTTTTGAGTTCCAGTTGAAATATTTTAGTTTGAATTGTCTTGCTGAGTGACACAAAAAAGGGAAAAATCATGTCTGTGTACAAGAATATACATTACGAATTACCTTGAGACTTTGCCTGGTCGCATTCAAGAGTTACTACCTCATCAGTCCAGATCACTAATGACACTTAATAAAGTAAGAAAGTAAGTAAAAAAAATGTAATTAAAAAAAAGAGTGCATAAACAAGCATATAAACCTGGTTAAGGAATACCCATTTCATATATCCTTGATTATATTAAGAACAAATTCTTGACGACTGCTGTAAGAAATGCAGGGAAGGCATGGAGGGAACCTTTCCACAGCCATTATATTAGACAAAATACCTGAAGGCTGTGCAGTGCAATTCAAAATCTTTATATAATATGCATATTGTGAATATTGTCAAAGATAAAGAAACAAATATTTCCAGCGCAGCTAAAGCAAATGAGACACAAACCTACAACTCCTGGCATTGTTAGCACGATGCTCTATCTCTATCCCATCAAAACAGTTGCTTGTAAAACTCGTCTGATGTGTTTATGTTGCACACAAATATCTGCATGTGTTTAGTATTCTCTCTTAAGTATCTCGACAAGAGAGAGATATCATTTTTTAACCACACAAGCAGGCAGCGTTTCATCCAGAGGCTGCTTTGGAATACAGAGCGCCGCAAAGAGAGCCAGCCATCTCGCAAAGAGAATTTAACATCCTCTCATTATCGCAATGTTAAAGCGTTTTATTGAATCCTGACATCAGAGGGAATCTAATCCCACACAGGAGAGACACGCAGACACGGGCGCACTAATACTCGGGGAAAATATGCAGGTATGCGAACATGCAGATAAACACACAAATACACACACAACAACAACAAAAAACAAATACACATGTAGACATGGTGTCGAGTAAATTCCCCGTATGTAAACAGATTCTCACACGTGCATGCAAATGCACAAAGACACACATGAAGCCCACTAACTTGCACTGCGATATTAACGTGGCGTTAAATTTTCCCCAGTGGGACTCGGCCACATGAGACAGACAATGGGGCCACGTGTTAATTAATGTGGAGTGCGTTTCTCCTTGTCTACCGACGTCCCCTGAATCCAAATCGAGGCTGGATTGCAGCGCGGGGGGATTTTGCCAAGCAGTGTACTTCATGAGCCCAGTCTGGCTGTACTGCAGTCCCTCAAAGGGACTGCTATTGGCGAGGGCTGCGTTCCAAAGGCCAGAGTGCTTGGCATGTGGCAAATCGAAAGAAAAAAAAAACGCGAGCGCCAGGAGAAGTTTGTGTTTTTGTTTTGATCAGCCGTCAGCGCCGATAGCAAGTTACAGCCATCACCTCTGCACCCTCTGCTGTGAGCCGTTTACTGAACAAACTGATACATGTTTTTTATATTTTGTCTGCCATGTGCAGCCTCACACATTACACTTGGAGGAACATACTGATATGTCTTTGCAAATGTTACCTTGAAATCACAACCTTAACATTATAACTGTTGGGATTTATTTATATAGGGTCAAAATACTACAGCCTTAAGGTCAGGTTGCATTGAAGTTGATAGCACCAAGTTTCTGTGAAACGTCATTATGGCAGTTTTGTTTAGCAGTTTAACAAATAGTTTGCCCATTATTTGATTGTTTTAGCCAAAAGAGCTTAATTTATCCAATATTCCACAAAAAAAGTCTTTAAATTGAATTGCTATTATTTCTTATTCCTTCTCAAAACCCTTCAAAGTGAACCTAGGTCGACCTATCCTTCATACATATACAAACCGATTCCATCATAATTTATGAAAAGTTATCGTCTTCATTTTCCTAGAAATGTCCAGCAACACGAGCAACCAGTTCAGAAGTTACGTAAGAGAAAAGTTATGGTGACACAAACAGCGCTCTCCTGGGTGAAAGTCCTGACCTTGCTATGTGGACTTTAACACCAACACTTCTACTAAGTCACCTGTGCGGGCTCACAATTACGTGGATTATCTCTGAATTGATTGCGTGGGTGATATACAGCTTACAGTGCATTGGTACAAACAATTTATGAAAGTAGCCTGCTGGATAACATTACTCAAGCAACTTTGGGCTCATTGATTTTTACACAATACAGAAATACATTTTAACGCCAATGGTTGCCTTTAATGGCAGCAAAGGTGCACATTTGTGCTGTAATTGCATGATATTGAATTGCCATTATCTGTTGTCAGGTCTCGGACGTGCATAACCTCAAACCTCAGATGTGATATGATGGTGCACTCATAGGTCAGATGAGCAATCCACCTGCCCTTCAATCCTCTGAAGGTCAGAAGAATGAAAAGCCTCGCTCTCTTGTGAGCCACTGCTGGCCCTGACTGCAGGTCATTAAAGCTCTATTGAGTTTCTGCCAAAGCTCTGACTCTTCCAATATCTCACCATGGCTCATCTCAGCTGTCTCTTCCATCAGGGCTTATACCAAGCCCTGAAAGGATCAGCGTCCAGTCCCGGGTTTTGCTGTACACCCAAGCATTCGTTCTTCTAAAAAGCCGACCAAGATCTACCTTGATATCGTGCCTTTTGGACCACGACCGTATCATCGTTAGTTATATTGAGTGCAGAGAATAGAAGGCGTGCCTTTTTGTGCACTGTTTGAAAGTTGAGATATTATCGTGGCCTGAAAATGGGGATCTTGTGGTAGTTTCAGCTCACCAAATCATCATTTTTGTTGTCCCGGATCAACTCCCTGAACACTGAATCACAGACGAGTGATATCACCAAGCTATCATTCGTCAAACTCTCCTCCTCCGACGCGCCCCGTGAATGAGGATGGGCATCTGGAGGTGTGATAGAGGGGGTTTTGGCCAGAGACAGGTCTGCAGGTGTCGTGCGTCAGGTTAGGAGGTGTAAAGCCAAGCAGGATGATGGGCTGATTAATCCAGCAACACCTCGGGTCCAGGGGGATCTCTCTCACAGCCACAGAGGCTCTGCAGCGAGGAAGTTACTCAGTACAAACTAGTAGAGTGCACACAGGTCACAAACTGTATTACTGTATGTTTCTCTTCAATTGTCAAGTGAGAAGAGTAAGGATTTTTTTTTTTAATGTCACAAAAAAAAGAATTAGGCATGTTTGGAGCGAATAAACCTGGCTCCAGTGCAGTTTGGTCTGTAGTCAGTCAGTAGAGGCCACGCATGTCTGTAATCTGACGGCAAACACAGAGAGTAGAAACAAAACATCTAACCCAATGGAAATTAAGCCGGAAAAAGGAGAAAGGTCTATCAGAATTTGTTTCTAAGTTTTAATTGTTCCTTCCTATCAGAATGTTAGCCATGTTTCATGGTGTCCACTGTAAACTTTGATCACAGTTAACAAAGCAACTTCCTACTTTCCACTTTCCACTGGGAAATGGCTTTGTTCCTTTGCCTTAAGGGAGTGTTATCAACATTTCCTGGAATCTTACTTTCAGCTATATCTCCAGAGGAAGTGGTTTAGGAAATCTGGATAAACTGTTGGCTTTGAGGTCATTATTACCCCCTCAAACTTTGTTGTACAATCTACCCATGTGTTGCTTTATCTAGGCAATTGCTCTGATGAGTATACAGCGTCAAAACAATCGTACCAAAGTAGTAATACAATTGTATTGTCCTTCAAAGTCTAAGGTCTTTACTTAATCAATCCACAATTTTATCTATAGCATTAAAGCAATGTATTGTAATATAAAATGTAATACAAGAGCATTACGTCGGTAACAAAATGCAATTTATGCAACGCTACTGAGCTGTGTGTATGCCTCGTCAGGTAACAGTGTAATAGAGGATAAAGAGTGCGAGAGGATGGATGTTAAGTCAATCGTCGTTTATATCATCATCAACTTCAGATTGATTTTCTGCTCCTGAAAAACACGTCTGCACTGGAAGGGCACTAACATTTTAATCTTATCTACTATACATGAATGTACACCATCAGTGCAGGTGTACAGTTTGTGCTGCATTTATGTAGACAGGAAGGTCGCTGGAAACTCTGGCATATGAAGACCTAATGGAAATTGAATGAGTCATTAGCTGATTGACCCACAGTTATAATTGCTGACAAAATGTGTTATGGAATTATCATGGTAATACCCTTCCCGTGTTGTGGCTCCTGACTGAACTGCTTATCAATTTATGTACAGAATGAATTCTTAATGCTGTGGGCCTCTGTTTATACCAAAATTAAATTTCCCCCAGGACTGTTTGGTTACTGATAGCACAATGGTTCTTTTTTTCCTTAAAAAAAAAGGGAGCATCAGTCGAATAAAGTCAAACCAAATTCAGTTTATGGAGCAAAAATGTCAGTCTCCGAGTGATTTACAGAAAAACATAGCAAACTTTAAAATGTCACGATGTTGAAATAGCAAGCATGCCTTAAAGGAAATGGCTCGAGTCGAAACCCGTGGTGAGTTCAATCTGTGATCTGAGCTTCAAGTCCAGAAATCTGTCAACCAAACTGATTGGTTGGGTTGCCTGTACCCATCCTTCAACTGGAGCTGTCTTTGGCCAGAGAATTTATCTGCCGGGCCACATCCTGTGTCAAAAGGCGCATCAACGAGAGGTTAGGCTTTGTCAGTCTCACAGGCTGTACGTCACTCATTTAAACATCTGCCTCACATCACATCATCATGTGCTCGTGTGGACTTTTGTTTGATGCGTGCACAATCTCGGATGCCGTCATTGTGGGTGTAGTCCGAGAAGCCCATTTAGGGGGGGAAACACATCCATTGCTGTCCTTTTATTACAGTTTTATTTAAAAGACCTTACTGATATAATTGGTGTGAAACAGATCAATTCTCTCTGTGCTGTTTGTACCGTCACAGTTCGTTGATTGCTATAATAGAAACCTTAATCTATCGAACACAACCATGAAATTACATCTAAACATCCAGCCTTCATGACAATCTGAATACCTGAATGTCCTTTATATTCCAATGAATGACATTTTGATACACACTCCAGGCTCATGTCTCCGTCTCTGTCTCTCTCTCATTCTCCTACTGGGTGACACCGTGATATTGGATTGACCTTATAGGCTGCAGAGATCGGGACATCATTAGCTGAGACCAGCCGCAGACTTGCTGCTCAGGCCTCCTGCACTAAACCACTGCCTCCGGACAGATCATATAGCACTGAAAGAAACCAGCTGGTCTCCGTTACACAGCAGCCATGGTGGCAATAGAGATGTCAGCAGTACCGAGAAGAGACAGGCCATTAGAAGCCCTTGCAGCTGTTTATTTAACGTCAATATTTGTCGACTAAGCAAGACTATCTGACTGTTGTGATCAGACCTAATGGGGATCCTTTAAACTTACTAACATAGGACAAAATAATTGGAGAATTGCAATGATAAGTAGAATATGTATTGTAAAACCGTGTGGTGTTGAATAATACACTAGAGATACACTAAAGTACAGTTTCTACCAGACATTGATATAAACGTGTAGCTTAGGTTGAGGTTACCCTGATGAAATCGACCTGTCATCACCAGAATTAATAAAAAAAAACATTAGAAAGCCCCTGTGGATCTGTTTCTGGATAAAATCAGTGTCCATATTTCAGATTATTCATGAGATGACATAATAACTGGTAAAAGTAGTATGAAACATTCATCATATATTATTGTACAATTAGATAGGTATAGTAATTCTGTGATATGATATTCTACTCTCATTAATAATTATAACAGCTAAGAAAGTAAAGTGCTCTTATCAAAACATTGAAACACAGATTTACAATACTTCTACTATACTTATACTATTAACAAAACATGAATAATTAGTTAAATAATAAACTTACATCATCGACATATTACATTTTCTGGAAGACAACATTAAAATATAACCTTTAATAACAACCCGTGCTGAATTATACTTTCATGGCAGCAATTTTTTGTTTATGGCGGGTCACATTTTTCAATTGGTCGATATCTCATTTTGGTACAAAAGTCTTGTTTCTTTTTAATTCTCTGCAGACTATTTCCCTCTCCCATAGCCATGATCACAGGTAAAGGATCAAGCTGAGAGGGCTTATTGTTTTTCAATAGCTGCCCTGCAGCGGAGTACTGAAGCCCTGGGTCTTAAATGACCACAGAAGGTATTGATCCTCATAAGGCAGTGTTTTGTTGTTAAATAACCACCACAGGAAATCTGATGAAAGGTCCTCACCTTTAGTCTCGGCCTCTATCAGTCCACCTTCACTGGGCTGTTTAAATCATCCCAGTATGGGTGGATTTATTGGGAGAAAGTAAATGCTGTACACATCAATGCATGTTAGATTGGAAAAGTGCCTTCACATTATTGAGTGTTATTAATGATGGAAGGGGCTTTTATGAAAGGGTTGTCTCCAGCCAGCTCCCATATGTGAATGGTTAGAATGATCACTTCCCCGAAGGCCTAAAGTCAAGGCACGCAACGAGAGAATGATTAGGGATTGAATGGATGAGTTGCTTTCCACTCGTCTCAGAAAATCTTCTGCTGGCATGATGAAGCAAATGTCCCTCTTTCTAAAACTCCTATTTACTCTGCTTCTCACTGTTCAGACGGGAAATGTTTTTTCTCATTAGTCCCGAATGCTGCGACCCGAGTTCTTTTATATCATCTGTGAATAAGGCTCACATTTTAGATGATGCGAGGCAGACACCCCGCTGCTGCACCGAACATAACCGTGACAACAAATAAAACACGTAAGTGAAAATTCATGCTCTGAATGACAACAGGGAAATCACCTCCTCTTACGCTGTCTGCCAAGAACCTTAAAGGACCAGGACTGATGTGGTGAAGCACAATCACCAACAATCATGGTCCCCAGTAACAGTTTTTCACATTCACGTTTTCAAAACAACTTGAAGAACTCTTTCTTTCAAAAATGGTACTTTGGATGGAAAGGGTTCTTTATTGAACTTACAAAACTGACCATACATATTGTATTTGAATTTGGGGACACTTTTAAATTAAAAGCAACAATTTGATGTTAGAGCTAAATTAAGATCTACAAACAATTTATATATATACTGTATATATATATGAATAAAACATATATGCTATATATACAATTTTTTACTTGTTTTATATTTTCGCAACCTCCCACTCTCTCTTAACCACTCTCTCTCTCTCTCTGTCTTAGCAGCATAACCATTAGATCATACAATGCTCCTTTGAATCAGCTTAGCACGCCTAGTGTTCCACAATGCCTCGGCCGTGTACTTCCCAACCCCATACTTATCGCCTGTACTGTAGCCGAGGAACTGATAACATATCACAGTGCCACCGGAAATAAAAAGGGTCGAGAAGATCTGTATCTAAAAACAGCGAAGTCATACATAAATCAACTTCACATACAACTGTGAAGAAGATGAAGCACCACAAACGTTTTTTGTTTTTTTTCCTTTGAGTCGAGAGGGAGTTTAGGGTACTTATTCAAAGACAAAAAAAAAGCCATCGCTCTTTTCAAATAAACCATAATGGCGTCTACTTATCAGTATTCCTGCCAGTGATCTTCACCCGACAAAGTGGCAGTCTCCGTTGAACGCACCGGAGAGATAACAGAGTAATGTTCCAGATAGCGCCGTTCTCACCTTTAGATAATTTTGCGTGTAGAGTGTCGGATGATTGCTGATTATCGAACCGCTTTACAGTTGATCTGAATCTCATCTGCACTTAACCTCATTGTTCCTGGAGCAGAGGTGACAGGAATGTCAATTGGAGTGTGCGTTGTGCTCTCTGGCTCGGTTTCAGCTCCCTCTCCCTCTGCTTTTAGCCACCCCCGACACACTCACACACACACTCACACACACACACACACACACACAAGCGAACACATTCAGAGCTCTGCACCCCTCTCACAAACAAACACAAACGCATCACGCTCACGCAAACACCCAGACTCGGTGGATGTCCATAGAGCAGACACAGGCCCATGAAAAATGCATGTCCCTTTGCGTGTTTCATAAGAAACACTCATCGGGATTCCACTCCCATCTCAGCTGAAACACCGCACAGGAATATCAATTACACTGGCAATGTGGGTGGCAGTGGCGGCTGCGATGGCGCTGAACAAGACTATGGGATCCACGGTGTCATCGTAATGAGAGGGTCACTGTCTCCTGCAGCTCAAGGGCCGACATTACTCACGCAGATTATAAAAATACACGTCGGCCTGAATGTGATAGAAAGTGCTCTCGAGTATGGCGCTGAAATGATGATGAGGATGAAGAGCCAACGGGGTGCTGGAAAAAGCCAACAACCTTTGGAGGCAAAGTGGACCAACAGTCGACCCGGGAGATACTTTAGAATTTGTATTCATGAGGGTGGGACCATTACAGCAAGCTGCTTTATAACTAATACGTGTCCGAGGATTACACTTTATCTCTGAATATTTTATCCAAAACTAAATATTTAACTGCCTTTCTGACATTTCAACTACTTGACTTCCCTTCATCAAACTACAGAGTGCAGTTTGTCCCCATTTTTATTGTACAAAACTCTTCCGACGCAAAGATAAAACTGGTTATAATTTCAGATATTTTCAGTGTGGGCATTGATTTCTAATATTTTCAGCATTATTAATCAAGCACTTTTATTTAGTTTACCGTAGAGTTACCTACTCCCCAGCAACCGGGGACAGTTGCTCTCAGGCCATAGGAGTCAACAGGAAAGTAGTCTGAAGGTGTGTTCACACCAAAGACACAATCATTTTTCATGTACGATTGCATACAAAGTCAATGCAAAGACACAAAGAGACAAAATTTGATTCGACTTGAGCGAAACAATTGTGTGATGTGACACAGAAGTACGATGAAATATAAAAGAAAATTTAAATATCAAATGAAAATATTGCAGCAGTCCTTCTGCCTGCTGTGTGTTCTGCAATTCTATTATTATATTAAGGAAATGTAATTTGACTTTGGTTATTGATGCCTTATTATACAATAATATATTAATATAATGAGCAACACTGAAACACCCACCCAGAGTTCAACAAGTGATGCACTTCAACGTTTGGCAGATATACTTTTTTAATAATCAACCAGCTCACTGGCTGCGCATCTCTCTTCATATTGTATGGGCTAGTGTCCCTGAATTCAAACCTAAAGTTAAACCACTTCATTTTTTCATCTTGGGCTTTGCACTTTGAAAAATAATGCATTTTGTAACAACTCACTCATTTTTTTTTTTAAATTGTAACCATCTAATATCTAAGAGTTGCAGCGTACACATTCATATAGCTTGACTGTAACGTGCATCTATTTGTTCTGTTGTTTTATAGGAGAATCCTTATATGTGCAACAATGAATGTGACGCCACCACCGAGGAACTGGCTCATCCCCCAGAGTTGATGTTTGACTTTGAGGGTCGCAACCCCACAACGTTTTGGCAGTCCAGCTCATGGAAGAAATACCCGAAGCCCCTCCAGGTCAACATCACGCTGTCGTGGAACAAAACCATCGAGCTGACCGACGACATCGTGCTGACCTTTGAGTCAGGTCGACCGGAGCAGATGGTCCTGGAAAAGTCGCTCGACTACGGCCGGACCTGGACCCCGTACCAGTTCTACGCCACCGACTGTCTGGACGGGTTCACCATGGAACCTAAGACAGTCAACGACCTCACACAGCGCACCCTGCTGGATATCATCTGCACTGAGGACTACTCCCGAGGTTACGTGTGGAAGAACGACAAGACTGTGCGCTTTGAGATAAAGGACCGCTTTGCCCTCTTTGCCGGGCCTCGGCTACACAACATGGCCTCGCTGTACGGCCAGCTGGATACCACCAAGAACCTGAGGGACTTCTTCACCATCACTGATCTGAGGATTAAGCTGCTGAAGCCGGCCACGGGAGCCACCATGGTGGATGAGAATAACCTGTCCAGATACTTCTATGCCATCTCTGACATCAAGGTGCAGGGCAGGTAAGACCCATTCAAATTCATTACTGGGTTGTCTTTTAAACCAGCTTCGGTTCGTAGATTGTATTTAAAAAGGTGGCGATTTTGCTGATAAACAAACAAAAGTTGTTTACATGCACTCTTTTTCTTTTACCAAAAGCACTGCGTGTTTCCTTTAAGTCCAAACAAACATGTTGAGTTCAAGTCCTTGCTCTTAAAACATTTATAGATCTGATTTTTAAATATTTTTTTAAATCATGCATGGGTTACATCTATGTTTACTTGTTTGCAGCTTTCTTCTCCACTGCCTTAAATGGTGCATTGCTGCGCTTCTTTGGGCGGTTGTCAAGAAAATCTGAACACCAACGTGGAGATCTTTCACAAAAAGTGCCTCCGATTTTTCTGTAAAACTGCACTATGTGGGGGGAAAAAGACATTTAAAAAGGTAGTTCTGTGATGATGAGCAGATAAAACAAGATCTTATGGATGGATTGATCAAATTTAGAGCATTATAATCATCATATTGCTGACTATGTTTTAAAAGAAGAAAATTGCCACAGTCTAAACATGAATGGAAGTCAATGGCACAATCCCAATGTCCCCAAAAGCCTTAAGGCCTGAAAATTGTGTAATTGTGAATGGGACAGCACTTTGCAGCAACATATCACGTTACATTGACAACGTCAAAACATTATATACAATGGGTTTTTAGTTCACATTTTCCTGCCTGATATGAACATTTACCAAGCTCTTCCCTCACAAAACGAAACGCATTATCAAATAATGAATTTATAAATTTTTGTCCATATAAAATCCCAGGCTAAATACCCATGTGTCATCCTATTAGTTAACCTTATTATTATTTTTTTTATTAACACCTCCGGGCGTCCCCTGGCAACCCATGCTTGCTATGTTTGTGGGTTATTTCCTCAGGCAAAGTCTGCAGAAACGCAGACTTATGGAAAATGTTCATAAAAGGGCTTAAAGTGTAACAGTTGACAGTGAGACAGCCGTTAAACCCACACAGCCTCTGTGAGTCTGGAAACTTGGGCCCTGTGAAAGCATTTAGATAAGGATTACAAATGAAGGGAATTGACATATTATATTGCCGATTAAAATGTTGAAACTCAAAGAAAAGAGGCTAAAAGATGGGAGGCATTGAAGCTTAAGTCTTGCAAAACTTTTGCACTTTTAGAGCAGCCAAAGTCTTTAGGTGGCTCAGAGTAAATTCAACCCAACCCAAATTTCCTTTTCTAAAGTGAGTCTGAATGAGGAAAAAAGGAGCCGCCTGAGCAGCTGCTGAACTCTACTCTCCTAAATTACTTATTATAACCCTAACTCGACAAGGACAGAGGACTGGGATTTCCTCCTGTGAGCCGAGGTTAAGAGACGAGCTTTAATGCATGTCTCTCTGCATTTTTTATTGCAGACACACATCAAGATTCCACAGACGTCCCATAATCCCGTAATATGATATAACCATTTTTGGGTCATGTAGCACATACATCCTGGAGAACTGAACATTTTTTTAGTTTTAAAACATTGTTGTTGATTTAATAAATAACAGATATTTTCATTCAATTACGCATCTTTTGATGAACATTAAAGTTTTGGCATCATAACTCAACGGTAGTCAGTTAAGTTAGTTACCAAATGTTGGTATTGTTATGTTATTGTAATGAGCTTACATAAACGTCTCCTGACTCTCCATCAGTAGTCAGCTGCTAAGGTTTGTAAACCGAAAGAAAATAATGGGTTTTATTTACATTAAAACAGGTCAAAATTACTAGTAGAAAACCAAAATAGCAGTATGAACCTGAAAATCATCATAATATGTCCATCCATCCATCCATCCATCCATTTTCTACCGCTTATCCTGTATTTAGGGTCGCGGGGGGGCTGGAGCCAATCCCAGCTCTCATTGGGCGAAGGCAGGGTACACCCTGGACAGGACGCCAGTCTATCGCAGGGCTGACATGTAGAGACAGACAACCATTCACGCTCACATTCACACCTACGGGCAATTTAGAGTCATCAATTAACCTATCCCCATCTTGCATGTCTTTGGATGTGGGAGGAAGCCGGAGAACCCAGAGAGAACCCACGCTTACACGGGGAGAACATGCAAACTCCACACAGAAGGAACCCGGGCCGACCCGGGAATCGAACCCAGGACCCTCTTGCTGTGAGGCGAGAGCGCTACCCACTACACCACCGTGCAGCCCCATAATATGTCCAATTTAAGTAAAAAAAAAAAAAAAAATCAAACGGAGTCATGTTCAGGTAGATTACCATTAGCTCTAGAAAGCGGCAGGTTGGTCTCCCCGAAGAGAAAAGACTGATTTAGATGAGATTGGATTCGATTTAAAGATGTTTTGCTCATTATGCTGATTTAAGGGCTCTTTGAGTGAAATGTCCTTAATTTCTGACTTCTACTGAATGAATAATTATAAGAAAAATAAGCTTCTTTCATAGTTCCTTTTTGCAATGTTATGTAAGAGTTAAGTACATGTAACAATTAAGCACATAATGTGTAACTTTAGAGAGCTGCATTATGTGATGTTGGCCACTCGGGGGCAGCTGAACAAGCTTTCAACACAACATGGACATTTAATCAGCTTATAAAGTCCTCATGGAAAACGTGTTAGCAAACAGTTTTCACTCTCCATTTACGTGTGATCTGGCCTCCACCAACTCCCAAGGGAGGAAATCTGACTTTTTAGGTGCCAATTACATCATCATGTTCACCAGAGAGTCTGCCATTAAGTAGTGAGCAGGTAGTGTACACTGCAGGAGGAAGGAAAGCAACAATCCAAAAATACATTAAAATGATTTGTAGAGCTGAGGGGGACTGCAGAGTTGGGTCAATCATTTGTCACCACACGCATTACCTTATACATCACAGATCCTCATTTGATCCATTGTTTATATAAACACATATATATTAGTGCATCTTTTAAGAGACAATCCTGTTTACCTCTTCACATTCAGCAACGCCTCCTTCCCTACTTCAGGGGAAAGTTTTTACCCATTTTCAATTTTGAAAAGACTTTCTCTGCACACGGGCATAACACAGCGTGCAATGTTGGCCACGTATAATATATTCATCAGTGAGTCATCAGAAAGCCTCTGTGATTTTCAGGGAAGGGAAACATTGTCGTTTCATGATGCATGAAAATGGCCCACATGACGGTCGTAAAGCCTCTACAGCTGCTCTCCAAATGGGACCTGTTTTGCTTGCTGCAGTTGGTTTATATGAGGATAACTAGGTTGGTAATGACCCATCAGATGGGCCCTGGGTGAATTGGAACAGTTAGACCCTAATTAGAATTCAGTTGACTTCAATGGCAGATTAGAACCATTAGCACGTAGGCTAATTGGTTGGAGACTAATCTTGTAATTAAGAGCATTTGCAGCTGATTAAATGGTAATCATCGGAGACACATCAGTGAAACATGGAGACACTCAGAATTGCCAGGCCGGGGTTCCAAATGTAGCCCTGTCCCGTTTAATAACGATGAGATTTACGCTTCAATCTATGAGGGTTCCATTCTGAACAAGCTACACTTTATGCTTTAAATATATAATATTACATTTGCAGACATCTCTAGTATGTTTTCATCATCTTTGCATGCAACGACGAGATTTCACAATGGTGGGAATTGATATTCACAAATCAGAGATTACATGTTCTGCAGTCGGGCACGCTCTTCCAATATTCACATTCGTACTGTAAACACGAATTGATGAGTTCGACGTTGCAAGGCTCGCTCCCAAGCACAGAATAGCATCTCCCGCAGATATCTTATTTTGCCATTCATTAGAAAGAGCAAGAGGTTGGATGGAAGGAAAATAAGCTATTTTGCCCAATTTTCCATCCTGCCCCTGGGCATCAAATTCAATTTTCCACAAAAGTTTGCAGCGAGAAAGAAAAGAAAATAAACATACGATTGCTGTCCAGAGGTGGATCAGTAACTCACTTGAAAGAGGGTGATGGAGACGGTGGGGAGAGACTGATTAGAGTTCCCACCAGACTCAGCAGCCTTCTGGCTACAAGCAAATGTGAAAGCCTTATCACAGAATGGCCATCCTGTCCGAGAATTCCCAGCACACTCAACAAACGCTGATTAACTTTCACTCATACAACCGCTGAATATGTGCAGTGTCAGGTAACCTGCGGATATGTTGGTGAATGTCAGCTCTGGATGGATGGACGCTGCCACGAGACAGAAATGGGAAATTAGATTTCCACAATGATCTGTGAATGATTTGGCCCTTATTTCACATTTCAGAAATGCAAGTGACTTGTTGGTTCACAAGAAGTGCTTTGCAATGATAGAAATATATAAAAAGTTGCCAAAGGAATGAGTCATTTATTTGGGGGAGAAGAAAAATCAATCCAAGAAGAATTTATTGAAATCTAGCAACGCTTTTTAAATACTTCCAGATACAATACATGTAATGCAAAAAACCTTCAGCAATTGAAATCAGCAGCAGCAGAAGATTTACCAGTTTGTAAGGAATTGCATTCATATTGGATGTTCCTGAACTTCATGATTTATATCCAATGCCAATGGTCAGGACCAATGAAGTAAACAGGTTAAGTATGGATGTAGAGGTCAGGCTGGGGAGTTTGTTTATGCGATCACATGTCCAATACGTCTAGAGTCCCAATCAGTGAGGCTGATCCGACCCTTAACCATAAAAAGTTATGTAGGAATCTACATCATGAATCCAACTTATTATTTGTCAGAATCACAATCTTTGCCTACCTTAACCACACTGTACACGCCGTGTTCAGGTACTGTAGGAACTAATCACTCTGGTGGTGATGCCGTGAAACCACACAACACTACACAGCAAAAAAACAGCATCTTCAATGTTTGTTTATTTGTGCAAATTGCACGTATAAATATGAAATGAGTAAGGCTCATTACCTGTCGGCTTTCAGAAGCCATAGTGAGAAATCCCAAACTTAAGGGAGGCTTGAAGCAAAGCAGGCGCGGCATTAACAAGTAAATAGCATTTGATCCACAAATACATCATTGGATGCTTGAGATGGCACACATGCAAACGTTAGAGAGCCAGAGAAGATTTCTCCTCAAATAATCCAAGAATCCCCAAAAATCCTGTACAATGGTCTTGTATTGTAGAAAATGTATGTTTTAAAGAAGACATGAGGAAAACATAGAAGGGGGATTCTTTTTCTCTCTGGAGAGAGTCATGTTTGGCCATATTGATTTCTAAAGTTATTCCACATCAACGGAAAACAAAAACCTTGAACTGTGCAGGCTGTTCCACCTTTCACGTTTCCCCTCTCCATCGTTCCTCAATTATTGATCAGATGTCTGCTCGTTAATTAAGACATGACCGCTGCAGGCTGGCTGTGCGGTCAGAGCTGCACATCTGCAGGGCTGCAGCGGGGCCTGGGAATGAGAGGCAGCTAATCCATAAGTGCTAATGTGCTATTTCTCTCATCTCCCACATGTCATTCTCTATTTTTCCCAAACCGTTTCTCTTATTTTTCATTCTACACACACACACACACACACACACACACACACACACACACACACACACACACACACACACACACACACACACACAGTGAAGTGCAACCTGTGATGCATTATATCCACTTATCACTCAGCGTTACATTATGGTAAGGCTAAACATGAATTTAAGAAAAGCTGGAGCGGCTTCAGGATTATGTCGATTTTTCTCAAAGACTTATTGATCACGAAACGAGGACATTTAATCATTTTCCACAGATGGGACAATACGCTATTTTTGACCTGGGCAAGTCTTGTGAGATTCATATCTGTCAACGTGACTGCAGGCTTGTAGAAATTAAAAATAGAGAAATGTTTTATTCCCTTCTGACTTTCTAGGCTGAAAAATATTTAAGAAAAACAAAACATACCTTGGATCTTCCCTCTGAGGTATATGCCTTTGAGTTATTCCAAGGCAATTTAAATACATAAGAATAACAGTTTAAGATAAGATTGAAACATTTTACTATTATTATATGCTCCCCAATGTTCCCCTCGAGCTACAGACAAACTCTGTATCCCCCTCTCCCAGAGGAAATCCTGAGCTCATAAATGCACCGAATCACACACTTCAACTGTATCTTGCACTTAAAAGGAGAGTCGATCTAAATGTAGCTCCACAGTGCATTCACAGGACGGGCATCGCTGAACCACATGTAGAAGATCTGCGGAGGATATTTACAGTCCGACAGTCACTTACGATATAGAAATTCAAGAAAATCAAGTGTCCTGATGTTGTGCAGGATAAAGTAGATGATAATAAACAATCCCCCCCTGATTTATTTGAACCCGTCTACCTGAAGAAGTAGCCTTTGTGTTGATGGATGTTGTAGAGCAGCTTGATGGGATTTGTCATTGATTTGTAGCTCAGTGGGTGGAAACTAATTATTTCATCATTTTTGATTGTTGCTACTAAGTATACTGTAAAGATGGCACATCTGCCTTTTCCTTTCCTGCCATCCATCAGATGGATGCTTTTGTGTCTTAGTGATGATGTTTCAAAATGCTGCTTATTTCAGCCAATGTCGCTGATCCACCATTTGCATTCAAGTTATAAACTACGTGGTTAACTAATGCTGTACAGTAAGGGGCTTTTATATACAGCCTATCTTCCTATTTGGTGACAGAGAGTTATTGCATCTGGTCCTCTTGAGTTGCACGAGGCTGTAACTCAAATTCAGAATGTCAGAGACCTCTTAATAGCTAATGAGCATGGCGGCACGGTTCATGTTTGAAATATTTGTATTTGTCCACTGGGGGTCATGCTGTGCTTATAGGAGTAGCCGGCCGTATGCTGGATATGCTATGCTAATGTTCATCTCTCGTTGGAGCGATGGCTCAGGGTGGACTGTGCTCGAGCCTCGCATGGCTCTTGGCTAGTAGAAAGCAGAGCCGGATTAATTCTGATGTATAATACTCGTGTTATCCATATGATACAGCATTTTGCTACGTTAGCTATACACTGTTGAGGTACGTCACACCTTTTAGATTTTCCCAGGAAGAAGCGTCCTTTATATAGGAATCAGTCCACAGGCTGTTATAGGCAACCAGGGGGAGGGTCTGTGTTTTAAGTTGCTTTATTATCTGTTCACATATTGTCAATGGAAAGTGACTGAATATATATCATCAATTATGACATGGTGCCTCCAAATAGAAAAAAAAGGTAAGAAATAAATGTTTATGAAGAGATAAATTGATATGGCTGACAGCCACAGTAAATACCAAGTCAATCAAACACAAGACAATCATTATTTAGCACTGGACTGGCGTCTTCCTTTAAACGGCTATTGCAACGTCTCGGCCTTCACAAAAATCACACCAGCCAACACAAACTGCACACACACACCCACATGCACACACACTCTGGCTCTTATCCAGCCTCTAGCATACAGTACACACGCACACACACATGCCTCCAATCCTCCAAGCCCGTGCCCTGTGAACCATGACAGCTGTAGCCAGCTTGATTGACAGAGTTTGAAAGTCAGGTTCAAGTGCAGGTTCGCACGAGCCCCAGCCTTACTCAGCTACCACCGTAAGGCTCTCTCCAGCTCCGCCGACGCCTGATCACTTATCTTCCACCAGATGTCTGTCACCTGCTGAGATGTTTTCTGCCAGTCATCTCCCCGTCTCCAGCGTTTAATTAGTGCTCATTAAGGCCCGGGCTTTCTTTGTAAATAATATATGGAGAGAAAGTACATCAACATAATCTGTCTCTGGTGAGCCGGCAGCTCTGAATAGTAAAATCATCATTGTGTCCTTTTGCAACACTTATTGCACGATCAAACTAGAATGGTAATGGAACAGACAAGGTTGCCGTGGATGCATGAGTTCAGATGCTGTTTCGATGTGGGGGCATGTTTGTGACAAGTGTCCTCACTGGCGTAATGCAGTGCCAAAGCATGTTTTTGTTACATTACATTTAGTATTAACTACTTTTCTGAAAGAAAAAAAAAAATGTATTTGTACTTTCACCCTTCACACTGGGTGCACGCTTCAGTAAGCACCACTTGCATGCTTCTATGGTCACACACACACACACAAGCACACACACACACACACTCGGGGAGAGAGAGAGAGAGAGAGAGAGAGAGAACAGAGCATGCAGCCGCCCTCCGATTTCCATATTAATATATCTTCCCATTGCCGATTTCTTCACGGCTTCCTCCTTGTCTCAGTGGCTTACATCACATGAATGAGACGGCCCTCCTAGGGCTGAGGTGGGCAGACATTAGCATACTGTACGTCTACATCAATGCACAACCTCAATAATAGGCCCTGTCATTGAAACAAATCACAGGCTTTCAGTGGCACAGGCTCAAGCCACGTAAATTCAAATTTCATTTCGCCTCGGCAGAAAATTGAAGCAGGGGGAATTAACTTGTGATCCGTTCCTAATATTTCTCCAACAATTTGGGAAGCATTGGCGTGGCTACTTTATATTTTGACGGGGGGGACGCAAACAATTTGCTTGAGATGTATTACATTACACCCCGAAGAATGACAAAATTGGCCACAGCACAGAGCGATGAAAACAAGCTTAATCGGACTCTTCAATTTCACGGTGAGACAGCCTGGTGTAATGAGGTGACTGCGACTCCCGTCGTCTCCTCGTGAACGAGTTCAATGCCATCCAAAAAATGTAAAAGGAGTTAATGTAAAGTAACACTGTCAAACTCATTATGTCAGCTGGATTCGCCTCGTTCGTGTTCATATTATTGTTGCTGATGTTGACGTAAATCTTTTTCTTTCCCTATCCCTGCAACTACAGACATTTCTGAAGGCAGTCTGGAAATACTTTAGCTTTGGCCTAATACTTGTTCATGAAACTGATGGATATATATTTAATTCCCTGTAATGAACCTAAAAATGTACATGTACATTACGGGAAAGATTATTTTTACCTTAAGGGCCATTTTTAGAAACATTCAACTCAATATAGGGCTGCACGATTCTGGAAAAAATGTGAATCACGATTTTTTTGCTTAGAATTGAGATCACGATTCTCTTGCACGATTTTTTCCACAAAATGTTTATTGCACTGATGAACTAGAGGATGATTGACAGGCGCTCTCCTTCATACAATCACGCGCACACTTCATGGCTGCACCTGATTGGACGATCGCTTCCACAGCTGTCCTGTCTGCTCCGGAGTTCACGCAGACCAACATGGCGGCTCATTTGGAAACTTTCTCTTATTTCACGGAAATAGTTCACCGAAAGTGTTTCTGAAAACATTTTAAGCGAGAAATAAGCTATGCAGTTGCTGAATCTGTCTTTATTTTAGATCGACAACATTCAGTTTAGAAGATTTTTGCGAGCGTTCCCGAGGCGGCGAGTCGAGCCCGGCGCAATGAATGGGCCGCGGGGAAACACCACTGCCTGTGGACACGTACCTTCACTCTTTCCAAACACTCAACTGCAGGCGGCTTCCTCCACTGAATCACGTGTCGTAAAGAGTTTTACCATAGGTTGAGGGAGGAGGCAGTGCTGCGTTTGGGGGCGCTTCAAAAAATCCGGAAGGAAATAGGAGCATTTGTGATGCCTTTCGAAATATAAAATGCTTCAGAATCGCCGTGTGTAGAAATGAGATCACGTGTACGTGTGAATCGAGATCGCGATTTTTTAACGATTTTTTGTGCAGCCCTAACTCAATATTTAACTCCATCCTGCACCTTTAGACAACAGGACCACATGATTTTAAGAACACTCAGGTCATGAGTCCAAATCCCTCCAACACTCATTTTTCATTTATTCCATTACCATTAAGATTAATGCAGTTTCAAAACCCTATTCACACATAAGACTTAACCACACACTAAAATGATTGTGGAAAGATACTGTATAGGTCATTATATATATATATATATATATATATATATATATATATATATATATATATATATATATATATATATATATATACACAAATATAAACACAGGGAACAGCCTTTAAATCAAATCTGTTGTTCGTTGAAATTGTTGACTGGCAAGGCAACTCAAAGTGCTTTACAGTGCAAAATTAAATAAGAGATAAAAGGGTTAAAAAAAAAAAAACCTGAATAATAACAATTACAGTCCAGTGCAAGATAAAGTCACACATTTCGTTCAATAAAAAGGCAGTGGCAAATAGAAAAGCTTTAAGACTCATTTCCCAGAAGATCTGAGAAGCCTCAATGTTCATAACATTGCAGCTGACCAATGATAATCATTCTTCCTTGGCTGCAAAAACTATTTCCGTTTTATCTTTGTTTACCAAGAGGAATTTTAACCATTTCCTCCTGGACAGCAAGATACAGGATCCCACAACATAACATCTAAAATAAAAGACATCGGACAGCCTCCTTTCCCTGTAAGGTGTTAGCAGGTTCTTCTGGTTTGTCCAGGTAACACATTGGCATTCATCTCAAACTTTCAGCAAGGCCAAAGTTCCCCCTCAACAGCCTTGATCTCTACATATCTGTCAGAGCTATCACTGGTCAGGATATGTGAGGCTCTCAAAGTGTCTTGTCAAGGAAAGTTTCAGGAAACCTTAGTATGTATTTATGCAGCATGGAAGCACATTAGGGGTTCTGACCATGGGCAACTTGTGCAAGGGAACAGGTGAGGTATAGAGCTGAGCTGGTTTGCTCAGTCAGTCTTAGCAGCCAGAGTGGCAGCCATGGGTGGAATCTCTAATGGGGAAAAAAGACAGAACCGAAAATACTGTATAACTGTTTTATAAAATTCTCAATAAAAAATAATGTCTTATACATATATGTTAGGGCTTTTATCATGAAAGGTAAGAACAGAAGGAGTGGATCAGGTATGCACCGTTTTTTTTTAAATGCATCTGTTCTATACAACTCGATTGGTTGATGCTTTTACTTGCGGTGTGAACGCTCTGAAATTATGGACTTTGCTCCAAAAAAGGAGATATTTTCACTGTGGAAGAATTATGTTGTGTGTGAAAGTACCAGTGAGAAAAACAGCACTTTATCTTCATAATTTCCCTTCTCTTCAATGCAGTGGGGTAATCATGCACAGACAGACATTTCAGCTACCCCCTTCATCAGTGTATGACCTGCTCCTGTGAGCGTCAGGATTTATACCCACAGGTGCAAACAATCAATTAGGTCAACCACATCATTGCCTCCACAAAGAGAGAGAGAGCCCACGTTGAACCATAGGGACCAACATGAAACACAGTAGTTCATGTAATATAATCCCAGATTAATTAATAGCAACTGCGCCATGGAAAAGTTAAATATTACTCCAAAAGCACAGGTGTGGTTTCACAAGAGTTCTGGGAGTAATTTTGATTCAAAAGTAAACTTTTGGTCACACACTATATCATAGTTGTTTCAACAGCATTTCAAGTTCTATATTTCATGTTGTTAGGAGGACCGAGACTGAAATGCTGTTGGAGCTCTGGTTATATAAAAACATGATGTTAAAGCAACTTCTGTTCTGTCCCATTTAGAACTGAAACATCTATCAATGGACCTTTTTTTACAATAGACGTTATCTGTCAAAGTAGGAAAACCACAAATTAAATCGAAAACATTAAAAATGGCCCAGTTCCATTAATTGTGGCAGAAAGCTGCTCCAGAGAGTCAGCATGCACAATACCAGGGCCTTAATGCGCCATTAATGTTATTTAATACACATGTGCTTTATATATAGCAAATATGTCAAATGTCTTCAGTGAAAAAATATTGATTCTTATATTCTGCTTATTTGATGCTAAATCGGTCAAATGTATTAAAAACCCGGCGCACCCACAGTCAAAACGGTCATTTTGTCTCGTCTTAATAAGATAAACATGACTTAAGTTACAAATGACATTAATAACATTCTATATATATGCCGCACCGTACAAGGACGCGGCAATAAAAACACCAAACTGACATTCAGCCATCATTACGTTTTATTAGTTGTGCTTTTCCAAAACGTCTCCTGTGAAAAAGCAATGAAATGTACTGAAACCTGTAGGAACATATCCGGCTAAAATCAAATTCAGCTCATTATAGATTTCAAAGTCAAATCAATCCCAATATTTTCCAGGCAGACAAAAATGGAGGTTATATCATACCGTTTTGTCTTGTATAATTACCTCATGGCTGTATGCTTTCACAGTAACAAAGACTGTCATGCATTTGTTTGTTAAAGTTCATTCCGTTCAACTGGAATAAGCAAAATGTACACTTCATGAAATCAGTAGCTTTAATGGGATTTTTCCTGGAAGTCACTGTACGGTTAAACTTGGAACATTTGCCAAAGAAAGTGAAAGTTTGTCCAACCTGTCAGTTGAGCTCTTTTACTTTGAGGTGCTTATTTAACGAGTTCTATGCTCCTCTCTTGTCTTGAATCAGAGATTGCTACAGTAGAAGCTGTCACGGGGAAGAAAAGCTGTGTTAGACATAGTGAGCCTGTCAACACAGTGGCAAGCATTCAGGAGAAGCCAAGGTTAGGCAGCAGACACGGGGCACTGCTGCCGTCTACTCAGTAATATCACCTTAAACTAGCCCCTCGCCTCAGCTACACTTAACTGTAAGATTTGTACTTACATTTAGCACATGCCATAATTTAGTCCTGAATCACATAACTCACCAGGTTCAGCATAAATCAGACGCAGAAGATCTGTACGCTTTTTACTTATTTTTTTTTTCCAATGGGAGGATTAAATAAGGTAATTTAAGGTAATAAGAAGGTCATGACAACACTCATAATTAGATGAAGCCTCAAGTCTACTGTGGAGAATGTAAAATCTTTGGTCCATTCAAATTACAACAAAAGCTGCACATATTTTCTTACTAGAATGGAAGTTTGCCCTGCAGATATTTTTCATTTTATTTGCCCAGGCTTCTCCCTCTCTGAGATTTCTTCTTCCACACTAGTTCAGGGAAGGTACAGAAATTTAATTTGTGGTGTTCGCAGCAGTGATGAATTCACAAAATCAATACAGCATGTCTTTCTATAGACAATGTCCTGGTCACTTAGGGACCTCACTGTGAACAGTTTTCATTGAAAGTACTTGATATCAAAGAAATAGTACCATTAACAACTGCTGAGGAGATCATAATTGGGATTTTGATGAACTGATCCAGCATCTACCCTTTTTTCTTGTACACACATACACCTGAACAATAACTGGCATTCATAGCAGTTCATCCTTTCTGAGAAATGCTATTGATGAGGGAAGGACAAAGATGCTTCATAATGTCCAGCGTCTCCTAAGGGAGGGTCACTTGGTTGGATAATACCAATTGTTATTAGGCAGTACAATGGATAAAAGGTCATTAGAACTTTATGAAATGTTATTTCTTAATGGTCCCTGCCGAAAAGGCTGGACATACAGGGGATCCCTCTTGTGGCCCAAACAGGTAAGAGGAAAAACTCTCTGATTTCAATATGACAATGCCAGCGGCAAAAGCATCACATCCCAGAGCTCCCCTGAGTGCACGTCCTCTGCTCTATCAGCGTGCTATGCACTGGTTGGGCTCGATGATCCAGATTTCGCTGGTTTTTAATTAAGTGGAAGGTCAAATCTCATCGCTCTTGACTTGAGGGAGCTGCTGCTGTCGGCATGGCAGAAGTGCTACACCCCCAGTCATTAATTTTATGGAGCAGGGACTTTAATTGATTAAAAAGTTGAGGACTAGGGGGAATGCGGTGGAAGAGGCACTAGCATTTAGTTGTGTGAATGAGAGCTGATATTCAGTCGCATCCATTATGGCTGCCAACGTTGTGAGACAGCACTTAACCCCAGGAATAATGATGATGATTTAATTTTAGGATAAACTTGACAAGTTGTTATCAACTTAATTGTGGTTGTAGCATGGGAAATCTGTGCAAATTCAAATGACAATTACTTCTTCTTCTACTTTTCTGGTTTTTAACTGAATGGTTTCCACCTTTTAAGGTTTATATGAAAATCTGCATGATCATGTAAGAATTTAGTTTTTGGTACTTAGCAATTGAAAATAGTCAAAAATATATTGTAAAAGTCTTTTATTTACCGATTGTTATGCTACTAATCATTGTGCTATTTAGGGAACTCCAAAACTCCTACATAAATGTATTCATTAACCATCTGTACTTTACATATACAAAACTATTTAACATATTTGTCTTCAGCAGTGATTAAATGCCTTACTTTTACAGTTTTCTGTAAACAAGTAGGTAATACATGCTTTAGAAACGCACCATAAAATGATTACTCAAAACAGTATATGAATATCTCTTTGTAAGGCTTGATGCATGCTACATTTGTGCATAATCATTTATTGAATTTATTCTACATGAAATTGAAGCAGTTGTCTTTAATTCACATACATTCTAATATTCACATGTGAACAATTCAAACCCTAATTCAATAAGCACTTTCTATAGAGACATGTTTACAACACAATAATGTGTTACACGTATTCAGTATACGTATGATGAAATAAGGTTTAAATAAAGTGTCACTGATGGGTGGATGCTGCCAGACATCCACATTAGGTGTGGCCTCTTTGACTGACTTTTCACTGATGCTTATTAGCTCTAAATCAACACGCTACATTATCCCCCTTTTCCCGCAGTTATCTATCATTAATGTGAGTTGTCCCAGCGAGGCCAGGAAGTCAATTACAATGGATGTATTTCTGACTGCTGCTGTCATTTCTGTCTCATGTTCATTGGCGATTGAATACAACAGATACCTGACTCCTTCGGTCTCAAACGGGAGGAATATTCCCTCGGAAGTACTTTGTAAAAACAAACATAGGCCCTGATGTGAAACCCTAAGCTGCCCAAACCCCTGGGGACGGGTAGTGTGTCAGATCCTTCACCCCCGGATTGTGTCCGCACCCTCCATCCGATTCTGTATCAACCTCCCAAGAAGCTGAGGTCACTAGTTGTAACCTTTTACCCTCTTAGGAATAAAATCAAATACGGAGAATTATATTTGGATTACACAGTGGAATATGAAACTGAAATAGCTCATGTGACAACAAACCCATTCCGTCTCAGACAGAGATCTCACTACTAATAAAATAAAAGAACACATTTTCTTCGTTCTTCGAAACATAGAACTGCATTCCACAAGCTTGGAAATATGAGCAGACTTGTTCCATGTGGTCAGAAGAGGGTATGGATTTGGTTGAGTGTTGAAAGATGTCAGGCCTTCTCTCCCCCCGGTCAGGAGCGTCTGTCAGCTCTGCCACAGTTCTGTCTAATAAACCAGCTCTGTCGACCGGCCGGGCTTCCTGCCTGAAGGCTCCCTTGCCAAATAACACAGAAACTTTGAAGAGAAGGGGGGGGAAAAAACAACAGAATTCTCAAGCTATGCGGCTTCACTTTGTGCAATCGCCTCCCTATCAAATTCATGTTTCGTGCTCAATTCGCAGAGTGCCTTTCATTTAGCTCTCAGTGGACTTATTTGCACTGCTGTTCTCTCCACAGAGGCAGCAACAAATGAGGCTACCTTTTGTTTTGTTTTTTTTAAAAAGGAGGAGCATAATGAGCTTTATGGAGGCACGATCCACGTAAGATAACCCACCAGGATTTTAATTCACCTCTGTCAAATCATTTGAAAAGCACAAACACACGCCGCAGCAAGGGCAGACTTTGTGTATTCCCTCCACAGGGTTTCAATTCAATATCTGCAGGTTGATGCTTATTCACGAATTTGTCTTTTTGTTATTATCTTTCTGTCTCAGGTGCAAGTGTAACCTGCATGCCAACAGCTGTGTTTTTGACAAGGGGAAGCTGGGCTGTGAGTGTGAACACAACACTACAGGGCCAGACTGCAGCCGCTGTAAGAGGCACTACCACGGAAGAGCCTGGAGTGTGGGCTCCTACCTCCCTATACCCAAAGGAACGGCAAATATATGTAAGTATATCAATGCTTCTAATGTTTGGTCGATATAGGTGGCTATGCTTAGATGTTTACTCTTGAGATATTGTTGCATCTCCTCATATTACGTATTTGCTTCTGGGGACTGCTAAATATGTTGTTTCTTTTGGGTGGTGGACTAATTTATAACTTAAAATTACTAATTTTCTCAAGGCATTCTAAGAGATAATGTGACAGTAGGATGGACCTGATGTCACAGTGACCTTGACCTCTGAACTACAATCAGTTCACTTTTGAGTCCAGATGGACGTTTGTGCCGAATTTCTTGAAACTTTCTCCGAAGATGGATGGACAAACAGCCGGACAACCCGAAAAGATACCTAAAACTACCTCTTTTATCATGTGAATAAGAGCCGTTATATCTCAGAAGGAAAGATGGAAGTAGCAGGACATATTTATACAACACTGGACTTTTATTTACATTTACAAACTGTACAGATATCAGCTGTGAGCTAGTTAGCAACAGACGCAGATTGCTCCATTTAGAGTGTGTCTGTGTTCAACTCTGACTGAACTCAGAACCCACCACAAACAGTTCTATCATTTCGCTGCAGACTGTTTCGGCTGTCCTTGGTGTTTGATGTGAGTGGCCCTTTTGATATTTGTCTGCCCGTACACAGACTCCTCATTGATCATTGATGGCCCGAGTCCTTCCTTGGCAACAGGCGGAGGGTTTTCAGTAAGACAATACATTTGAAAGCTCCTCAAAAGGCTTGTCAGCGAGCCTTCGGCAAAGATTATTTTTTTCAAGCAGGTTTAAGGTGTCTAAACGTTAACCTATACTTCGATCGGAAAACCCGATCAAACCCGGTCATTTTTAAAAGAGTCATATGGGTCTTTTTTTGAAGGCAGTTCAAATTGATCAGTCACAGTGTGTTTTATTAATTAATTCAGTGATTTTAACTTCCTTCCAAAACACTAAACCAACTGTACCTACCTCAACTGCATGGCAGTTGTGAACTGATGCTGGATATCTTTCTGCCTGTTCACGTGGTATTTCTGAGATAGAAGGTGCTCTTTTGCATTATCCCCATTATAATCTTGGACGGCGGTCGAGTCACATTTATCAAATCCCACGCCTGAGGCAGGGGGCTCATTGCCTCAATAAATCTAAGACAGTCATTCGGGGATGTGGTGGTGGTGGTGGTGGTGGATTGCCAGAAGAGGCCAGATGGTGGAAGATCTAGCCCTCTGGTCCTGCATTCACACTGATTCAGCCGTGCAGTCAGAAACTCTCACGGCTGCAGTCTGCTGGGGATTGACAGCAGCTTTTTCAAATGCCCAGATTGTCTGACTTGAATTCACAACCATTGCGCTCTGATTAGATTTGTAGAGAGATGTGATATTGCTATTGATCTGCTGCAAGTTTGTGCAGTCACTGACGGTGCTCGTTCTTGTTCCTCTTTGGGCTATTTGTTAACTGTGAATTGGAGCATTAGGCAGTCATTTGTATGAGTCTTATATGTGTCTGATGAGTCTGTGGTTGTGTGTGCATGTATGTGCACAAATCTGTGTGGGAGGTGCAACACATTTGATTGTGAGTGGGAGTTTGTTTTTGGGAGTGTCTGAACTCCAAGGAGATATTGCTGGATTTACCCCTGCACCTCTTGGGTGTTATGAGTCTCCCAGCAATGTGGAGCTCACTGTCGGATTGACAGGCCGTTATTAAAAAATCCAACACTTGGCCGCATCTGCGCTGAACTGATGAAACTGAGGTCTAGCCATATCAAAAGCAATATTAGCACTTGTTTGGCGGTGGCATAAAATGCAATAATGTCGCACATGGAAGTGACGTAGCAAAATATTGGTCCCCCAGGTGTTGAATGAACACACTTTTGTCTCAGATTATTCTCATTTCTCTCATAAGTAAAGCCCAGGCCCCCATAACATGCCTTTATCCATTATGGGAAGCTCATATTTCCTATGAGGATATTAAACATACAGGCGTCGTATCAAGACAAATATGCTGAATGTGCAAAATGTAATTATGGTTTAATAGCTTTCATCTGTCATCATGTCTTCCTCTTTAATCATGGAAGTCATTTATCTCACAGGTAGGAACAGGGCGAGGTCCATTACATATGCAAACCCCTGCACATGCAGATATATGGACATACATGACCCTTCATCTAATAAATTAGAGCCCAAGATGAGCCCTGCCTTGCTACAGGCCAGAGCTGTCAGCAGCAGAGAGTGAGTGAGAGTGATTGAAATCCAAGGCTTCCCTTAAAAAAAAAAGGAGGAGAAAATTCTGCAAGTTACCTGCCGAGCAGAAGAGGAATCACTTTGGGAATTTTGTTGACAGTCCACTTTGCAGAAAGCGTCAACTCATCTTGTGTTCTGAAGCAGGTTCACGGGTTAAGAGGGGCTGGGGCTGAGAGTTTGATCAGACTGTAGAATTTGCTTTGGCTTCAAAAGGGCAACATTCTCTGCCCTCCATTTTCCATCCAGAACAACCGCTGCGTGGGAGTTACGGCTCGCTTGCTTTCTTGCAAATAGGAGCATAAGATCCGTGCTTTTCCTGCTGCTGCAGTATTGTGCACTTGCCAACAGTTGTTATGACAGCCCCAAACTGGTAATGAAGTGATGAATGGGTGCAAACAATGTGAAAACCCCAGTAAAAAAATAATCACATATGGACGAAATGATGTGGCATGAGTAAATGATCAGAAATTACACTAATTGTTGGGTAGGATTTCCCTGCTGATTACATAAATGCTACACAAAGCGGGTGAATCCACCGCCAGATGCTGATAAAACAAAGGCTTCAGACGAAGCCTGCAACAGGGTTGCCAAAGTCAGCTCCAGCTCACAGACGGGGGGCCTATTTTGGTGCTTGGAAACATAATTCTTTTTTTTTTTGTCCAGCCTATGTTGCAAATATAAACGTCTAAAAGCATTTTTGCGATTCTTCCATTTCTTTGATTGGCTTCCTCTCTGTTTTCCATATCCAGGTACTCCCACTAATTTGAAAAACACAGAAGATAATAATAAACTAGGAATTATTTGAAGATTATGTCTGTCTGGTGTGATTCAGATATTCATTGAGTCAAAAATGATACAGAAAATCACCTTTATTATAAGCCAATAGCAGAAAAGCATACCGTTGACAGCATGTATGTTTGAAAAACAAATGAAATTGCTGGTGTGAAAACATCCTCCATATTTTGAGTTTTGATTTTCTCTGACATTTTGTCGATTGCAGCCCTATTATTATCATCAGAAGTAGGTGGGTGTTGGACCATGCAGCAGGGTCACTGCAGAGCCATGGCCATTGTTAATCAGTGGAGACCGGTTTCATAAGTGTTCGTGGGCTTTGAATTATTCAAAGGGACGTGACAATGTTTTCTCTTCTCTGAAAGTTTCCAGAAGAAAATGACATCTCTAGTCTATACTTTCATGACGCACTGTTCCTTTGTTCTTTCTGCAGGTATCCCCAGTAACCACGGACCAGTGCGTAAGTTGATCAGGCTTTCTATATTGGCATGCTGACTAATGGTTTTCTCCCTCAGTGATGAATACCTTTTGTTTGACTGATGACGGTGGTGTGAGAAATGGTGCTGTGCATTACCGTTATTATTCATCAGAATGTTTTTCCACAGTGGAAACAAAAAAAATCCATCCTAATAAGGCATTCATGTAAAATTACATCAGAAAAAGCCACTTTTATGAATGGAAGTGAACCAGAGCAGTGATCTCCAATGCAGTTTTAACAGTGGCAGTTATATTAAGATTTTTAAACAAAATAAACTGCATCCGAAACAATTTTCTCATCCCATTCTTTTAAGCAAATAAATTGCAGTTTAAAAAGGAGAACATTTTATTAATTTCAATCCTGCTTAACGTCTTGCAAACCATGCTTTCCTGTTATTTGGAAATGTTGTTTTCCTGCCTTTCTGGGAAATGAATGGAAACCAATGGCTGATTTCCATGTAGCATTAAATGAGCAGTTATCTTAATGACCACAGAGCTGTTTGTGTTGAATGACGGACTCTGGTTTTAGGAGGCGTTTAGATTTTCATGTTATACATGCAGAGACCAATGGAAAACAATGGATGCCTGAGATGTCTTCTACTTTCCCGGCATCCATGGTTTTTAAGGGAGGAAATACCATAATATCCTGCAGCATGCTTTGCAAAATGGTCAGCAGCAATATCAAGTATAATTTGTAGACAACAAGCTGAAGTTTGGAAAACCACAAGTATGCTTCAATATTAAGGGAGTTGCCAGTTCATAAAACACTAGGAATCCTGCATGATTTGGTTTGTGAATCGGCAGTCACTATTGAGAATTATTCTCTCCCATCAACACTAGAATATTTGCTCTAAGCGCACAGACAGATATTTGCTCAAAGTATTTTTCATGAAGACATGGCTCCCACCATGCACCCTTACTTACGCATGTTGATGCCTGAAGGCAAGACCTCATCCTGGATAACAAAAGCAGCTACCATATGTACATGTCTCTGCCTTTGTCTTGTGAAACTATCACTCATTTATGCTGCATGCACACTATTCTACATCCGTCCATTTTCTACTCAAAAACACGTGGCAGAAACACTCCAATAATTCTGAGGCAAATCTGCCCAGACGACTCACAGACTGAACCCCCCCCAGAATCTATGCATGCTGTCCCTGTGCTTTAACTACATAACAGCATGCAGTATATGACAACTCAGTGTAATATATAACCTTTCCCATCTTTACACAGATCGAGCAAATGCTTCATCTCTTGGTGTTGCAAATCGTAACCAAGGTAGGCTTATAGGCTTTGTAACTTCAGCATGACATTAACAATACGTAGAAAGAACTGATTTCTTATTGATTGGCAATTTGAGAAAAAACAGTGTAATGTAGAATTTACAAAGAGAGGTGTGCAATAGGTTGTTTCCCCAAATCCCAGGTACTTTCATCCTGCATGCAGACAAACACAAGCTATTTCGTTTTGAGAACACCGTAGGGAATGGACAACATGCCTTGTGATCAGTCCACATCCTCCTAACCCGTTTGATCACGCCCTCTTTTTAATTACCCAGAACGCTCTCTGGGGGTGCAACCTCTCTGCCACGTTCACAAGGGGGGGGAATGAAAGAGGGAAAGGAGAGGGAAGGAGAGAAAAGGCTTCGGGGAGGTTTATGTAGATTGATCTCTAGCTATCTCCAGCTAATCCTCAGGCCCAGATACCCTGTGTAGTGAGTGTTAAGTTGCATCTGCACCACTGCTCTCACAGCCAAGAGAGAAAAGACATTTGAAGGGGACTTTCAGGATTTCCACAATCAAGACAGGGTGTTTCCTCCGCTTCTCTGAACTCACAAAGCTGGGAACGAGACGCACCTATGAAAATAATCCAGTCTTGGCTGCAGTCGGAGGTGGAACGAAACTATTCACCACAACAACTGAAATACAACAATTGAAAGCGTTTACATGTATAGCAGCTGTAAATGCCCCATGACAGTTTTCATGAGTATAATCCTTTAGTGCGAGGTGGTGACATCTTATACTGCAAAAGCAGTGTCTCACATATAAACAAACTTATTAAGCATTTGCAATAGGTAACATGTGGGCTGCAACTGACAATTGTTATTATTGATTCATCTTTACATTTAAGATTAATCATTAGTTATACAACAGAAAAACAAGGCTCAAATTCAAAGGTCACAACTTTAAATGTCTTGCTTCATCTGACAGTCTACAATAAAGGTAGTTACAGCTCGTTTTGTAGTGTATAACATGATTATTAACACATTAATAGGCAATGTGGGATTTGTCCTATGATTGTTTCACAGTAGCGTGCACGCCACTCTGGTTGTTAAATAAAACCTATACGTAATAACTTGTGCTGTACCGAACACATTGAAGCTTCTGAGCTTCAGATATAACATTCACATTAGTAAAATCATCATAAGTGACCTACAGGAACATTGCCTGCAATAGTCCACCTCCTATTACTCCCCCTCTCTGTCAGTCACACTCAAACAGACACGCAGAGCAAGCAAAAAGGCATTCTGTAATTATCTCAGTCCAAAAGATTTTTAAAAATCAAATAATATTCTGCTTTTATCCATATTTGTTGACGTTCAGCCTTTAAAAACTACACTTTCACTGTGGTCAGAAGCAGTTAACTCTCCTGCATTCAGCTGGATTTAGTAGTCTGGGAGCTCGCCCGTTAACTTCAGGCAGATTCCCCAAACTCGCTATGGTGGGCAGGGAAATAAAATAAATTAGTCAACACATAGGCCTACAGACACTGTTGTTCTCTTCCCATGGAGCCGACGGGAAAACTAAGCCAGTCAGCCTGGTGAAGGCAGGTTAGTGGGCCGCTGTCCTGGAGCTGACTGCTTCCACGCCACTCACGACTCGCTTCCAATGTGAAATCCCAGAAACAGAACCACAAATTACATTTATACAACCACAATAACCACACAATCATACTACTATTGCAAACTAATAATTAATATCACCCCTTAGACTATTCATATATAACTTTCCAATCTGTGAATTCTGACTTGACAAGCATTTAGAAACATAGCACTTGAGTGAAAGTTAAATCAGGCTCTTTCTGTCTTCAGAAGCAGCGTCGACTGTCGAGTGCTACCACGCTGCTGACACCTTATATCGAACCTCAGACTCTGGAGGCATGACTAATGACAAAGCTTCATGTTAATATGATAACAGGAGGCATGGCTGCATGTTTCAGCTAACCCTGACACGACGGTAAAAGATATTGATTCAATGTAATTGAAGGAACACCATTCTGTCTCAAAGCATATAATTAGCAGATCCTGTATCCGAAAACTGTCTCCAGTTATAGTAAATTGCGCTGGTGAATCCATCGTTATAAAGGCTTTTTGAAATATTCAATGAATCACTATGAATAACTATAGTTTAAATACCTCTTCTCTGTATGTAATTAAATAGAGGTGCTGCTGCCCATGACTGCAACCCAACTCAGCGAATCATGTAATATTAGATCTATTGATACGAATTGACACATTCAAAGCGGCTGGCTATTCAATATAACTTATTTCTACCTTACTGCTGGCACAAGTTTAATGCCGTGCTCATGGCATAATAATGAAATACTCTATCGACGAAAGATGTTTCTGTTTAAATATACATGTTTGGCTTTTTCACATGAAACAAAACATTTATATATTCCATATCTAGAATGAAATGTTACATTTAATTGTTTAAATTAGCTATGGGGATTGCTCTACACATGTAAATGGATATTATTGTACATCAAACAGCGTTGAGCAACGTATAGCTATCTATAATAGAGTGTAACTTGAGATACCAACATACAAATTGTTAATTATTTTGCACACATTCGTGAATGCGAGATTTATTTCCGAAGCTACACCGAATAATTGACTTGTTTTTCCCCGTTATGTCTTGACAGCCGGGCCCTGTGGCTCCACAAAGACGCCACAGGCTTAAGCCTGGGCATCAGCAAACTAATTGGGCTACAGATGTTTTTAGAAAGACAATGGTCCTGTGGGTCTGCTGCAGGACACAGAGATTATCCTTTGGCCACAGGAAACAAAGTTAATGTGTAGAGACTCAGCTGATCCCATGGTAATTTTGACTAAAACACAAAGAGCAGGTGTTTCCCATTAGCTGTAAAATGAGAAAGCCACTTTGACATTACTGATTGGGGTGTAGCCAGAAGACCATTAATGCTTGAACCCACTGAGGACCGGAGAGCTGCACGCAGTCCATTATCATGCATGCAGAGTTCAGGTACAGACAGTGTTGCCCTAGTTGGGGCATGGACTGTCTAGAAGTGTTGGCCAGTCAGACTTGGACCAATGCCGTCAGGGCTTGAGACATATTTAAGCTGGCCGTTTTTGCCCTTCACATTGACCCGAATGGAAACAAACAATTTGCAGATCAGGTTCTGTTCTGCAGGTTCTCTCTACAGAGAGCAGGATCAGGTTCTGTCATATTTCCAGCATCGATCTCCATGTTTTGTGGACGAATATTTGTAATCTATCTAAAACATCAATTGTGAATGTCAGGCTTTGTTATCGGGCTCCAATCCAAGAGCAGTAGCTTCACGCTAGACTCATAATATTTGCACCAGTGTTCAATTATCACACAGTACGCACCCCCAAGCTGCATTTTAAATAAGGAGTCTGACTGGAAGAGCTGTTATAGTTGCTTTTATAATGCTATCATTATTAACCTGTCTATAAATAAATAAACACATACAGTTGAACACAACAAGGCTGTCTAACCAGACGTCTCAGGGTTTCTGAAAGTAGAGGCAGACGACACTTGAATCATAAAATTATTGAAAATTCCATAATTATAATTAAAAAAAAATCCTTCCACAGGTGGATTTTCAATTCAAAGCACAAAACAGCAGCGTTGTCTGTGTGAAGAGGGCAGGGATCTTATTAAGTTAAATGCAATATCAATGCCTTTTTAATCAGCTTCGGCAGGAGCAACGATTAGGCTATTTGTTGCGTTTATTCTGATGCATGAGCCACATTACTGAAAACCAAAAATGTGATTAGTATTTATGCAAGGAGAGATATCCAATTACACTGAAATCTCTTGGCAAATATTACCTCTTCCAGGATGTCACCTCTGCCAGCAGAGAGGCTTCCAGGGATAACCGAGTTGTGAGTTTTTGTCTAGCAATGTGAATATCGGCTGTTGTAGTCCTAATCAATCTATAACAAATGTTTGGTGGCCACTAGAACAATGCAGAGCCGGGTTGTTACATCATCTCCTCAAACAGGGAATAGTATTGTTTGTTGTGAGGTTAACCGCAGGGAATATAATACCAGCAATTGGTGAATGAAAATGCTTATTTGCACATCAAAAGCTAGTGGTGGTGCAGAGAGGGGGGTGGTATCAATCCCATGCCGTCCCCTCTTTCTGTTCTTTCGAATGTCGTTGTGCCAGAGGGAACACAAAATGTTATTCTCCTCTCCTGCACAGTGGGGCCGCTTCACAATACACCGGCATCCTTTGATTCACTAATCATTAATTTCACCTCATCACTGCTGTGGTTTATTTGCTCTTTTGTTTTGCCAGGATTATTTGCTCTACAGTGCCTTTGGTTCTCCTAAAATATCCACTGCTCCATTAAATGTCTGTGTTCTTTTGTCATAAACAATCATTCACGGGAAGGGGGTTTGTGTGGGCTGGAATTCATACAGTATGTGCCCTGGTTACCGGTCTCCTCTTCCTCTGTGCACTCCTTCATAAAAGTCCTTGGCTGTGCCCTCCCTAATGTGTCAGCTGTGCTCTGAGGACACAGAGCGAAGCAGACAGGACAAGAAGAGGCAGCTTGTGCCCTGTGAACTTGCCTGTTTATGTTCTCTGCCACCCTATCACTGAGTGATCTATTAATCACCCCCTTCCTGTCTCCCCCTGCCCTTTTTGCTTCGTCTCTCTCTCCGCAGCTCGGGTGTGTGACAACGCGATGCTGCGCTGTCAGAACGGCGGCACTTGCCACCACCATCAGCGCTGCCATTGTTCCCCCGGCTTCACGGGCGTCCTGTGCGAGAGAGCTCGCTGCCAGGGCCCCGGGGAGTGTGATGACCAATTGTCTGGACGGGCCTCCTTCCATCATTCCCCCATCAGCCGCCAGCTCGCTTTTACCCTTGTAGTGCTCCCGCTATTGATTGTTTCCCTTTGCTGAGAGACCTGAACCTCCCATCCTCAACCAAAACCCTAAGACCACATGTTGAAACTCAACTCTCAACTGTAAGGACAGAAAAAGGACACGTGGACAATGTGCTCAGCATACAATATAAGTAACTCTTTTGTATATCCAAGACCACAGTGGCGGATGACAGTGTGACCTGTGCAACAGATTTTGCGCTCATCTGTTATATGGAAGGATAGATGTGAAAGGCAGAGGACGCGGTTGGAGCCCTCGCTTTGTGATTATGTCATTGGCTGATACTTCATTAACAGCAGACTGGAGACTCAGATAGAACTCGCTCCCTCTCTGACAGCAAACTGTACAAAACTAGACACGTGATTTCTAAGTATCATCTGACGTTATTAAAAAAACAATAATGTGGACGGGGACATCTTAAAACATCTTGCCTCACTGCCTCCTTCCTTAATTGCCCCCTTCTTCTGCTGTCCTTTCCTCACTCGTCCTGTTTTCCTTCACCTTCTCCTCCCTGTGCTTTGGTGACTCTGGTGATTTTACTTTGCTGAAAGGGCGTCTGTTGTTTTGCCAAATGCTGCACATGTATTATTATCAAGCCCATTGACAAGTACCAATCTAGTATGTTTTCTTTTTCAGAGGCTCTGTAGTCATGCTTGAGCTCATCTATGAAAAAAAAAACTAAAAAAGTTGTAACATACTGTAACTGTATTTAATTTTTGTATAAAAACAGATATTTTCATGACTACGCAAAAACAAAAAGATGTATTACTTGTTTTCTATTGCTGCCGAGCTGTCCTAGATGTGGACTATGAGTGCACAAATACTTTGGTTGTATCATTTCTTTGCTTGTGTGGCGCACGGCTCTCCTGATTTGAGAGCTGCTGTCGAAACTATGTTTACAGTACACACTTACACAATACACTTCCACCAAAGGGAAAAAAGAAAAACATGTCTTTGTCTTGTTGTTGAGGTGTAGTATGTTTATTAAGTAGTAACATTTGCGACATGTGTAGAGTGAAACAGTGTATTGTTACTAGATAGGTACAAGCCAATGACAATAGCTGAATGTCATTTTAAAGGATTTTTGAAAGTGATCAATTCCAACCATTGACCTACTCACTAAAGCAACAGTTGCTGGTAGCAATATATCAGTCAACAAATTAATTTCTAATTCTATGACACATACAGTTGTTTTTCTCCCCCCCAACGTGGTGTAATCATCCTTGTGCCCATGAAACATGGGAGAATCTGAAGAATCACAAGCCAAAATCCCATCAGCTTTTTTGTAAATTTAACAAGATGATTGAAAAAAAAAAAAAGAGAGAGCAATTGCACAGCTGTCGTAGATGTTGTCCAGCTCAGATCTGAAATCAAATCTAATCCTTGAATCAAATGGAAAGAGGGGAAGGTTTTCTGAGCTGGTACGGCTGGAAGCCTGCATCCCGCTGCGGGAGCCTCTGAGAAGCGACACGTTCAGCAAATGAGCTTTAATTCACGGAGGGTCAATGAATCGAAATTAAGTCGCATCCCACTGGGTGACATACCGAGCACTGAGACCAATTTCATTTGAGAGATTCATTTTCTCACCGAGGTTGTCATGAAGCACCTAATTGTGTTAGAGTCTACTGTAAGTGCCTCTCATTAAATGACACTGTTGATGAAAGGAGTAGCAAATGCATTTTTTGACAGATCTTGCCTTGGAAAGCAACTTTTGGACTCTAATGATGAGGTACTTGAAATGGGTTCGTGGTACTGGAAAGAAGCGGTTGTTAAACGCTCATCGTAAGGCTGGGCACTATGGGAAAAAAATCAAATATCACAATATGTTTTAAAAATACCTTGATACTGATATTAAGAGGATATTGTAATGTTGACTATTGGTGCTTTCACAAGTATTTTTAATGAAATTTATTGATTGATAGTCTTCAGTAATGTGAGTGTAATGACTACATGGATAAAAGGCAAATAATAGAACAGCTACAATAAGTTAAGTCTTGGTTATCATTGCCACTAGGCTTGGGCGGTAATACGGTATACCATGGGTCTTAAAAATAGCAATGGTATCAGATTCAATACCGTCATTAAAAAAATGCAATGCACTTATATAGGAGAGAGAGAGAGAGAGAGAGAGAGAGAGAGAGAGAGAGAGAGAAGATGGCTAATCGCGCACCGAGTGACCTGGTCTCAAAGAAGAAGACGACTTCTGCAGTTTGGCAGTATTTCGGGTTCCGACCTAATGAGAAGTAGAGCTTAGTTCGGGCCCAGAAAATCAAGCCCGACCCGACCCGAGCCCATGCACGTTCTGTCCGAACCCGGACCGACCCGACACATAACTGCTAAATAAAAATGCCCGAGCCCGATTTCAACCCGACAATTATTTTTCATGCATGAGGCTGTTGTATGTTCATATCCGTGGGAAGTGGGGGTGCGGCTGTACCGCTACTCAGTCACAAAAATATACAAATAATTTTATAGGCTACGTTAGTGCCGCGATTAGGATATGAGGGTATGTTATCGCCTTCTCCCACTAGTCACTGGAAATGACCCCGTACCTCGGACTTTCCTGATGACTTGCTCAACTTTAATAGTCCTGTTTTTAATTTATCCTTTATGTCTCCAAGTTCCATGTTGCACTATAGCGTAACTCCTTTATTCTTTGATTTAGCTGCACAGAGCGGAACCGTTATGAATGATGCGTGCGCACATGTGTAGCGTCATTTTTTTTATAACTGTAACTTTGTACACATTTCTTACGTAGACCTACTCTGCTAAACATATAACCAATAATATTTAATGTTTATGACTAGCCTTCTCCTCAGATTAGGGGAGAAGGCTAGGCATAAATACAATGATAGAAAAAAAAAAAAAAAAAAAAGAACAAACAAACACAAACGCTAGTTTAAAGGCCCGGCCCGACCCGCCCATGGGTAATGGTGGAAAATTTCGGCCCGACCCGCCCGAGGGTAGTGGTGGGAGATTTCGACCGGGCTCGGGCAGAGAAGCTAAACTCTAATGAGTTTGGTGATGTCGTCTGAGCCTTACGTCATTTTTTTAGTCACAGTAATCCCGTATACTGGGGTAAAATAGGGAGGAGGTTTGACGGTATCAAAATTTGGATACCGCCCAACTCTAATTGCCACACCAGAGAAGAAAGCTTGAAAGGCATACTGACAATAGGCTAAGCAAAAGGTCAACTGCTGTTTCAGGCTCATAGATGTGACTAAAGACTGACAAATGGAGCAGCAACAACAACATATCTATCCAGCAATACAATTATATTGCCTTCTGTGATTTAATAGTTGTGTTCAAGGTTCCTGTCGCTGCTGGATGTGAAGTGGCACTCTTGAGACGCTTTGTGGCGACGGTTGTAGGAAACAAAGCTTTAGAGCAGTGTTTAAGGACCAGAGTGTGTGTCTGAGTGTGTGTCTGTGTGTGTGTCTGTGTGTGTGTGCGCGCGCGAAAGACAATTACCTTCATGACATGTTAGTGCAATAACATTGATGTTTTATGACACTTCCTCCTGGCTTTGGGCTGCATTTAGCTGTTAGTGAAAAGAAGTTTTGAGGTTAAACCCAAGTCTCTTCCACTTAATTGCAGATTACGGCACGAAAGTTGATGAACAACTGGACTGAGACCATTGCTCTGCCTCTAGAGGTGCAACTCACTGCCAACACTGACATTCTTACCCACCGAGGAAAAATGAGCACGATAATTCCTCTGGATGGCCTGCTTACTGCTGGAGTACGGACATTAACACATTTAAAGCAACTTTCTCTTCTTCTACGCCAGATTTACAGATTGGACAACTCCAACTTGTTACTGTCACATATATATTGTAGTACCATCATAAATAACTGCACGAACATGCTGACATTTAAATGTACAAAGGGGGGCAGCAGAACACTTAATGATAATGTCGGGTTTTTTGTAAATTCAGTGCACAAAGACCTGCCGATTTTGTTCTCTAGTTATGAACACCACTGTTGTGTCGCAGCAACGCCGTGTCCTTCCTCCTTTCACTTGGAAGACTCAGGAGGGGTATTAGGAGGACCGTTTTAGACATGAGCAGAGCAGTCCTTGTGTTCTGCCACTGTCAGCACTGGTGGCACCAACAGAAAGTTACATAACGTAAGACGAGGGGTATTCGGTATCTAGGAAAGACGAGGCTCAGCAACATGACTGGAGCACTCAGCTTATTAGCAATCCAATATCCATATTTAGCTCGTCAATGACACTCTTTGAAATGTTCAGAAGTACAACTCCAAAATCAAACCGCCGTGATGCTCAGGGACACGACGATAAACTTTTCTGCCAGTCAACAACATAAATAATTGCATGCATTTTTTTTCCTCCATTTGAATTTTATTAACGTTTACGCTGAAAACAAAAATGCAAAAAGCTGATTAATATTTCCTCCCATGGCTGCTTTAAAATCAAAGGGTTGTTAAAAAAAGAGCAGCTCCGGTTAAAATCACATTTAGAAGATATACAGCGATTTACAGCACAGAGTCTTCTCACAAGGAGGGTCGTTTAACAATAAGTTGTCCTTGACCCATCACTGAGCTAACTTCAGCTGCCGGCCCAACTGTCACCGTAACAAAAGAAACAAAGCAGCAAGTGGGTCTCCATACATAGAGCTGCAGTTTACAAAAAGACCTTCTCTTTCTTTGAGCAGCAGCACTTTTCTCATAGAGCAAAAGTTGTCTGCTGCCTGACAATGGGAGTCACTTTCTTTATATATTATGTCAGTTTGTTTGTTCAGAAAGTTTTGCTGCGAAAAAGATCCAGCATTTGGAGAAAAGTTACACCTGGGCCCTCATTTATAAAGCTTGCGTACGCCCAAAACGGGGCTGGAAACGTGCGTACGCCACTTTCCACGCAAATGTTGTGATTTATAAAAACTTGACGGGAAAGTGTGCGTACCTGTAAGCAAACTCTGAGGCATGCGTACCGGTACACACATTCTGGAGACTGGAAGGGAATCAGCAGTAAACGTGGGAAGAACTATATATGTTTGATGACTCGCACACATTTAATTACACTCCATATCATACGTTAGATCTGCGTTATCATGATGAACTCCAGCAGTGTTTTTGACGCTTTTAATGAGTGATAGTGTTTTTCATATTAACACTTTCTTTTAAATTCTGACTTGTATCTTAAATCAAAATAATTTTGAAATATTGAATCAGCGCTGTCACCGCAGGAGGAGGAGACGGCCCAAATGCATGTAATACAGTATACAATAAATACCTTCCATTAGATCACTGTAGAACACAGCGGGAATAACTAAATATTCTCCTTATTTATCAACGCACATACATACAGCCATTAAGCCATCGTATAATTGTTAGACTTATCCTCGTTTTTAAACCACCAGAGCGCAGAGGAAATGCACTATAATGAGTGGCACACTCATGCGCGCTCAGTCGTGGAGCGTGGAGAGCGCAACTTTACCAAACTTCAGGAGGCAGCCTCCACCACCCGGCAAAGGTGGTAGAGTCCCCAGCATGATGAGCCTCGGCCCCCTGCCCGACTGGAGGGGTTTCCTCAGGGCACAAGAATCCGTGAGGATGTCATGCTTTTGTAATATAAGGAAGACAACAATCAATGTTCATTGTAAACTTATTATTTTATTAATCACAGTGCGCGTTTGCCGTAGCTCATCTGCAACGTTGTTGATGGCGGTGATTGTGTCTCGTGAGTTGCAGGGCGGCATCAGTGAGCACCCGACCGCTTGATGTGCCATGCGTCCGGGGTGCGCTGCTGCTTTGCGCAGGACCTGGACGCTGTGCCGAGGGCCCGTCACCGTCACCCTCCTCACATCACCCTCCTCACCGTCACCCTCCTCTCTGTTCACCCTTATACCTCTGCTCTCAGTCGCGTCTGTGTCTCCCTCCTTTACGGACACAATCCCCGTCAAAGTCACATCAAAATCAAACCTCCTCAAATACTCTATACTCTATATAATAAAGCAATACATTAAATCCATGCTAGGAGCGGAAAGATGTCATTTACCTTCAGATCACCGTCCGCCCCGTTCCACTGACGCCGTTGACAGCAGCAGCAATGTGTTGCCACTCGCACTGCATCTTTTTATTCGTGATCCCGCTGCTGTGGCCACTAAATTAAATTATTGTCCGGGCCTCCACCTCCCCAACAAGTGTCTCTTTCTCCGTTTCTGAAAAGTTACGTTTCTTACGCTATTTTTCTGACCTGTCGCCGTGATTCACCACACGGAAACAATCGCATGCCGGCTCATTAACATAGTAAAAAGTGGGCGTGTACAGGGCGGGATTCAGGTACGCACACTTGTAGGTGATCCTGTGATTTATAAAGGGAACATTGCGTACAGCTTGCGTGCGCACAGTTTTATAAACCGAATTTTTTTTTGCCGCACGCAAACTTTGGCTTTTTGGCGTACGTACACTTTTAGTAAGGATCCTACGCACAGTTTTATAAATGAGGGCCCTGGTCTTTGCAAGAACCAAATGAAAACTAATTATAGTAAAGTACATACTTAAGGTAGTTCTGAGATGTATTGAACTTATTGTATTTTTGTTTGTTGTTTGTCTCTATGTGCAACATTTATTCATACAACTATACTGGTAACACATAAAATCGAGCTAAACTCCAGCATGCCAGCCAACTGGGAACAATACAACACAACAGTTACAATAGCTCTCCGAGATACTTTTTTTTTAGTCCCTCCTTGCATTATATTGTCATAAATAAACATAATATCATTCAACTTAAAGTCATAGAAGAGGGGGTGAAAAGCTCAGCACGAGCAACCCAACTGTCAGGTAACCATTGTTAACTGTCAGTTGGCGAGCTTGTTAACTCAGTTGCTGATGGAAAAATAACTTTCCGTTTGTTCTTAGGATGAATTTGCACCATCGACTGTCTCATTGAAACTGTCTGCAAACTATTTCTTTTCAGGGGTTTGTACTCATACAGAGGGGGGGCTGAATCAAAGTAACGAACCAAATAAGCCACTATAGGTTCAGTGCAGGTTCAGGTAGTCGGGCTCATCTCCACGCACAGTCTGGGCTCTGGAACCCAACTCCTTGAGAGAGGCTGGACTCTCTTCTACTCTGGAGTTGCCCGTGGTGAAAGGCGCCGAGCTGGTGTGGGCTTGCTTATAGCCCCCCAGCTCGGCCACCATGTGTTGGAGTTTTCCCCGGTGAACGAGAGGGTCGTTTCCCTGCGCCTCCGGGTCGGGGATAGGTCTCTCACTGTTATTTCGGCCTATGGGCCAAACAGCAGTGCAGAGTACCCGGCCTTCTTGGAGTCCTTGGGAGGGGTACTTGAGAGTGCTCCAACCGGGGACTCCATTGTTTTACTGGGGGACTTCAACGCTGACGTGGGCAACGACAGTGTTACCTGGAGGGGCGTGATTGGGAGGAACGGCCTCCCCGATCAGAACCCGAGTGGGGTTCTGTTATTGGACTTCTGTGCTGGTCACGGTTTGTCCATAACGAACACCATGTTCAAACATAAGGGTGTCCATCAGTGCACATGGCACCAGGACACCCTAGGCCGGAGGTCAATGATTGACTTCGTGGTTGTGTCATCTGACCTCCGGTCTCCGGTGCCTGTCGTGGTGGCAATCCCCGAACCCGGTGGTGGACACCGGAAGTAAGGGATGCTGTCAAGCTGAAGAAGGAGTCCTACTGAACCTGGTTGGCTCGGGGGACTCCAGAGGCAGCTGACGGGTACCAGCAGGCCAAGCATGCTGCAGCACGGTCGGTCGCTGAAGCAAAGGTTCGGGTCTGGGAAGAGTTCTGGGAGGCCATGGAGGAAATTCTGGCAAACCATCCGGCACCTTAGGAAGGGGAAGCAGCCCTCCACCAACACTGTTTACGGTGGAGGTGGGGAGCTGCTGACTTCGACTGGGGATATCGTCGGGCGGTGGAAAGAATACTTCGAGGATCTCCTCAACCCCACTGACACGTCTCCCATTGGGGAAGCAGAGGCTGGAGACTCAGAGGTTCATCCACCCATTACCCGGGCTGAAGTCACCGAGGTAGTTAAGAAGCTCCCCGGTGGCAAGGCACCATGGTTGGATGAGATCTGCCCTAAGTACCTCAAGTCTCTGGATGTTGTGGGGCTGTCTTGGTTGACACGTCCCTGCAACATCGCGTGGCAGTCGGGGACAGTGCCTCTGGACTGGCAGACCGGGGTGGTGGTCCCTCTATTCAAAAAGGGGGACCGGAGGGTGTGTTCCAACTATCGGGGGATCACACTTCTCAGCCTCCCCGGGAAAGTCTATTCCAGGGTGCTGGAGAGGAGAATTAGGCCGATAGTCGAACCTCGGATTCAGGAGGAACAATGCGGTTTTCGTCCTGGCCGTGGAACACTGGACCAGCTCTCTACCCTCCACAGGGTGCTCGAGGGTTCATGGGAGTTTGCCCAACCAGTCCACATGTGTTTTGTGGACTTGGAGAAGGCATTCGACCGTGTTCCAGGTGCATGTTGGACTCCGGCAGGGCTGCCCTTTGTCACCGGTCCTGTTTGTTATTTTTATGGACAGGATTTCTAGGCGCAGCCGTGGGCCGGAGGGGATCTGGTTCGGGAGCCACTGGATTTCATCCCTGCTTTTTGCGGACGATGTGGTCTTGTTGGCTCCTTCGAGCCAGGACCTCCAGCATGTCCTGGGGCGGTTTGCAGCCGGTGTGAAGCAGCCGGGATGAGGATTAGCGCCTCAAAATCTGAGGCCATGGTTCTTGACCGGAAAAAGGTGGCTTGCTCCCTCCAGGTCGGGGGGGAGTTCCTGCCTCAAGTGGAGGAGTTTAAGTATCTTGGGGCAGGGCTTTGACGCTTAGCATTTTCCCAAGTAGCACGTGTGCTACTAAGTTGAAAAATCTAGTAGCACACAAGTAATTTTAGGGGCACAATGAAAAGTTACCAACTAATGTGTTTTTCTTTAATAAAGTGATATGAGGTCAACGAGAAGGCATTTATAAGCAAAACAATGAAATTCATAGCTTTTTAGTTATATTCTCTAAAGAGTGCAGAGAGAATAATACTGTAACAACTCATGTAGTTATTTATTGGTGCAAATCTGCACAGTGCAACTGAGACAGTATCAAAACACCAAGTAAAATCAAAAAGTGCATATATTTAATATTGCATTTCAATATGAAATGCAATGTTAAATTTGATCTTGAGCTGTCTTCTTGTATCCTCTTCAGAGAGCACGACCTGTCTTCTCACAGCCGCCTGCAAGGGTGTTTGTTGTGACGCTATGAATGCGTCTCTGGACGCGGTATGCCGATGCGATTTACTGTGCTTTACTACAGTATCTCGTTTAAAGTTTGCGTTGCCTGTAACAAAAACGGACTTGCCAGCGACTTGCTTCTGCACTTTGCAGTACTTACAGTACATCAAATCATGTTCGAAAAGGAGCCACGGGAATGTTTTCTGCCAGTCCGAGTTGAATCTGTACTTTTTGCGGCGGGGAATGGCAGCGCTATCACCTTCTCCTCCGGTTTATTCAGTCGCGTTCTCGTTTGCTTCTTCATCCAACTCTTCCTCATCCTCGTCCTCGTCCACCATTTCGGGCTTCTGGCTCTGTCGCCCTTTTAAAATATCCTTTTAAAATACGCTTCATAGTTATACCGTTATATGTGGTCTTTGTTTGATTGGCGCGTTACCGTTACCATGGATGCTCCCCATGGTCTTTAACCGCCTTCCGCACTACGTCGGCAAGCACGCTCACTACGTGAAATCACGTCGGTTTTTTTTTTTTCCCCAGCTGAGGCTGCATTCAAGTGCACAACCGGCCGCAACCTCAAAACATCAGCAACACATCATTAAACATTTATTGAACGGTAAAATTCGGTAGTCGCACACATGCTACTAATTGCATTTCACAATTCGCACTGGACTATTTTTATCAGCATTTGCGACGAGGTGCTCGCACTGTCGAGCACTGTCTTGGGGTCTTGTTCACGAGTGAGGGAAGGATGGAACGTGAGATTGACAGGCGGATCGGTGCAGCGGCTGCAGTAATGCGGTCGCTGTATCGGTCCGTCGTGGTTTACCGGTCAATCTTCGTTCCTACCCTCACCTTTGGTCATGAAATTTGGGTCATGACCGAAAGAATAACATCCCGGATACAAGCGGCCGAAATGAGCTTCCTCCGCAGGGGCGGCGGGGCGCTCCCTTAGAGATAGGGTGAGGAGCTCCGTCACACGGGAGGAGCTCTGAGTAGAGCCGCTGCTCCTCCACATCGAGAGGAGCCAGTTGAGGTGGCTCGGGCATCTGCATCGGATGCCCCCTGAACGCCTCCCTCGGGAGGTGTCCCAGGCATGCCCCACCGGGAGGAGACCCCGAGGAAGACCCAGGACACGCTGGAGTGACTATGTCACCCGGCTGGCCTGGGAACGCCTTGGGGTCCTCCCGGAGGAGCTGGGGGAAGTGTCTGGAGAGAGGGAAGTCTGGGCGTCCCTGCTCAGGCAGCTGCCCCCGCGACCCGGTCCCGGATAAGCGGAAGAAAATGGATGGATGGAGGTTCAGTGCAACCTCTCTGGTCATTCAAGCGGCAGCACTGACGAGGCGGCTTGCTACTGATCAATGTGTCCATATATGTTCTCAAGTGCGAATTAACCCTTGCAATCAAGTGATTTCTCTGCAAATTTTGTTCTTTTAAGTGCTGACGTGACTCGAGACCTATAGTGATTTTCAGGCTCACTCAATAACAAGCACATTAGCAAATCAGTTTCTGACTTCTTCCCCTGTGAGGAACAGCCAGCTTAGATTAAAGTGCGGAAGTGCAGAGAAGCTCCACAGAGGAAGTTTAGCTGCCTCCGCTGGCACATAATGGAAAATAACTTTCTTTCTTTCTCCCTACTGCTCTTTGAGAGATCTTGGAACTGACTAAACAGGCAGCAATGCTTCCACTCTGCCACCATCCATTAGACATGTGGAAAATATGGCTGTCCCAGTCAGTAAGAGAGACAGATCTCAGTCAGAAGTCAGGTTTTTTTCCTCTTGTGACGGGTTGTGTCGGAGTAAAAACCTCCGCTGCCATCACGTCTTTGGGTATCCATTTGCAGGCTTGTAGCCCAGAGCCCTCGGTCCCTGTCCCCTTCAGTTAGGAGTCATTCTCTCAGTGTGATTTACTATTTTTAAACGCATAGCCTTAAAAAAAATGCATTTGTTCTAGTGAAAAATACTAGTAGCTCATAAAAGGTATAGGTCACCTTTTTCATTTGAAATTATGCTTTTATCGCTGAGGACTTTAAACTGTGTAGGAGGTGATGGAGTCTCACATAATCTGCACTACAATTTTTGCTGAATAAATATGACATTAAAAAATATATATCTGAAGTACATAGGCAGCTATAAGCAGAAGTGTTTAGAGGCTCTAAGCTAAAGCCATAAAAAAAACTCAGCTTTCTTGTCACGACCACAAACCAATTGATGTCCCCTCATTTCAATACAATCTGGGGCAGCAATCGGCTCTATGGATACAGATGGTAATCCCATGCAGTGTCACATACGATCACAGCTCCCGTCTATTTTTTCTCAATGCCAAATCCAGCACTTCTGGCCTTCAGTGCCACACCTAAATTGCAAATCAGCCATGGCTGGGATTGGCACTGCAAGCCCCCCCAACACCCTGTTGAAGAAATTATTTATGCATCACACCGACGCCGTCCATAAATAAAAGATACCATTCACAGTCTGTTCCAGAGTTCCCGGAGCTTGGAAGAAAATGGTTTATCCTCATTTTTTTTCCATGCGTGTAGGCGACATGGGGTTTGTGTTGGTCCCCAACACAAACAAAAATAGCATACAGGTAGAATGTGTAACAGATTGTCACCTGTTCCAAAGCACGTTGCACACAAATACTGATGTCAGTTTATTTACAGAACATAAACATAACACCTAGGCCAATTTTAACATTTGGTATTTTTGCTCTACCCGTCTTAAGGTAGGCACCAGAGAGAGGTCCTAAGGAAGTAATTGAGTTTAGAAGCAGATTAGTAATTCATACCATGGATTTTGGTTTAGTTAAATGTTAACAGTAGGGATTCACAGAGATAAAACTAAATTAAAATCTGCTTGATAAAAATTTATGCAAAGGGTTGTTAAGCTGTAATAATGGCTGGAAGCATGCACCTATTTTGTGAATGGGGTGTAAATGATTAATTACATTTTGCATCAGAGGTGCAGGATTTTTCTCTTTCTCTGGGTCTCCACACCACCCCAAACCAGTGGGTTTATCCAAATACCAAGTTTGTTATCAAGTTATCAAGGTACAGCAGACAGAACACGCTGATTGGAGGAGGGATTTTGATGCAACTGCTGCTTTTCAGAGGAGCAAAAAACTTGGGAAATATCCTGACTCATGCCCTCCTACAGTGACACAGTCAAGACTTCACCGATAACAATGGCCGCAAACTGGTTTGCATCAAAGTATGTTGATGCACACCAGTGTGTGCTGCCTTTAAACTGCCCCCTTAAAGAAAAAGCAAAGCAGCACGTATGTACAGTTTAAGTAAAAAAAAGGTAGGATGGCAGCAAAAATAGACAGAAAATGTATTTCTGCAAGTTTTAGTTTCACAAATAGTATTTGTTCCAAATGTGTTGCAAACCAGTGTTGGCAATGGTATTGGCTGATCAACTGAAACTGTTGTCTCGTGTATTAGTAGAAAGAGAGGCACAGGTGGTGGTGGCAGAAAATCCCCAAACAAAGAGCTGGTACAAAGAAGCGGTTAGAGAAGAAACAGATGAGCAGAAAGAGACCGACAGGGAAACCAGAACCGTAGTTTTGGGTCGGACAAGAGGGCACACAAAAACAAAGAGATTCAAGATACGGTGGGGAGAAATAAAGGAGTGAAGACAGAAGCCTTCATCACAAAAACCCAACCATGAAACAATGGTTCCCTGATGGAAAGAGGCGGCAGTAAACACCCCTGTTTGGCAGAGCGGGAGGAAGGGAATGAGGAAAAAGAGAGACAGAGGGGGGAGAGAGAAGGAGCAAGAGAGGGGTGGGGGGGACAAGACAGGCTCTGCCAAATCAACCCCCATGACGGCCGGCGCCACCTCGTTAAACCTGTCCGCAGGAATCACAGGCAGATGCTCTGCTTTTCTATGATAATGGCCGAGCTGCTAAGCAGCTAGCGGCGTCACGCTCCTTTGCACAACTATTGACCTCAAATCTGTCACTTGGTTTCACGCCAGCGCCTGGTTCCAACTCGCCACACTCACAAGGGGCTTGTTGCACCATAAGTTTTGAATGCGGGCCTAGATGTGTGAGAATTGATGGTTATCAAACGGTGTGCAGGAAGACGCCTTTCTGGCGATATGGCCCTCGTACGGTTGCGTTAAGCGTCTCTGCACTCCGCTGCGCTGCATGTGGGCCTCGGAGACGGTAGCTAAAGATTCATGATCGCCAATTACGTCTTAAGACCTTTGAAAACACGCTCCCCAGCCTGTGCAAATTGGCATTAAGGATATGAAAGTGTTAGCCATTAATGCACATTTATTCACCATTTTGCATTTAGCAGACCCACCGCTGTCAAGCATCAAAGCACAGTCAGCCCATGGAGCCACGAGTCAAGAGGAAGTAACCAGGGTGAGGGAGAGATAGAGAGGGAAAGAGAGAGAGACGGAGGAGGGGGGGAGCAGCAGCGGTTCTCTGAGGATTAGCTCATTTAGACTGCTTTGATCTGCGAGATCTTAATTGCTGGCTAGCACTGATAGAGTCCTCACAGCGACTTAGCAACACAATCCAAGGAGGGAGGAGGGTGGTCTTGTCCTTACCTTCTCATCCTCATTCCATTTCTCTGTCTGGATACCCTAATTTCAATTCCTCGACATTAGGATTTCATTGTGTTTCTATTAATGATGAGAAAGAATAGGTGTCGACGACCACAGCAGCACTTTGAGTTCAACGCTAAAAATAGCGAAATGCTGATATTAAGCAAGTGATGTTCACCATCTTAGTGTATTGGTTTTATGCTTGATCATATTTACTAAACACAAAGTGCAGGCTGACAGTAAAAAACGTAGCTTTGCAGATGTGGATGTGCTTCCCTGAAGTGATTATATTGGACTTGCTGGTTGTGCTGGAGTAAAGCCCTCATACCTGAAAAACACAGCTAGTTCCAGAATGAGTCAAGACTTTGCAAAGAAAAACTAAACCACCCCATGAGCATTCTCTGATCTGCCACCCAAATTGTTGTGATACATTTAAGATTTGTCAGCTAATGAGGCTTTGGATTTTAGTGAGGAAAATCTTTTCTCTAATTGAATTTCTGCTTTTTCAGGAAGCTCCAGAATATTTTTCTTTTTGCCAGCCCTCTACTCATTCATACATTCTTACATTATCCAATCTGGCTAATGATCATTATTCCCCAATGAGCCAATCAATTATTGGATGCTTCTTTTGAAATATCTTTGCGACCCTTTGCCAGCCACCAAAACATCCTTTCAGGAATCTTTATTGGTTTGCACTGATTCACGTTGATGAGTCATGATTCTCCGTTGCCATGTCAAGAAATACTGTATTTTGCTGAATGAAAATCAAGGTTTAAAAAAGGACTGCCTTTATGGTTAAAGAAGTCAATGATGAGTCTTGAAAGGAGCAGGAATTGAACATCCAGTGGACAAAAATGAGTAGAATCAGAAAGGTTCTGCAGATTTTGATAGATAGGATTTTCGTTCTCCATTGGAACAACTAATAGCATAATAGTTGTATTTGATTAAGTCACCTTTCAAGTCAAACAATGATTATATGGCCTCATGTGGCCATTAAATAGTAAATGTCACCTATAACAGCTTGGGACACTTTTTTCTATATTCCTCTTTTCTCTTGCAACCCGTACCTTCTCTGAATACAGAAAAAAAACACTATAGTTGTAGTTTCATGATAGTGTAAGGGGGTTTGATGGTCAGCAGTTGAATATAAATCTTACAGATAAAGTCTTTTGGAGAGTCAAGCCCTTTTCAGAGGAAGTGAGAGCTCACCGTATTTGAGGGCAGCTTCAGCTTTTGCTAAATCCCTGTTTAAACCCCATATAGAGATCCTGAGGGGCTGACTGGCAAAGACTGGGGGTTAAGGAGATCATTCAGACAGATGAAGATGATGCATGGCTTCCTGCGCTCTCTGTGTCTGCCTTTTGTCTTCCTCTCAGATCCACACACACACACACACCATCCTCTTTCTCTCTGCACTTTATCTACTTCATGCAACCTTGTACACCCATCTCTCTCTCGTTCTCTCTCTCTCTCTGGCTGCTGTCCAACTTCTCTGTCGTCGTCTTTCATCTCTTTTGTTAAGACAGGAACAGGCAGATTAAGGAGAGGAAGAGTATTAAGGGAGCCATTCTTTCTACCTCTTTGTGACGGGAGGGTTGCTGTTAGCGCAGCAGAGCCCTCCCTCTGCTGAGTTTGGTCATTAGAGAGGCTGCAGAGCAGTAGGGGGAAAGTAAGCCTGAGGGCGTGTTTACATTACCAGAATACTGAGTTGTGAGACACTGGTTACATAAACACATTCTCATATTTGACAGCATATATTTTTGTGTACGCTAATATTAATAATGAATAAAACATCAAAAGTAATGCACATAATTTAGTGTATGAAACCAGTCAACAGGCGCATCAACAGACGTCAAACAGCACTGATGAAGACAGCAGGGCATCAGATCACTGCAGGAACGTGTGATGAAAACCAGTACAGATAGGACTCTACATAAAGAGTTTTAATACAACAAACTTTCACTCAACTGGAAAATATCATATTATTATATAATATTATATTATTGCTGGATACTATGTAGAGACTTCCTCTAAAATAAGAGCGCATGCCATGTATGCACATACGCATACCCAGCCGACCCCGGTTCGAATCCCAGCCGGAGGTCCTTTGCTGCATGTCACACCACCCCTCTGTCTCCTGACTTTCCTATCTGTCCACTGCTAATAAAAGGCGTCAATGCCTGAAAAAAATCCTTAAAAAGTGACCACATTTGGATGTGAGGGTGGAGCTGGTGAGGATTAAATCAATGAATGTGCAGGTAAGGGAAAAAATTAACAACCAACTCCTTTGAGTGTTTTAGTACAACCAAATGCTTAACATCGCCTAAAGCATGTCTGATTTAGAGTCCATTTTACTCTAAATGGGACCATCATTTACAAAATTAACATCATAATATATTAAAGAAGACTTGATTGAGACCATAAACTTATGTTTACAAGGTTTTACTGAGGTAATAATTCAAGCCTATTTTTCTCATAGGCTTTGATACAATTTTGGAACAAGAGGAGTTGCCCCCTGCTGGCTATTGGAAAGAATTAAAGGCAATTCCGCATTTGCTTTATAGAGTTTATTTCCTACTCAACAGCTGTGAAGAATCCTTCCATACAGAATGGTACAAATCACTATCGTATAAGTTCAAATCTCCCCTCACACCATACAGGAAACACAGAAATAGGCCGATAGAAAATGTATTCTCGCTTGGCATCGCTGTCTCGGAAACACAGTGAGCATGTCAGAAACCTTCGGAACTCAAACAGACTCTCAGAAACTCATACATGCATGTATCTCAAGCAGGTTAGACTACTGCAATGCCCTACTTGCAGGATTATCCAAACAGTCCAGCAGCCAGAGTCCTTACACAAGCATGAAAATGTGAACTTATTCCAGAAATGAAATAACATCACTGGCTCCCAGTACAATACAGACTCACCTTCAAATATGTAGTCACATTGTGTGCAGTTTGTACACACATCATTCGAAAATTAACACCTAGCAAAAATAAACACATCAGCACCTCACAAACCCACGGGATGGTTCAAGATTCTGAATGAGAGCAGCCCAAAGCATGCTTCATCCTGCTGCGGCCTGTCTGCTCTCTCTATGCCTGGTTCAAGCCTGTGAGGTCTGAGCCTCAGCAAGCCTGGGGTTGTGACAAAACAGCATTGTTTGACCATGTTGCATTTTATACTGTTAAATAAAAAGCACTTTGAGTTAATGTGTAAAGAAATGTTCCATATAAATATATTGCCATTGCCACAGCTCAAGCCATTAGGCATCATTTCTGCATGCGATATAAGGAGTGAACAATGCATGCAAAAAATGCATCAACAACTCTCTTACCTCATTCAGGAAAAAAAAATCTCTATACTAATTTTCTTAAATGTTATACGTTTTTCTGCTGGAACAAGGGAACAAGGATAAGAAGGGGCTAAAGACAGGGTTTTTGTTTCACAAACGCAAGCAATTGTGTGACATTGTGTGGCAGTCTACAAGCGGTAGTAGCAGAATGAATGCTTCAAAAAGCAACATGCATGTTGGATATTCAGCAACAGGGTCCCAAGGTTTCCAGGTTTAGTGTTTCGTAAAAGTAACCACTATACTAATGAAATGTAGTCCAATGTAAACACCCATTACATTCAAGAACACACCAACATATACAGATAGATACACATCGCACCCCACACGTAATGCCTTTTCTACAGACAAGTGATTAGACTGTAAACACACAAGTTCCTCAGTGATGCCTCACTGGATTTAACGAGAAAACCAGAAAAAACAATTCAACAAAAATGGCCGACAATGAATGCAAAGAGCCAACGTTAAAGACACCGCTGCGTCCCATCATTAAGCCACGTCAATTAACCTAAAAACCTGATGCTTCTAGAACATCCACCAGCACAGAAACATAAACAACATAAACAACATAAACTCCACCGCGGCTGCAGCCACAAAAGCATCGCAAACAAACAGGGAGCTGCACAGACATTCACATTTGTTGTTATTGTTGCACTTACCTGTCTGAATGCTGTCGCGCAAGTATTACGCAGGTCAAGGTCCGGCAGTCTGTTCCGCGTTTCACCTCTTTGTTCGTGCTACAAACGTTATTGTCCACTCAGGCTCTCCGTCCCACGCGATCCACGGAGTTTTCAAACATTCACATGTTTGAGCTGAAGGCTGTGCAGTCTTACTTCCAAAAACCCATCTCACTAAAGTGCCCATGCACGCTGACATCACCGCTGTAAAATCCATTTAGCATGTTAGCATTTAGCATATACGTAGCAGATCAAGAGAACACCTGTTAATCAACGTAGGTGTGTTTGATTTCGGTCATGTAGCCTGCTGGCCAGGTGGAGCATCAAACCAGTTATTCATTTATTTATTTTTTTAATTGGGAAGATGCTTTTTTTAACAATGCTAAGCGTAAATTAAGTAATTCTTTGTTGAAAAGCATTGTTATACTGTTCACAAACTGATAAATTGGACCAGTTGCTACTGAGGACCCCACCTCCCCGGGCTGTCGAGGTGCATATTCAGCATGTACCCGAGTGTTCTGCCCTCTTGTGGCCACACCAGCTACTTCAGACAGACGGGTGTACAGAAACACCAGCAGCTACTTCACTGGGGCAGCTGTTAATTAAAGTAATCATAATTATAATTTGAATTATTTTATTTTGTTCCATTCTACCATAATCTCATTTTTTTAATGGGATTTTCAAAAAAGTGCACAAAATCGACTAAAAAGATAATTCACTATTTCCGTCCTTGGTTCAACTAAGTATAAATTTAGTATATTGGTTCAAATACAGTATATCACCACTAAAGCTTCATTTATTCCTGCAGTCCTGTCATCACTGTGAGGTTGCCAAACAACCAACAGACATAACCCCTTGTAAAACCACCACTATCTTCACACTGAATCGATAGATAAGAGAGGGGAATCAATCAAGACCACAAAAAAAGTGTATTTTCCCAGAGAAGGAGGATAAAATGAAAGGGTGAAGTAGATTTAAAATTTTGACAAATGTTTCACAAATATGCTCCTTCATGTTGAGGTAGGGATTCAAGCAGTGATTTGAAAAGAAAACACAGGAATCAAAGCTTGGAGACATAGCTTTATGCTGCTGGATTTCAACACTTATTAACTACTTTGTCTTAAGATGTGCTGTTCTGAAACGATACGGCCAAAATCACTTCTGGCGCCACAAGACTAAAGTCATTAAGATTGCACACACGCCGCACGTGAACGGCAGATCGATCCTCCACGCTGTGCTACTGAAATCCTTCCATTCTCTTTTTTTCCAATCATTTCAGTGACTGCATTTAAATACCACATGTTTGTTTCGGTCCAGTGTTTGAAACCGTTCAAAATAAAAGTCTTAGACAGAAAGTTGAACACACAAAACACTCGGTGCGGTCACTGGGCAGTGCGCTGTCAGCGGGATCTGTGTTCCAGTTGGGTGACTGAGCCTTCCTGGTATTGAAACATGATGACAGTGAAGGCAGGTCTCACACCAGCCGATGGAGTCATCAATAATAAGACAAGGTGAGAGAGTGGGGGGAGGGTTATCTAGGTACAGCACGTGCACTTCCCAGTGGGCCGCGGGGGCAGACAGGGCCGCAGAGAGGCAAGATATGGTGTGACGCTCCAGGAATCTGTGATTTGACATCTGCTCTGGGTGAGAGTCTGTCAGAGGGCAGGAGAAGGTTTTCCAGGGCATCACCGCATCCTCTTTTAGTCTAAGTGTCTGGGTTTTATGAAAGAGACCTGACTTGCAGGGCACCGAGTGGCCGGCTTTCAGTCGACGCTGAATTGGCGTTCATCCCGCGAAGTCAGTCCTCCTCTTCCACGTAAGTCGAGGGGAACCAGCCCATCTGAGAAGCAAACAAACAGGCAACAATTCAGGCAGCAGCACATGTATTAGACAGGATATATATTTCATGCACTTTTTGTATTTCCCCACACTTTCTCCCAATTTTGAATGGCGCGTTGTCCTCACGTCAACCCTCGACTCTTACTCTACTACACTGGTGCGTACCGTGAGAAGTTACCCAGAGGTTGCATAATGCACAGATTCACAGACAGTTTCACACTGCCCCTTCCCACCCCGCCGAGATCAAACAACCCTCTACGCAGGTGCCACAAACCCTCACCAGTTTCCCACCACCAAACAGCCTCAATTATGTCTGACAAGTATTTTACCGCGGCACCAGCCAGGCCCCCTCGTATCAAGCATTTGAGCTTTAATTCCATCCATCCATCGTCTACTGCTTATCCTGTATTCAGGCTACCGTGGGGGGGAGACTGGAGCCGATCCCAGCTGTCATTGGGTGAAGGTAGGATACACCCTGGACAGGATGCCAGTCTATCGCAGGGCCAACATGTAGAGACAACCATTCACACTCACATTCACACCTACGGGACATTTAGAGTCATCAAAAGACCTATCCCCATCCTGCATGTCTTTGGACTGTGGGAGGAAGCCGGAGAACCCACACTTACACGGGGAGAACATGCAAACTCCACACAGAAGGAACCCGGAGCGACCCGGGAATCGAACCCGGGACCCTCTCGCTGTGAGGCGACAATGCTAACCCAGCTTTAAGTCTGTACATGCACTGGAACTCTGCTCAGATAATTAAACCATAATGAAGACTTCCTTTAGTAAAAATAAAAAACGTTTTACAAATATGCTACATTTTTTTAATTACCTGACCAAAAACCAAGCCTAGTGTTGCCAACTCTTTTCCAATGAAAGTAGCGAGCAGCCCCTGCTCCAAAAGTCCTTAAATCGAGAGGGAAAGTTGCCAAAAAATAGTCCTATGTGTGTCTTATTGTGAGTACGCAGAGCCTTCGAGCTGGAAGCTTGTGGAAGACGCGATGAGTGCATGAGCAGCGTGCACACATGCCTGTAGGTAAGGTTTCATTCAGGCAAAATGAAACGATTGGACGGGCTTATTACAGTCCTGCAGCAGCTTTCCTTTTTCATGTGTCAGAGCATTTGATTCATTAATTGCTGTTGGGATTTTTGGAAGAACATTACTATCCCTAGCTTTAAGCTCAAAGAGGGTAGAAAGTAACTTTTATTATGGATTAGAATACATGCGTAACTTCCACTGTGTATAAGAGTAGACGGCATAAAAACACTTGAGTAAGGATACAAATTTGTAACATTATTTGCCGGGATCCTACAGCAGACCTACCCTGCCGTCGATCTCTCCCTTCCACCACCCGTTGGTCATCTTGGTATAGATCTTGATGATGTCTCCCTGCAGCAGGGAGAGCTCCCGTGTGTCTCTGGAGGAGAAGTCATAGCGTGCCACAGCAATACCCACCACCCTGGGAGAAAACACTGAGACAAAGACATCTTGTTTCATTAGACAGCACAACTACATTTCACAACTCTTTAAAAATGCTCACAATATACTACACTTTAGGCCTGTTTGATTAATCGATTTTAAATCGTAATCGCGATTATGTAGTTAGGACGATGTTAAAAACGTGAAACTCGTAAAAATCAATTTTTAGTTAAAGTTCTGCTTTCTTCATTCATTTTTGTTTAATGGACACATTAAAAAAAACGTGTTTTTGTTTTGTTTACAAGAGGTCTACAAGAAGATAACATGGAGCAAAGTCAGATGGCCAAAGTTCATTAATTGTTCTTTATATTAATCCCTTGAGGGATTTTTTTTGTTTAATAAGAGCAAGGTTTGCACTCAAATCCCAATGGGGGAAATTATTTGCAAAATGTTCAATAAAAAACAGCATATTTGAAATAATTTATTTGCCTTTTGTCATTTCACAAAATAATCGTAATCATAATCTAAAATTGGATTTTGAGAGAAGAAAATCTGGATTTTATTTTTGGGCAAAATCGAACAGCCCTACACTTATATGCATACATCTATTGTGATACACTTTGACAATTGAGTCAAACTCAAGGACCACTCCAAACCAACCAAGTATAAGCAAACTCTGGCTCTCTGTGTTTTGTTCAAGGTTTTCATTGCAGTGGTGTGAACCACATTTCTCACAGGTTTTATCCACAGAAAAATCACTAAGAACCTCAAAGGCTTGCACCTGAGTCATACCGAGTGCAAAAGCAAGACGAAAAAGACGAGAAAGGAGAAATATAAAGAGCAGCCCAGCTTGGCGAAGACAGGTCATGGGTTATCGTAGTCATGTGATAATCAAATCAAAAGTTAATGTTCAACGCTGCACTAATCAGGTTATACAAGGCCATGAGCACACATGCTTGTAGACACAGGTGTGCATGGGTTTATTAATGCAAAAACAGTCGACACGACTGGGAAGATATGCTGGATGAAAGGTATAGATCTACTCCCTCTGTGTGTGTGTGGTGTGTGTGTGTGTGTGTGTGTGTGTGTGTGTGTGTGTGTGTGCACGTACTGTTTTTACATTGAAATTGAGTCTAAAGCAGCATTTGTGTTGTGTGCCACATTTGCTGAATTGATGATGTGATTGTTGACTTTTAGTTCAGTTATTGCTCACATATGGGGAGATATCACAGCTGTCAGATATTGCGGATGATGGGCATTCCATGGCAGATCCTCGCAATATGACGTAAAAGCGGCATCATTAGTAAAATATTTAACAGACACGAGGAAAAACAAGACAGTTTGTGTCTTTGGAAGCCTGGGAATGTGGGCATACAGCAAGGGAGATATGAAAAGAGAAAAGATGTAACTGTACCTGACCAGAAAGGCGAGGAGGAGGGAGGAACAAAGCTGCACCCGCCAAGAGGAACTACAGAGAAACGGGAAGCGAGTGATGGGCGGTGAGGGGGAGGGGGGGGGGGGATTCAGGCCGTAGTGGGAGCAAAGAGAGAACATAAGCAAAGTAAACACAAGTTTGACAGAAAGGGAGTATGATAGAGGGTAAAGGAGGGAGGGAGAGAGAGAGAGAGAGAGAGAGAGAGAGAGAGAGAGAGAAGGAAGGAAAAGTTGGCAAAGTCAAAAAACAAGCAAAAAGCGAAGCGACGGGTCTGAGAGGAGAGTGAGAGAGGAGGGCAGAACAGTGAAAGCATCAGACAGTTTGTTAATTCAGCGTGATGTGTAGCGCTGACCGAGAGAACATACGTACACACTTAACCATAACCAGAAGTATGCCCACATGTTCACATACTCTTGTCTGGGGCTGTTTGGGGCTAAACCCCTTAGTTTGAATTATGTTATTATACATTCTAATGATATTTGAGACAATAATCCGCTTCCAACTGTTGGTAAAATATTGGAGAGGACCGTTTCAACGAAGCCAGGTCCCAGTGGAAGAACTTGACTGGTAGAGGGAAGCAGAGCAGGAGAAACACCAGCCGTGTATCCATTCAATTGTCAAACCTGACCTCAGTCCCATCATGAGCCTTCGGGAGGATTTAGTGCATCAGACAAATACATTGTTATCTTCTGATTGTTTCGTTCTAAAACTCAAAAAAGCACACTCACATTACCGGATATTGAATGAATGCAGCCAAAGCACACGCTTCATCCTGTCTCTGTGGGGCCTGGTGGTGTGTGTGTGTGTGAGTGTGTCGTTCAAACTGTTACACCAACAGCAGCACACAGCAGCTCTCTGCACACAGCGGTGGAGAGGAATGAAGAGCAGGAGAAACACCAGCCTAGTATCCATTCAATTGTCAAGAGAATTTTAAGCAAATTTGCGATTAAGAGGCGTTTCCATCTCCTGAATTTGGAGCGAACAAACTCGACTACAGTGTCGTTTGGTTTTGAAGTTGCAGTATAGGCTACGCAAGGCTGTAGCACGCACAACAGAGTAGAAGTCAAATATAGTGAATACAGCTGATCAGTTATGTGAGTTCAATGTTTGCTAAAGTTTTTCAGATTCAATTGGTGGAGTTTCCATAATCAATTTATCGCATTAACTTTATTTCAACAAAGGCACAAAGGATGTTTAATTCTGCTGTTTCCAGTCAGCTTTTCTAATGCGATACGTCAATAATGCGGATAAAATATGTATAACAAGGACAAGTTTACATTTAAAAGATAAAATATGTACAATTTCTACTACTATCTTCTACTGGTGAAAATACGAAATAGCACATTTTTGTGTTCCTGCATTATAATCACAACATTTTTTGGTTACCCCAAAAAGTGATTTACAATATATTGTTGTTTTTTAAGGAAAATACTACAAATCGTACCTTTATGTTAAAACATGGCCGTTTGAGGTCTGAACGTCCACTTATTACCACCTCGCTGATGTTCTCATGGTTGAATGGGAGCAAATCCCTGCAGCCAGGTATTGAAAAGTGTTTGTAGCAGCATATGTCACAGCATCGATTCCCATGTTTGTCTGTTTTTTTTTTAAATCAGCTGTTACATACCTTTGGCTGTGCAGCTATTCTACCAGCTTCCTAACACGGCAATAACAACCTTTTTGAGTGAGCAAAAAGCAGCAGTGTGGGGTTAAGCATGCGTCTGGGCACAGCACGCCGCTCCGACAAAGCAATCGGTGCCTCGGAGCCAACGACTTCTGCTCCCGTACGAAATCCCATCTGAGCCAGCAGACTCTCGCACTCAGAGAACCACCTGCTGTCATCACAACAATATGGCGCCGTGCCTTCTCTCCCCCCCCCCCCACAGGAAGAAGTAAACGCAGGTCAATATGTGTCAACTGTTTGTCAAACATGCAAACAGTATCTGGAGGTTGATGCTACAATGTGCTACAGTATAGATTCTCTAACATTGAACAGATTTGAATAGGATTTACATATAATTAAGACAACAGAATTGTATATCCCAATAACACTGATACCTCACTTTAAAAATGTTTTAAATTATAACCCGTCGACAAGCACTCAGCTGGACTTAATTAAAGACGCTGGCTTTGGTCTCTCTGAGCAAATTACTCCCAATTTTGACGCTTCTTCCATACTTCTGTATCTTGCGATTGTTTGCTCAGCCTTGCATTCAGTTTTCTTTCCTATGATGTGTCTGTTTTGAGATTCAAAACCATTTCTTGTGTGCTTTTTGTTTTTTTGTTCTTTTTTTGTGTTTCGGCATGACATCTGCCTTTCCACGGAGGCTGTTTACCAGACAGAGAATGGCGGTGCCCACACTAAGTCTGTCTACGGGGGTGGACGACTTAAGGCAATAATAATCTATCCCAGAATGCACTGAGGATCTGTCAAGGCTCTCTCAAAGAAGGAAGCGCGGGGTGAATGGCAGCGAAACACAAACATACCTCTCGCGGAGCTGCTTTGAAACCCCCGATGCGCCGGGAGACCGACGCTGCCGAAAGCCGGCAGAGGGACGAGGATGTAGCAGAATTTTACATCCGAGCAGACACAAAGGGCTAACTTTGACTTTGTTCCGGCTTTGTCTGCTTGCCTCCGCTGCAGCGTCTGCGGTTGTTTACACGCAACGCCTCTCTTTAAGTTGAGACAGTTTACCTCCAGCTGCTTTCTGCTCTTTTACATCAGATCATATTTGCAAACTTTTCCCCAGTTTTTTTGTTGTTTGTTGTTGTCGCCGGAAACAGTCCCTCAGCTGGACCAGGGGTATCCCCCCAGGTGTGTCGGCAGCAGGCGGCTGTCACGCGGTTTTCCTCCGCTGCCAGCCCAAGTGAAATGTCATGTCCTGTCAGGAAAATTGTGAAGCCATCTCGGAGCCGAGCAGCGTGCGGAGTGTGACGTTTGGAGTAGCGGGCTCCTGGTGCTTGCCTGGGGCACTGGGCCCTAACTGAGTCCTCTCCGCCGAGCCTGGTAAGCTGCCGAGGCTCCTTTCTATTTCTTTCACTCACTGTCTCTCTCACTTCCTCCTTTGCCTCCTTTTTTGCTCTCCCTCTTTTTTTCTCCCTTTTGTACCCCCGTGCCTCTCCTTCACCCCATTCACACTTAGAATGAGCATGCCTCTGTAATTCATGTGGGTAAGGAAAGGCACATTCAGACACATCAAGGTTTTCCAGTCTGTATACAAGCATAAATAGCTCTACATCTCCACCTCTTTCACTACTTTTCATTTCTCCCTCTCGTCCCCTACTTCTCCATTTCATTCTATCCTCATTCACTGTCCTTCTCTCTCTCTCGCTCACTCTCCATTCCTAACCTGCCCCTTCCCAGAGACCTCTCTGTCTTTCACATGCCTCCTCCAGGTGAATGAGCGTCTGCCTCGTCTCCAAGGACCAGTAATGACGCAGGGACTGGACCTGTTGAACTTTAGCGCAAACATGCATTTATTCATGCCTGTTCATGGAGATTAACAGGCTGAAATCAACGATGCTGCTTTACCGCTTTAACATAACGACATAGCCGGTCACTATCGATTAAATCTCTTCCTGTTCAATTCAAATGTAAGTATTCCCTGTGAAATGATTTTATTGTGTTCTATTGAAGTTCACATTAAGCAAAATCATCTACATCTTCTCGCATGTCTCAGATCATCAAATTTAGGACTACCTCAGGTATTAAAACACCACTTTGAATTAATAACCAAGCAACTGCTCTGCCATCATGATTTTGTAATGTAAGGTGGGCCATTTTCCTACAACTCTCAGAAGGGAGGGCATATAGTGCATTAGCTGCTCTGCAGAAATAAAACAAAGCGAGTGAGAAACCTCTTTCAGCGAACAGTCCTCAGTTTTTTCTTGTGTTTTCTATTTCATGTCATATCAGTTTCCATCGACTGTTTACAGAGAGGATGTGCAAGCACGTCTACTTCCCAGCGAAAAAACAACTCTCCTTACTTTATCTGATCGGGCACTTGTAGCAAAAACCCACCCCTCCCATGCTCCACACAGGTCAAAACAAATGCTTTCAAATGACTTTCAACTGTAACCGGCTCAAGATCTGATCTGATCTGGTATCATTTCCTCCTGTCAGACAGTGTCGGGGAAGAAAAAAACTCGGGACTCACCATTGCCAGCCTTGATAATGGCCTTTGGCATGCATCCATTGGACAGTTCCCTATAGGGGACCTGCAGAGTGGTGTCAAGACTGCTGAAACCCTCCTTCAGAGAGTGCTGCTTGTAGTATTCCACCAGGTCCTGTGTAAAACAAGCACAATAAAACAAAAACACACCCGTAACAATGGTAATCCTGATCTAGATGCTATTGTGTACAAATGTAAAGAAAGCAAAGACATGCGGGCAAGTTGGCGAGGAAGGAGCTGCTTGTTTGATCTTTACTGAGCCATTGTTCTTCAGAAGGGCTCCAAACCACAATATAGCTTGTGATCTGCTCATTTCAAGTGTAATACTCGAAATAAGCCAATATTGATGTATGAAATACAGGCAGCTGCTTGCATGCCATTGTAGCCTTGTGAGCGTGAACAGGAATGTAGATATAAACCACTAGTAGTAACCACTTTTTTATTATTGTGTGAAGCAAAAACCTTTCGGGGGTTTATCAATGCCACAGTGCTTTAGATCCAGACAGTACAGATACAGAAAGCTCTTACCAGCACAGTCTTGAACAGCCGAGTCTCAGCGATGTAAAAGCAGCCATCCTTGGTCAGAATCTTAATGTGCTTGACTTTCTCGTTGAACCTGTGGAGGATGAATAAGACATGGGCCACTAATCAACTATACACGCGTTTCTATGGCGAACCGTCACGAAGGTCTGTCTCAGCTGACTGACGGCTGCCACGCCGAGCAACTCCGTTTGACGGGAACACCTCCAGTTTCCCCTGCTGTGGAAATCAGATCCAATTCACCCACAGCAGATAATAAGAGAAGCCTCATAGGATTCCCCCCAGTCTAAGACAGTAATATGAATTCATAATGTTAATCAGTGTCGACCCTTCAGCACAGATAATGTCTTAGAGTCGACGTGAGTCGCGAGTAAAACCAAACAGTGGTTTTCCTTCTTAGATGGTTTCATTTGAAATATTCTTAGAGGTAGAAGGAGCTAAACGAATCAAGTTATTAACAAGAAAAAAGCTATATATATATATATACATATATATATATATATATATATATATATATATATATATAAAGTATTTCTTTCTTTTTACCTTCAAGACCTTTGCAAACTCTGCTACTCTCTTTAATGGCGTATCAAGGCCCCTCCACTTTTGTGTCCAGAATCATAACGTTATATATATGTTGATGTATATATAGTAAGTAATCTAAAACATTTTCAATAAATCCCACCAGAAAAGATGCCAGGTGTACATGGGAGAATTACACCAAAGGTACGTTGTCATGGCCACACATCACCTGTGGACACTGATGTTTCAGACGGATACGTTGGTCTCTAATAAGTGGTTAGCGGAAATCGGATCCCTCCCTCCCAATAGATAATAAATGAGAATGGACAAGTTGAAAACATATTTTCTTATTTTGTTTTGCCTTTCATTATTTGGTCCCGCTTTGTTTTTTTTAAAAAAAACAAGCCACCAGGGGCCCGTTTCACAAAGCAAGTTCAACAAACTCTGAACCTAACCCTGAACTCTGAGTTGAACAACTCTGAGATGGGCAACTCTGAGTTTTCGGTTTCAGAACAGCGGTTTTGAATTCGTTCAGTCAACTCTGAGTATGTAAGCTCTGAGTTACGCGCGTGCCTGCCGACTCTACAAAGCCATCATCAATGGAGCTCCGATACTACGATTCACCATGGCAACGGGGAGAGCGTCATTAGATATTACTGAGTGTTTATGTAGAAAACGAGCTCATCCTGAGAAAGCGGAGCAACGTAACTGCAGCAAAGTAGAGATAGTTGGCGTGGCAGACAATTACTGCCCGATCTAATGTGTATAACTGAATGAAACAGTCTATTGATCTAAAGGTAATAAGTCTTTATTTTCAGGCATGCTTAGCGACACTGTGGTGTAATGGTTAGCAACGCTGCCTATGGTGCAGGTGACAGCAGTTCAATTCCCGAAGTTCACAAAGCAGCGCAACACATAAATTATTATTTTTATTGGGTGTAATCCCCCCCCAGGCACAGAAAGAAAGTGGCTTCAGTTGAAAATTAAGCATAAGAATATTGCGCAAATACGTTGACTAAGGCATATGATTTTAATCATATTTCACATATTAAACAGTAAATATAAGCAGGTATTTCAACACAGGAATGTACTTTAACATTTCATAAATCTCCCGTTCTCAAAAACACTACCTCCGCAAAGAATCTGGTTGCGGATTATGTCCGCGATATGAAATGTTGAAAATATCGGAGAATATTGTTTAGATAATATCTAATGTGATTGAAAGGAAAGGTAATCAAAATCCTCTACCGACGCAAAGCTGCTAGAATCACTTTTATTTCCATATCAATTAGGTTGACGATGAAAGGACGGCACATTTTTTCAGAGTTGGTTAAGATTCCGGAAAAAGGCGGAGACATGTAGGGAGAAACTCAGGGTTTGTTGAAGCAAACCTGCTAGCGAGCAGGTTAGTTTCACGGAGCATGTTACCCGGGTAACTGACTCAGATTTATGCTGAACTGGCTTTGTGAAACCGAAAAAACAGAGTTTCCCTCATCTCAGGGTTAACTAACTCAAGGTTTTCACTAAACCTGCTTTGTGAAACGGACCCCAGATCCTGGAAGACTCCATTTAGTGTGCTCACAACCTAGAAAATGTTGTCAAAACTTCATAATTAATTATAATTGTAAAACATACTGTATGGTACGTCAAAGTGTATGCTATAGGCTGGATTAAATGATCATTTTACAATCATGTGAGAATCACAGCTCAACTACTTTGGTGAAAAGTAATGGGGAGCAACCTTGAAAACACACATACGCTGTTCAGCACACACATGAATACTGTAGTCTCCGATGGCGGCGCGCTGTATACATCGCATGTCTCCCACAAGGTGATGTGCAAGTTACGATGCAAATAGATCTGCATTGTAAATCTCCCAGTGTATAATGGATGAGAGGCATACGATCATGTTCCAAATTCACAGATAGATGATGAATATATGACGAGTAATACATTATTGATGCGTGGTGAGTTATCCCGGTTCGGTGCCTCCTATAGGCTTCCCGAGGCTGGACACACACACACACAAACATCATTCAACACACACACGCACACACATACAAACTCTAGTGTCTAGTGACACTAGACGGTTCCGGTTGATTAGTAGCAGCTTTCTGTACAAAGCTCCATTATCTCAAAAGGCCATCCTGATAATGATCTTAAGCAGTGAGACAGGCAATTAGGATTGGAGTGTTCAGAAACCGGCCCTGTACATCAAAGCTTTGAACGGGGGACAGTGTGAGTCCACCAAACCAAATGGGCTGGAATGGTGGTGTCACCGGCTAAATAGTCTTAACAGCCAAATACTATTTTGGAGCACACCCTCAATCGTTATAATCTCTTGGAGCCATCATGTCAGGTCGGGAGGACTCGATATTTCTTTTTTCCCCCCTTTTTTTTTAAAGACTGAATAAGCTTTGATGTAGCTTGAAAGATATTCACTAGTTAAATGGCCAGTGTTGTATTTCAAAAGAGAGCTACCGAAGCAAGCGAACTTGCAGATAAAGACGCCATTTATTGAGGCCTACAGAGATGGATGTTTTATCTGCAATTCCAGTGCGTTTGCTAGCCTTCTTTTGAAATACACTTCTAAGCCTGATAGCCAAAGAGCAGCAAATGGTATGATGCAAGGCTATCGGACTCTTCTTGAACATACAGCGTGTCTGAGCAGACAAGACAGACAATGGATGGAAAGTTAAACAGATCATCCCATTCGACCTCTTCCCAGTCGATGTGTGGACTGAGCCCATCATCAGGGTGAACTCAAATTAACTACAACAATGTTGAGGTATGATGTCGGGTTCAGAGGGTTCATATCTTATTACTGGAGTTTTGGAAAAAGGGATATTTGGTTAAAAAAGATATTTATCTCAATGTAGCTCAATTTAATTGATGCAGAATGACTTGCTTGATGCTCAGAGGCTAAAACAATTACAACAACAACATTAACAACAGCATCTGTTTCTAGAAACATACCTCACTGTCATCAGTTATAACAGGGACTATTTCTTCTGTACTATTCAATAAAACTGTTCATTGCCAGGTCTGGGAATTATCCAGGGCAAAAAGTAACAGGAAATCATTTTTTAAGCACAACACTGAAGCAATTTATGTCCAGAAACAGCTACTGCTTATTAATTGTCCTTTTATGAATCAATTATTAAATGTGGATGGGTTTTTTTTATATTAAAACAACAAATAAAACTGTGACAAAGAGCTGTGACGCTGTTTACACCAAAAAGGTGGTAAACTTTTCAAGTAAAGGCGTGGACTTCACCTCAACCTCAAAGTGTAACTGTAAGTCTTTAAACTGTAGCTTGAGCACTTAGTGTGGAAGAGAGTAAAAAAGAATTCAAGTCATATATTATATGCCTAACTGTGCCTGTCTTGGTGTTTACGGGCCTAAAAAAAATAGAAGTATTTCTAATAAACTTTAGCAACAGCTGGGGTATAATGCCAGTGGCCTCCCCCAATCCCCCATGCAGTAAACTGCAAAGGTAATGAACAAAAACAACAACAAAAAAATCATAAATATTGGTTGCTTGAATGATTCTCACCATTCAGCTCTCGCAATAAGTTGTTTTTTCCCACAAGGCTGTTTTCGTTTATTCTGACATTCTCGGTAAACTGTTGTAAATGAAAATTGTAGATTTCGTTTGGAAGTAAATGGAAAAACAAGCCATGGTGTCACTTACTTTATACTAAGGGCGTACTCAGTGCACTCTTTACTCCTGTGCCGGACCAAATAGGTGCTGTTTCCTCGGTCCAGAAGCTCCACCTCAGCCTGGTATCTCTCCATAGGCCCTGCGAACCTGAACCACCCAGGAACAACTACTGCACTTTACACTGCAATCAATCATTCTGACGAGAACAGTCGATACAATCAATACAAATAGAGTAAGAATTTTCACCGCTTACCAGAGCTGTGCCGAGTAGTCGACGGGTTTTGGAACCTGGCACAGGAAAGAATTGTGGGTTATTTTGTGTTTTTATGGAGTTGATACGGAGGGGTGGAGGTCATTTGTGGTAATGTGATAGTCAAGCTCCATTTAATGGCTAAAATCACTCTTCTACAGCGACTAACAGCACCAACATTCTTTGCCAAGACATCAATAGCAGCCATTATCCACCGAATGCATTGTAATCACAGTAAATGTGTCTTATTGATTACGAAAAATATGCACACTTACACACGGGCACGGCCTCACAGCGTCACTTGGAAAGAAGCCAATCTTGCTTGTCGCCAGAATTTTACCCTGCAATGGCAACTGGCTGTTAATCACATTATATTTCTCTCTCTCTCTCTCTCTCTCTCTCTCTCTCTCTCTCTCTCTCTCTCTCTCTCTCTCTCTCTCTCTCTCTCTCTCTCTCTCTCTCTCTCTCTCTCTCTCTCTCTCTCTCTCTCTCTCTCTCTCTCTCTCTCTCTCTCACACACACACACACACACAAAATCACTTCTATAAATCCTCAGCAATTAGCACACAACAAGCAGTGCATCTAATTTGCAGCTCAAGTTAATTATGGTTCAAACTCTGCCGGCAGTTAGATTTGTGCTGCATCAAAACAAGAGCCTCGTTTAACACTAAATAATGGATCTTATTCTGGTCGTTGAATATCCAAACAGCGTGAGCTCTCTGGCTCGCACTAAAGACTAACAACTGCATTTTAGCTAACCCGCCACAAGCACAACACAAGCTTTGTATGAAAATCATTCATTCTTTCTACAAACATGGTGTAGACTACTTTTTTTTTTTCTTCATCCAACTAAATAAAACCACTTTGGTTAAACAATTCACAACATTCTCATACAAACTTGCTCCTACGTGGATGTTGAGTTTATTTCATAACCACAATTCTCTATCATGTATATACACACAAACACACACACACAGGGTAACCCATAAAGTTGTAATAATTTGCAAATGTCTTGTCTTTTATAGCATCAAACAAATGTTATGCATGATTGTATGAATAATGTCATCATTGCACCTGGTCAAAAGTGATTACTGATGCATTTAAATGCAATATATACCAAATATTCCAACTTTATGAGCAACAGTGTAGATATAAATATACACACACACACACACACACACACACACACACAGCACAGATCATTTGAGTTCCCAGTTCTGACTTCGAGGTCAATTTGAAGTCCATTGAGTCAATTTGAGAAGACAGTAAGTGTTGAGGGCATGTGGAGCTCCTCATTCAGCTTCCTGCCCTGTTTATGCTTTCCTCCTCACTCCTCTTTATTAGAGTATGAAATGCTTTTTGGGACCGTGCAAGCCCCGGCAGTACCTAGATTGGAAAGCGAATCTTCACCCATCTCTAAGATTCATTCTGTGTAATAACATTTCATCAAAGGTTTTTTTTGAGAGCCCCTCTCTATTTGTTATGCCTCCGATAAGCGTATGATAAAGATTAAACTTATTACTCTGTTGGCATAAATAGGGAGCCGCCAAAGGATCAAATGAAATTACAGTGATTGATTGTATTGTTCTGCCAGTGGGATGGGGGATAATTGCCTCCTGGGTAACAGGAGATATGAATTCTCAATGTTCTGTAATTCCATCCTCTGGCGCCACTAGGGACACTGAAGATTAAAGGAACCCTGTGGAGGTTTCATTGTAAACAAACAGGGTTTCCTTTAGATTCACTATTTCCCTACAAAACACTGTGATCGTAACACCTAACGAACTTGTTGAGAGCACTTGCAAACCCTTTTTTTTTTTGCATGCTGGTCATTTGTATTGTTTGAGATTGTAGTCTTCTTCATCACCTTCTCTTTTTAATTTCTGCATGCTACATTTTTCAGCTCATTCCTCCCCCACAGCTGTTGATATGCATCACCTCCGTCACTGCAGAATTTTTGCAGAAATGTGAAAGAAGCACTGACACCAAATCATAAACATAATTAAACATTGTCTCCTGGTGGATAGCCTTCTTGCAGCATCATTATGCGGGACAGAGATAGACACAAATGTGTATAATCATTTAATTCCTTTAATTATCCTCTCCCAGCACAGTTACCATGGTAGCAAATAATGCAGCGCCATCAGGTCTGCAGCGTGACATTCTGCTAGCAGTTCTATCGGCTTACAAGAAGTCTCCTGGCATTCATGTCCTCACCCTCCACCTTGTGCTCTGTCACAACAGAGGGAAACATGGAGCATAGGAAATCGGGCTAACCGCCAACTCCCAGTCGGAGCCGTTGGCAAAGACGGCGGTCTGATTGGAGCAGCACCAACTGGAGGATGAGGCTTTAATGCCACCGTAAAGCAGAGTGAGAAACAGCTAGGGAGGCTGCCGGAAGACCCCAGATAAATCGCCCATCCTTTCAAAAATAGATAAGGTCAAACACTGTCAACCTTTGGCTGACCTCGTGAGATGGTTGCTAAATGTGCCCGTACATGAGGTTGAGCACCAACCATTAAAAGCATCCTCCAGAGGCTCCGCTGTCTGCTGTTTTATTGTCTCACTGTGGCACTCAATTAATCAAGTGAAGCCACTAATTGGTTAGATCATCTGATGCAGGCTGTGATTCAATCTGAGGTGTGAAGGAACAGACGTGGACCCAGTTTGATTGTAACCTCTGCGGAGTTCATATGGATCTTCGATTGATATTACTAATTAGGGCTGACATCATAATAATGTCATATTTTACAGCTCACCCCGACAGGACGCAGAATGTGATAAAACAAACCATGGTACCACTTGTGATTTATTAACAATTAATGGCCAAAAGGGAGATGAATTGTGGAAGTCACCCCATTAATATATTTTGAAAGCTGTTTTTGCCCAGATAGTGGGACATCCAGGAAGAAGGAGCGGACAAAAAGCAGCACGGTTTCAAAACCCATGACGCCGCGGAGATGTTGCGTGCACCGAGCCAAGCCGGTGAGCCGTGACATGCTATCTTTTTTTCAGAGTCACAGATGTCGAGATAAAACGAGGACGAGCGGAGTGACACGCACCTGCCACCAGGAGCTGTGCAGGTCGGCAAACATCAGTTCAATGACATCCCCCGCATGAATGCTTAGTGGGGGCCCGCACTGGGGACAGGGGATGCCACTGTAGTCTCTGATCACAACCATCCGGGGTAAACCTAGCAGACGGGGGGATACAAACACATTTCAACTCACATTTTTAAACATTTAACAGGGAGGAAAGCCGGATTCATTACTTTTAGGGAATAGTTAAAAAATAATGCAATAGAGAAGTTCTGATGACAGAGATGAGTAAACAGAAGGAATTTGAATCACAGAGCAACACAGCATGTTGCTCTGACTTTTAATAAAATGGAAAGCAGTCTGATAGATGTTTGCCGTTACAGATGTTTACTTACTTTCATTAGAGCCACCTAATGTATGATGTAACCTAGCCCTAATTGACATGCAAAACCAAATGATAGATACATTTTATTTTAGTTTTACTGAGGTTTTAATGTCTTGCATTTTTAATTTTACCCTTTAAATTTTTAATTTATTGACAACAGATAAATAGAACCCTCTAGAACTATCTAGGTGTATAAATGAATACCATGTCATGTATACAAATCAAATCCCCTTGCCGTCATTGTCCTAAATGTTACAGCGAAATTAATCTCCAACATGTACATAAATGTCCAAACCATGAGAATGGCGCCATCCTAAAGCAGCAATTTGCTCTTGCGGGAAATTAATCTCTTCGATTCCTGTACGGTGCGGCTTCAATCTTTTCTCAGCATGGCAGATAAACACAGCCGGAAGCATCCGGCTAAAGCTAAGACTAAACACCCCTGCCAACTTAAAAGACACAGCCACTTACTCTCCACAGACTCACACATCCAGCCCCCCTCAGACACATCTCCCTTCTGGCCCCGGCTCCCCCGCAAACTAGCCCGAGGAAACTATTAGCTGCCAGTGACCTCAGATGAATGGAATATCTCACATTCATGTTTTTAATAAGAACAATAAGCATGGCTGTGGCTGTCTTTCTCATAAAGCCCCTTATGGGAATTGATTCATCACAAAGGCACAGCTCAGCCGATGAGGCCGAGGCATATAGACTGCTGGAAGTGCTTTCCACCACCAGCCTCTCTGCTGCTGTAGTCCTCGTAATGATTCCACCCACTCCAATTCATCTCAATGCCGTCTTGGGTTTAGCATCACAGCACGCGAAAAGAAAACTGCTTTTTTTTTTGTTGTGCATTGGATAAGAATTCCTTCCTCCTATTATTCATTTGCTATTTTGACTCATATATATTTGACAAAAGCAAACTGTTGCTGCTCATTTTCTGCTTTGAACCCTGTGTGTTATCAGGAGAGAGTCATGTCAGTGCGGGGGGGTTAATATTTGATCATGGGGGGGGGGGGGGGGGGCATATGATATGATAACATCTGAGGGTTGGCTTTGAAGCACCATCTATATCCTCCAGGTCTCTGACTAGTCGTCTGTGTTTCTGTTTTCTTCCGGATGAAAGCAGCTTTTAAAAAAAAAGTACAGCATAAAGCCCTTAGCAGGTTCATGAAAGTGGTCAAGCCGTACTGACCTGGGTCTGGTGGCGTTGTGCTTTCCTGTGGATGGAGAGAGAACGTAAGCAACATGGTGAAAAAAGGACAAAATGATGGAGGGAGGAAGACAATATGGAGAGGCCATTCATACTCCGCAGGTTCATCCTGACTTGGAGAATGAGTCATACTCTTAATTCAGTGTGTGTGTGTGTGTGTGTGTGTGTGTGTGTGTGTGTGTGTGTGTCCGGTCTAACCTTTTTAAAGTGAACAGAAAGTAACATTTGAGAGTTTTTGAGCATTTTAATAAATAGTCCAAAAGTCACCTGGGTATCATAGAGTTCACTTTCTAGATTCGCTGGTAGGCACAGTGTGCCACAGAAATATGGCTTTTACAATGTGAGTAATAGTTCTTAGTACATTTGTTTATGATTTATGTCCCACTCATGGTCACAGCTACCTATGTGAAAATATCATGACTTTATTCTCATCCAATTCTGACCTTATTCTGATTATATTACATTTTCATTAATACGACTTCTCACAAAACACAGATGTGTGGGACGGAAAGTTTTGAGCATAAATCTTTGTTGCAACACATGATCTATTCAAGTCCAGGGGTTCATAAATGCATTAAAATGAATGAATGTATCAGTGATGCCACGTGAGGTCACTTCCCCCCAAAAGACACAAAGCAGGAGAGTAAATCATGCCTACATGCGTGTTGACTCAGCAGTCGATCTACAGGAGAATAAATATTTAAAAAGCAATACAGAATGCCCGAGAGCTTTACTGCATTATATTCCATTGTATTTATGTTTTTTGAGATGTCACCTGGCGCCTGAATTTTGCGTTTTCCCTTTTCATAAATAAAGGCATTTCCTCCATAAATTGAAACATAAAAATGCATCACAATGCAGTAAATTAAGTATTTGACACTCAAAATCTACCATAATGATGCCTCATAGATCTCATCTTTACAATCTGGCTTCAATTCACCACCTCCACAATGGTGAGCTGCTGTCATTTTGCTCTTCCAGAAATGCAGTAAAAAAATCGGAACCCTGGCAACGGCTCCGGTTCTACTATCGATTACATTTAAAGAGCGCAGCAGGGGATCTCATTAGCCAGCTGTTATGTGTTGACAGGAGTCTGGCCAATCAGCGCTGCTCATGTGTGTCATATTATCTTATCTGTTATGTTATGCTTCACTTATTATGTTGGCGTCTAAGTCAGAGAGGAGAAACGGTCCAGGCCTTACCTTGGGCTTGGGCTTGGCAGGATCTGCAGTCGGGTGAGAGACGGACACAGTGAGAAGAATACAATATGAGCGTGTGGTGGCTTCCTGACATACAACCTCAGCTGTCAACCTCCGCTGGCCCTCATCACGCCTCAGAATACATAAAGACCACAGCGCATCTGCTTGAGAAGGCTTGTCAAAAAGGCCCGAGATGCCTTTCGCTGTCTGTGTATTCAGGGAAGGTAATGTAGCCGGGCTGATGCCACAGACTGCAGACAAATAGCGAAATATTGTGGCATAATCTAGCGTTGACTGCTAAACAGCATGTGCAAAAATTCGAATAACAGAATTTAGATTTTCTTTGAGCGGGCTAATTAAATAAATGGAATTTTGAGCCTGAGGCTGGCAAAGTAAGGGGAAGGTCAAATTATTGAAATCACCCAGAGATACGTTTTTGTTTTTTAGAATATAATTTTATAATATAATACAAATTCCATAGTATGCCAGCTGTTAAATATCTTATATACAAGGTTGGCTGTATGGCATGTCTGTGTGGTGCTTGAGAAAAGCCCAATTGCACCAAAATGTCCTCCTTTAGGGAGCATGAATGGGCTCTGCAAATTTCATGGCAATCTGCCTTTTAGATTTTGATATTTTGTGGGTGTTAGTGTAAAACTGTGGTTTGATGGTGGCGCTGGAAGGAAAGGTCACCGGAGCAAACACACACAGCAAATATCATGGAAACGATGCCGTTGGTTTTAACGATAAGTTGTTGCAAACAAAGCAGTCAAGAAGTGAAACACAATCGGGTGTTGGAGGCTTCCATCTCACCTGTTCTCCCACAGATCCCCAGGCGACCCAGACACTCCTTATGAGCCCCCAGCCCGCATTTTAGACAGAGATAACCCTGGTTAAAGATGCCCCTGGACACAATAAACCACATGGTATATCTCATGTATAGCAGTGCCCTTACGAGAAATACCTTGACATTTTGAATTTTTAAGGCTTCTGTCACAGCTGAGATAAGGAAAAAAATGACATAGGAAATGTCCTTCAGCTTTCCAAAAGCATAAAACTGATACTGCTGAAAACGGAGACCGCTAAAAGTCAGTGTTCCCTGGTTATTTCAATTAAACGCAGTACTAATAAGTCATGTCCGGGTAAATGAGAGGCTAAATCCACACAAAAAGTGCCGGAGGAAAACTCAATGTAGACTAAATGCCATGGTTATCATTTGATACATTAAATATGAAAAATACTGGAAAGTGTATTTTTCTGAGCACAGTGCAATAACACTATTCACCATTCAGGGACAGTATGTTTTCACTCTGTCTCCTTCTTGGTCTACAAGGACATCAGGTTTACATAATTATCTAAAACAGTCTGTTCATAATGCATGAATATTACCTGAGCAAGAGGCGACAAAAACTACAGGAAGTGATCCTTTCAAAGGTGTGCATGATGAACTGGTGGGTGTTGTGGTTGGCTTTCTCTGGTCGGATATTTGATCTGAGACAAGGGGAAATAACAAAGGTGGTTAAATGAACTTTAAATGGAAGCAACATTTCACACTACTCTACAGTGCTGTAGCCTACTAATGATAACTTCAGCTTGCTAACATGCTCACGATGACAATGCTAACATGCTGATGATAGGCAGGTATAATGCACTCCATGTTATAAAGCTTAGTATTTGTTAGCACGCTAAAGTTTGCTAATTCATCCTGACGCATAGTAGAAGTTAATGGGAATGCTATTAGTTAAGTTATTGGACAAAAAAATCCTCTGGAGACCATGAGTCTAACATTTTAAGGCAACCCATCCATTATTTATGGAGATATTTCATAGACATAACTGGTGTAATGGCAGTGTGTCTAAGTAGTGGGAATAATTTTATTTCAATTTGCTCAATATACAAAACATTCTAGATAAATTCTTAAAAAACTGAAGAAAAAACCATCTTATTTATTTCCTCATTCCTGCTCACTCTGTCGCTCGGCTGAAGCAAAAGCTATTTCACTCCCAGTGTACGTGTAAATGAAGAGGGCAACATGCACAGCAGAAATAAGCAGCCTTTCTAGAACGTGACACGTCTTTCTGCTCCTATGAGTGAGGCCTTCATCATGAGCCCACGTCCTCTTTACAGGAAGAATTCTGACTTTCAGAACGGATCCCTTCTCGCATCATTACCACAGAGGCACGCTATCAGACACCAACCCGCGTATCTGTGAAAGAAAACGCTTTAGACTAGAAGGAAGTGGGAGATGGTTATTTCTTCTTTAAATTGTGGAAAAGACACACAAGGGCCTCGTGGTCACGTAGGTTTATGAACTCATGTAAACTCATTTCAGCTCAAGTTAGAGAGAGAGGAGTACTAAAAAAAAAATGCATATTGATTAATATCGCGTTCACACTGTTTTTTTGTCAAGAACACAAAGCATTTGTTCAGTCAGAGTGTAATGTCAAAACAACACTGGATACTGAATCAACATAAAGGATGCAGACAGGATATCTTCCCTGAGAAAAAACCTTCCACTGTTACAAACAATACAAAAGATAAACCTCCATAAAGCACTGATTTGAAGAACCATCAAGGCAGAGTGACTTTGTGGGAGTTTTGCAGCTTTTTGTAACAGTTTGCGTGTGTGTGTGTGTGTGTGTGTGTGTGTGTGTGTGTGTTTGATTGCAGCAAAGACCTGATCAAACAGCACACATGAAAGAGTCAACACCTCTCTTGGCCTTGGAATAACATGCATGCAAACAAAGGCAAATAAGCACACACACGCACGCACACACGCGCACACACGCACACACACACAGTTAGTTCTTCCTGTGATACACACCCTGGCCTTTTGTGTCGGGTACAAACTGTCCCGACGGCAGCGTCCATGTGTCCGTGTACTTACATGGCCATTTCAAACTGTTCCAGCCACTTCTTCTTCAGTTCTCTGGTCTTAAAAAAGAGCTCAAAGCCGGTGAGCCCCTGATGGTGAGTCACGTAGAACCCGTAGCACCACTGTGGGGGTCAAGAAGAAGGTAACAGTCAGACATCGCCTCATGAATACGAATGATAACCTGCATAGAAGGGAAACTATGGTTACATGTACATGATCATCTCACAACTTACACTTTAAATGGTGGTTGCACACTTCTTTTTATTGATATCATAAATCTCAGATACCCACAGCAGGATGTTGTGATGTATTTGTAAGTGTTACTGGGGGTTACATGAATACGATGTTTCAAATATTAGTGATGAAGTGTGATGTGGCTTTGATTTCTTTTTTAAATGTTAAAACTGGAAAGAAAGGGAAACCATGTGGAATTGCAGGCCGATGCAATGTTCTGATGTACCACCATTAATACCATCATCAATAGTCATTGGCTTTACTTCATGTGTCTTTTGCCGAAATATTTGTTTGATTTTCTGGGATTTCGTGATTTGCTGTATGCCGGATGTTTTTTCAAAGCTTGTTTGCTTTGTATTATTATTATTTTTTAAATTTATTTTATTGTCTTATTTTGTCTTTAACATGTCCGAATAAATCAAATTAAATAAATAAATAAAATAGGTGCCATCAGGCTCACAGCTCAACCAGTTCAGTTTAATTATCATACAATTAAACTAGAGTAACCTGGACATTAACTGTGAAGTTAGAGTTATAAACAGTCATTTCACAGGACCCTACTGCTAAATAGCAGTAATCTGATCTTCACATGTACTGGGAAGTTACAGGTAACACTGCTTACTCACAGTAATATACTGGCATAACTACTGTGAGGTCATAAACAGGTGTCATTTCACAATCATTTACTGTAAAAAGAAAATGATGCAGTAATAAGTGAAAGTAATGCAACAAGCAGCCAGTTACTGAGTGGAAACACAGTCAAATATTTTACAATGAAGAGTTCTGCCCAAAGAGGACTTAAGCTGTGATGACACCTTATCTGCTGTTCACAACATTCAAATAGATCTTATATTTAGAAACACCAGAACAAGTTTTCAGCCAGAGTTGTTTTGAAAAGGTGTAAAATATAACACAGCTTGGTTAGGCCCGTCCCTCAACCGCTGGCTACCAAATATCTACTACCACTGCAGCACTTAACGCGTTAAGTGCCTTACCCACGGGCTTATTAGGGAATGATTTTCAATCAATTCCCTGAACCTTTCAGCGTTCGCCACTCCATCTGTTGCAGCTTCTTGTGTCATATCTTATAACAGGAAGAAGTGGCAGGGTTTACCCGTCAGTGATTGGCCAGCCCTGCAGAGTCCTGAGTGTTTTAGAGCTCTGGCGAGTGTTAAATCATGGGTGACTGTGTGGGTGCTCAGTGGCACCACATTCATACTCTGAAGTTTCATTTAGCAGAAAATGATATATGGCTATAAGCAGCCTTGGAGGACTGCACACATTCATCACCTGTTATTAGCATCCCTGTCCAGCAGCCTGAGTGTGTGTGTGTGTGTGTGTGTGTGTGTGTGTGTGTGTGTGTGTGTGTGTGTGTGTGTGTGTTGAGGTGAATGTAGCTTATATAGCTTAAATGTAGTTACACAGTATGATTCTGTGTGGGAATATCTGTCTTTTTCTGTGCTTCTGTGTCACATGGAAGTGTTCCCTTGTGCAGGAAAAATGGAGAGCGGTTAATGGGTTCAATGTGATGGTGTATCGAAGCAAAATTACACTGTTTATGTTTATGTCATAACATGTTTACTCCAAAACGCTTAGCGTAGAAATAATGCTCGAGACAACATTGAATAATGCCAACCACACACGTAATTATCCAAAACACATCAAGATCATGACCATCAATTCCAATCACTGCTATACACATGTCCCACACACATACACACACACACACACACACACAATAGAGCAAATGAAGATAATAATGGAGTCCCTTTGATAAAAAAAAAAAAAAAAAAAACACAGAACCATCCCACTCTGGCAAGCTGTCAGTTTCACATTAGCAATCAGCAGCAGAGTGAGAAGACGCCATCTGTGGACATCAACAAGTCCCCTCCGCTACGTTACAGCCTGCGAGCAAACGCAGGAAATAGCATACTGTCCAAAGTGTGCGGGGGCGACTGACCCTCCACCAGAGAGGGAGAGAACATCAGTCTGGATTGCTCTCGTTAGGCGTCCACCATTTATTTTTGCAATAAAATCTGCAGCCAACGTTTCTGTACAGAAGTGTATTTTACTGATATGACAAAATCATAATATGCAATGCAGCACCTGTCTAATGAGTACGGTAATAAAGTATGTTGTGTTCGGCAGCCGCTGACCTTTTTGCCCTCCCTGTCGGTGGTGGGGTTGTTTGTGATCTTGAAGTTGTTGAGGTCAAGTATGTCCTTCATCTCGTAGTTGTCTCCTCTTCTCTTGCAAACGATGACGGCCACATCAAATAGAAAGATGTGTCTGTAAAAGGAAATACATAGCGGTATGTATATACGTTTTAATAAAGCGACATTTCCTGTTTATTTTTCATGGTTTGTCAAGGAGAACAACCTGTCCTGTTTCCGTTTGTCCACGCTGGAGACGATGCGCACCTCTCCGTCACCTTTAGGTCGACCGAAGCTGATCAGAGGCTGATTCTAAAAGTAAAACAGGAGATGGGGTTAAAGGTCATATGCTAAAATGAAAATGTATTATGTATGAAATAAATGCATTTGAAATAAACGCATTTATGAGTCAAAAGCATAATAGTGGAATAGTTTGAATGTGTCATGAGGGACAAATCTACATCATTAACCGTCCTTTACTTTAAACATAACCCGTAAAGCCAACGCAACGTATTTCCTTCCCGGTTCCCGCCGCAATCAGCTGATTAATAACGGCAAACTCTCGTTATCGATGACATTCACTGTTGATTTTGTTCAATCAAGGCGAGGGTGAAGGTCACGGTGACGCGACACGCTCGCTCACTCATTACGACACTTTTTTTTCCGAACCTGCAACTGGTTCTGCCAACTGATATCTTCCTTCACCACCTCATCTCCTCCTGTTCCATCTTCTTATTATCACACTGGGTGATGGCTGCTCTTGCCTTATGTATGAGGGGTCAGGGTCCTCGATTTTAAGGTTCTTTTACTCGTTTTTAAATGTCTTAACGGCCTTGCGCCCTCTTATTTAGCTGACCTGCTTTTACCATATCAACCCTCGCGGACCCTGAGGTCCTCCGGCACTGGCCTTTTATCCATACCAAAACCCAGAACTAAAACCCATGGTGAGGCGGCATTTAGCTACTATGGCCCCCACCTGTGGAACAGCCTGCCAGAGAGCCTCAGGACCGCAGAGACAGTTGATATTTTTAAAGGAAGGTTAAAGACACACCTTTTTAATCAGGCTTTTAACTAGTATTTTAAATTCTTTAACGTTCTTATGTGATTTTATCTTATTTTATATTTTTGCTTTTATCTTGTTTTTAGATGATATTGATCTTAAATAATTTTAGTTGTTTTACTTATCATTGGTATTGTTTTATGTTACTATCTTTATTATCTTTTATTAAGCTGGTCACTTATTTTTTCATGTGTTTTAGTTTTTAGCTTTAACTCCAGTGTTTCCTCAGGGGGGTCTTCCACACTGGGAGCTGTGTCTGGGCTGCTGCTGGGGGTGCTGTCCCTGGGTCCCTTCGGCCCGGCTGACTGTTGTCTGTCGGTGTCGGGGGCCTGGGCACTGGTGCCCCCTGTGGCACAGCCTGCGACTCCTCCCAGTGTGGATGGCCCCAAAGATAGCGTTTCCTCAATCATCAGTGTCATGCCATGTCTCCCTATTGTCAGTAGTGAGAGTGTGTAGGTGTGTGTGTTTGTGTGTGTGTGTAGTATGGAGGGTGGGAGGGAGGGGCTTTATTTGTAATTGTTTTTTCTTTTCTTTATGATGTGTAAAGCACTTTGTGTTACATGTTCATGTATGAAAGGTGCTCTATAAATAAAGTGAAAGTGAAGTTGAAGGTGTGTTCCATATAGTCCACCTTATATATGATATGCTTGGGATTTATGGGACATTCTACACTGAAACACGTGTTTGTGTCTTTCATAGAAATGTAAAAGCTGTTTGATTTGATGTTTTAATGACAGAAATCATTTATTTACTTGTTTTAGAGCTGCAACTAACATATGTGGATTATTAATTAATTGCTGATTATTTTCCAAATTAATTGTTTTCTGTGAAATGAGAGAAAATAGTGAAAAATAACTTCCCAAAGCCTAAGGCAACCTATTCAGTGTGAAACTGAAATATGATTATTATGTCGTATGATGAATAAAAAAGGAACCAATCACATTTGAGCTGGAACCAGGAAATGCTGACACCAAAAGGAGACAACATGACTTCCTTATCATTTGCACCCATATAAAGTGGACACTATCAGCCGATAGTTGTAGAAAAAGGTCTTTGGTTTACCAGGTTTTCAATAGACCTCTGGTACTGGTCGATCTCCCTGAGAGTCTCATTATCTCTCTTCACCTCGTTGACGAACTGAGCCAGGTCCTGGGCAACACAGACACACACAGATATGCACACATGATGTTCTGTATGCCGTAATAAAAGGAATAGTTCTGTCACTATGCATATTTCTTCACTTTCTTGCTGAGATTGCTGAGAGTTAGATGAGAGGATCAACACCACTGCCACCAAAGTGTGTAAAAAGGTGTAAAAAGGAGTTCCAGGGAATAGTTGAATGCAGAAAACCAGGTTGTTACACTTAATTTGTTTTTTACCTAACGTGATGGAAAACAAAGTTCAACAATTCACACACACTTGGAGGAGAGAAAAATGTGTGATTTATAACTTATTCTTTTTTTTTTTTCGCAGAGTGTCCACTATGTCAACCTGCTATTTGGTAACACGCTGAAATCACAATGATTACACCACATCTTCCACAAGCACTGCACTTACTTTCATGGCATCAAGAGCAATCTTCAAGTTGCTCTTGTCTGCAGCATCATGAGTGTGTTTGACCAGCTCCTGTTGGAGGAGGACAGAAAAGAAAAGACGCTCACACACACACACACACAACATAGTGCATACAGTAAGTAGTTTGGGTTATTGATTTCATTATGGATATTTTCTTAAAAGCCACCATTTCATTTTTATAACAGAAAATGTTTTTTTATGCTCTAGTAATCAAAGAATAAAGCTAAATAGCCAGGCATAGATAATTCAAAAAGCCCTACATCAAAAGATGGGTGATGGAATGAAACAAAGTGCATTCATTCAACTATATTACTTTAAGTAAGATGTACTTTACTTGAGTATTTCCATCTTCATTAAGCTTTAACTCACATGTGATCAGTAAGTAGAAATGGCTCCACCTCAACCAGCTACAGCACGATAATGCTTTGTAACACATTAGTGATAATAATCCATTCCTATAATACAGAACAGTAAAACTCTTGTTTTTTCACAATGTGTTTTTGCTACTTTTGCTTTTAAGTAAAGGATATAAAAACACACCACAAACAGCTTATTATCTTAAATTCATATTATTTGCGGGTATAATTTTAGGCAGAGATTGGCACGTGTGCTTCAGTGGCATACATTTTTTATTACACTGAAAAATAAAGCTAGAAAGACTGATGAGTAGGATTTGTCCGTCTTTAGAAACGGGGAGCCATTGGGCTTACTCCAGGCACCGAGCCTTTGATATCAAATTAATAAATGCAAAAAGGAAAAGCCGCCTGCTTTCACTGAGTCCTCCTCGGGGCTCGATGGAACGACGAGTCAGCCTAAGTCGAATGTCGTGATCCCTTATAGACAGTTAGTCTGCCGTCTGGATGCGCAGAACAATCAACAAAACATGCATAAGCACATTTCCATGCAGCTGTATAGTGTCAAACAACCTATGTCATTTTAGAAAGAGGAAGAAAATCCTTCCATCTTCCACACACACACACGCATGGTATTTTTTGTTTGGTGTGTAACCTTTTGTATATTCGTACATCTAATATTAAAGGTGGGCGTAATCACTTCCATTACCTCTCTAATAACACTACAAATAGAGAGAGGGTGTATTCCTCCACAGTGCTACCGTGCTGCTTCCCTGATGAGGAGTATCCACTCTTCCTCCTCCCTCTCTATCTTTTTACCCACTTCCCAAAGTCTCTTCTCAGGGGTTGAGAACACCCAGGATCACCAGCATTTACCACGGAGGCCTTTACCCTCCACAACAATTTAAAACCGCTCTCTAGTTATTGTCCTCTGCTGCTCTGCCAGCTATAGTCTGACCTCTGATTCATACGAACCAGGAGAGAAGGTGTCACACAGTTAGGTAGTGAAATTGGAGGGGGTTTTGAAATAGCTGTCTGATTTCTACGGGGAAGCAAGAGTCCAACAACGTTGTGAGACGTAGATACAATCCTGAGTAGTCAATAATCCATAATAATAATTTCACTCGTAAATCTATTTCACAATCAGGTGACGGACACGTGAGGACATATTGATCTTCCCATTTAAAAACGTGTTATCGAGGGAGATATAAATGATGGTGCATCAGTCATTCACTGTACTGTGAATGACTGATACAGATACAAAGAGTCAATGCAAAACCTAAATGACTTGTCAATTTATTTCGTTTTTATTTTCAATCTTAATCTGCTGAGGCGATGTGAAGGGTGGCAAAGTGATGGAGAATGTCGCCCTCAAGTGGCCACTTTTCCACTGAAAGATCCACTGAATCAACTTGACACTCAATCATCAATGATGTTGAGAGGTCAATCTCAGACGAGTCAAACTTTTATTTATAGGAAAAAGGGAAAAAGGGGCAATCTCATAAAATTGGCATGCATGTGATATACTTGGAGAAGAATGCAAGTTTGAATGAATTAAACAACAAAACTGAGCAATGTTGATGCTTATTATTGCTTCAACATCGACCGTTGTGTCCTGGAGGAAGCCAGCACGGCCCTAATGTTCCGGTGGAGCTACCAATTCAAGGCAGTAGATGTATAAAGTAATAATACAGGGAATAAATGAAGCACTATCCATAATCATTAAAGTTATTCCACGTTCTTATGTATGTATTTTTGCCTTATTAGACTGGCCCAACTGTAACACAAAGTATTAATTGTGAATTAAAGCAACATGTTAGTAACATATGAGCTTCCGCTGCTCACTTTTAAGGCAACTGTTACATTTGAATGTTAAAATTATGGTTTCCATTCATATCAGGGGTGAGTAAATGTCTATTTTAAGGCTACTTATGCATTCAGCTGGTCCACTATTACCTGCCATGTTTTTCTCACTGTTTTATTACAATTATCCATCAGTAGCTGTGGCCCATTACAGCATTAGTACATTTGTGATGGACCTTGTGATTGTCTGTTGAAGGAGCATTAGTAACACATGGTTTAACCTAATCGCACCTCTAACCTCGCTTAGTCAACGTGAAAGGTATGAATGAATTCTTAATTCTGCTCTTGTGAAAAAGCCACCGAGGTGATTTCAGTAATTAACACCAGAGAGGGATAAACTGAGCACACTCTCAAGACACTCCTGCTATAAATGAGTGGAATCAGACCTCGCCACTGTACCTGAAGAAGTAGGTGGTATTTGAGGACTCTCTGCATCGGGACGACCAGCAGGTCCCTCAATGTAAACTTCCCATTGTTGGCTCTCTTTGAGCACTCCTGCAACAAACACAAGACTCACATTTAGAACGGCATGAGCAACGATGCATCATCGGGCTTGGGTGTTACTGAGACGGGTCAACGAAGAGAAAAAACAATGAGTATCTGTGCATGTTTTTTCACAAATCAGGTTAAACTGGGCATGGAATTTCTTTTGTTTCTATCAATTCTGTTTTAAAGACACGCACCAAGCTCACAGTTTAGAAAGAAATAGCATACTGCCCATTTTAAACCCAATTGTATTAATCATTAACATAACATTCACTTTTATTTCAAATCAGCTTATTTAATGAATTTATACTATGTATATATAATCTAATGTAATATTTCTGTAGTGCACAAAATAAACACTAGAGGCCGCTGGAAACTGCATCTGTGTGTACATTCATTCATGTGTTATGAGGTTTCTCACCTCCAGCTTTAGACGGACATCCTCTTTCTCTTTGCAAATGAGATCTAAAACAGCGATAGCGATCTCCACCTGACTGCAGTACATCCCGTAGATGAGAAGTCTACCATTCACAAGAGAGACAGCAATTTGGAGAAGTTCATTTTTTAGTACTTTCAGTTTCACCCTGAATTTTATGAGTACTGAGAATCGAACAAACTGCACGAAGCTTCTCGCACGCATAGTGACATGAAGATGCTTAATTCAATTTAGGGATAGTTTCAACTTGAACGCTTTAATTGCAAGCTGTCAATAAATGTAAATGGATGTATTAAGAAATACCTCTCTTTG